>OX393561.1:27075355-27110355 GCA_947652115.1 Blastomussa wellsi
ACATGCGAATATTTAACTTGGGAAAATCATTTTTAGTGGAAAGAAAAAACAAATCAAACTAAAATTAAAAAAAGAGATATAAGATCAAAAAAGTCATACACTTTAGCTCTGTCACGAAAAGTTTAGCTTAAATTTTTCATATTTGTCAATTACAATCGATCTCAATCTTCCTCATTCGACGCCGAGTCGTTTTTGTCTTTTTCAAATATGGCAAAGCATTATTAAAGTCAATTTTATAAGGTACAAAGGACGAATTCATTCAAGGTGACAAAGCCAATAGTACAAATAACTATACTGTCCATAAAAAATGCAAGGCGGCAGGAGATAGGAATGCTCAACAAACGATATGTTGGATGGTGAAAGATTTTCATTTCAAAGTTACCTGTTGCCATCGGGAGTTAAGCTCGTCCATCGTCTGTTGCACAGAGTGGAACTCTGACGGAGAACAATACTCTCGCATTGACTTCCCTTCTTGCAGAAGAGACTTCAGCTTGGTGTAATTCATATTTATAAGTCTTTGAAGGCCCTTCAAGAAAATCAGAAGTCTAGTAGAGCCGATGCCAACAGTTGTACTACCCAATTGCTTTTATCGAAATATTTAGGATTCTATCACCAGTGCAGTATCGTCAACATATCACACAAGAGAACTGCACTGAATGGTCAGCTAGGGTTTCATTCACAGACCGAAACGAACCACCTAGCACATCATACTAAATAGCTTGCAATTAAATGGTCACATACAAGGGTTTCATCCAGACTTTGAAGTTAGAACAAGCTTGTATAGCGTAAGCACCACATTAAAGTACTGCTCAATAGCTTTCATTTGAATGGTCACATTGCGCAGCATAATAAACAGCATCGCATGAAAGTAATGCTCAACAGCTTTCATTTGAATGGCCACATTGTACAGCATAATAAACAGTATCGCATGAAAGTACTGCTCAATAGCTTTCATTTGAATGGCCACATTGCACAGCATAATAAACAGCATCGCATGAAAGTACTGCTCAATAGCTTTCATTTGAATGGCCACATTGTACAGCATAATAAACAGCATCGCATGAAAGTACTGCTCAATAGCTTTCATTTGAATGGTCACATTGCACAGCATAATAAACAGCATCGCATGAAAGTACTGCTCAATAGCTTTCATTTGAATGGTCACATTGCACAGCATAATAAACAGCATCGCATGAAAGTACTGTTCAATAGCTTTCATTTGAATGGTCACATTGCACAGCATAATAAACAGCATCGCATGAAAGTACTGCTCAATAGCTTTCATTTGAATGGTCACATTGCACAGCATAATAAACAGCATCGCATGAAAGTAATGCTCAATAGCTTTCATTTGAATGGTCACATTGCACAGCATAATAAACAGCATCGCATGAAAGTACTGCTCAATAGCTTTCATTTGAATGGTCACATTGCACAGCATAATAAACAGCATCGCATGAAAGTACTGCTCAATAGCTTTCATTTGAATGATCACATTGTACAGCATAATAAACAGCATCGCATGAAAGTAGTGCTCAGTAGCTTTCATTTGAATGGTCACATTGTACAGCATAATAAACAGCATCGCATGAAAGTACTGCTCAATAGCTTTTATTTGAATGGTCACATTGCACAGCATAATAAACAGCATCGCATGAAAGTACTGCTCAATAGCGTTCATTTGAATGATCACATTGTACAGCATAATAAACAGCATCGCATGAAAGTAGTGCTCAGTAGCTTTCATTTGAATGGTCACATTGTACAGCATAATAAACAGCATCGCATGAAAGTACTGCTCAATAGCTTTCATTTGAATGATCACATTGTACAGCATAATAAACAGCATCGCATGAAAGTAGTGCTCAGTAGCTTTCATTTGAATGGCCACATTGTACAGCATAATAAACAGTATCGCATGAAAGTACTGCTCAATAGCTTTCATTTGAATGATCATATTGTACAGCATAATAAACAGCATCGCATGAAAGTAGTGCTCAGTAGCTTTCAATTGAATTGTCATAATAAAACAGAACCGCGTGAAAGTACTGTACAGCAGTGTTCATTTGAATAGTCACATTTGGGATTCAGCCAAATATAAAGAAAAAACAGCGAATACATTCTTCTTTGCGACGGTTTGTGTAGTGATTACAAAACAAGGGTTCATTTGAGTCACCGTTGACGTGCGCGGGTCAAATTGAAAATGGCGGGCGCAAGAATCCACTAATGGACTGCTTAATTGCCACTGAGCTGGTTAACTGAAGGCTCACGATAGTGATGGCCTGTTGGAGTATTTTTTATTGGTCAAAATGGCGGGTGATTTGAATTTGACCGCAAGAACGAACGTTTTTCAGACGAAACGAGGTTATATTGTACTCCACACAAACAAAAGCACTACAGAAAAGTAACTATAATGATATTTTCTGGCCGTTTCTGGTTTAGTATTATTGCTTATAACAAGTACTAAGTGTTTGCTGTTGTTTTCCATAGCGACCGGGTGGGGTGACTAGGGGGAGGATCTTATTCCCTTGAATAGCGCGCCTTCGTGTTTAAGGCAAGGATGTCTTCATACCTTAAGTTTTTCAAGCTGAACTCGCGGTTCCTCCTCCGAAGTATAAGGATCCAGCGCAATCAACTTGAGTTCTGTCTCTGTCAGGAAACTGTTGACTTCTTGGCGGAGAGCCTCGAATTTCTCCGCTCTGTTTGTCAACTTGCTGTGGCGATTGACAAGATTTTCTACGCGACTACAAATCGCTTGCCAGCGTGCCTGAGCGGACTCCACGCCGAGTCTGATATCGGACGCGCTACTTGTATTGGCTTCGAGTAGTAAATATTTACTCCGTTTAACAATGCGCTCCATCTGCGGGCGATGGGAGGTGATGTCTTTGAAAATTACCTGGATAAAGACAACAAGGGCAGAATTAATGCAAACGTTATGATGGTAACAGACATTTTAAAAAAGCGTGCTTTCGAGAAATGGCTTAAAAAGAAACAGTCGGTGGAATTCCGATTTCAGACGATTTCTTTCTAGGCAGCTGTTGTTTTCGCTAAACTCTCTAGTGATGAGCGACTTATGTGTCTTTTTTCACTGGACACGTGATCGGTTTTTCTGGCGAGAGAGGAGATTTTAGTGGTGATGGGAAACAACAATGACGGCGATTTGTCATTGTCCTGTAAAATGAAGTTTATTCAATAGACTTAATAGAAGTCGACCCCACGCGCCGATAATATGCTCAAGAAAAAAACATTTTTAGGATTCCTACTCACGAGAGGACATTTTGCAGAGCTATGCGGACATGTTACAGATCGCTGTGGCATAATGCCACAGCGAACAAACCACATAAAGTCTACAAAACAAGAAAATGTACCAGCGTGCCTGTTGCGGTTTTGCCCTAGCCTGTTCCAGGCTCTCAAGTAGTCGGTAGCGGCGGAGAAACGGGCACGCGAGGGGAAAAATTAAAAAACGAGAGGGGACTAAGACGAGAAAAGGAAGGAAGCCTGTAAGATTTTTTAAAGAAGCTACGTCACGATATTTTGAGTTATTGTTTGCAACGAACCAAATTACCATTGCAACGTAGGTAACCTAACACCAACACCAGCGAGGTGATACTAAACCAAAAGGGAACAAGGATGGTTGAGGATGGAGAAGATTGAGACGGATTGCAAATGACGATTCTGAAAAATTTATGCTAACATCCCCCTTTCTCTGTCGCTTTACCTCCCCCTTTGTTTTTATCTCGCTCGCCCGCTTTATTCGTTCGCCCTTGACTATTCAAGAACCAGGGACAGGCTAGTTTTACCCCAGCTACATGTCCCTTTGTGTGTAAAGCACAAATTACCTCAAAACGCTTTAATCTAGTTCTCGAGATCTCCAATCCGGGAGTAGCGGCTTCATCGGATTTGTTTACAGCATTTTCCGTCTCCTTAATCCACTCCACAAACTTCTCGTACTCGTTCCAAAACTCTTTAAAGAGCAGTAGCCTTTCTTCCGCTTGTCTTCTTTTGGACGACACGGTGCGACGCACAAATGTCCAGCGGTTTTCAAAACTCTCCTTAGTCCTCTGCAGGCTTTGACGGTCCTCTTCCAAGGGACATGCCATCCGGTCTTGACGAAGTTTCTAAAAAAATTAAAAGATACACGTGTAAATTTGATGCCAAGTTCAAATAAATAAAAAAATAACATTTTGTCTACCGTTGACGGAAATACAACTGAAGCAAGGGAAACACAGATGATCAAATAAATCCCAACAGTGAATAATCGCCGCAGACAGACTGTTCTTGTTGTTTGGCCGAATGTTCTCGAAAGTTGTTCCGAACTATAAACAGAAAAGCCATTTCACTTTTTTTTCAACTGCACAGTTCTGCTTGCCGCCAGCAAAATCAACCGAGACCGTCTGCTCTCGCGCAAGTAAAGGTTCACGCAAAGTATTGACCAAAAATACTTAAAGGCATCCTGGGTACCAGAAGTTTTCTCGCGGGCGCGGGGAATATTTCGGCGACGGAAGGCCGCCGCCCGCGCCGCACGAAAACCGTCGCTCTTCGCGCGGGTCACACAAAGACTTAAAGGAAAACCGGAAACCGCGCATGAAAAGCTTCTGACACGCAACATAACTTAAAGGTCGCGACACAATATGCGACAAATCGCTGCGACACGTCGCCGCGACAGGTTGCTGCAACAAATCGCCTCGTGTGACATGTGAAAATCTTTGTCGCTGCGACGGAATTTTGTCGCTGCGATCTGTCGCACGAATTCAAACCAGTTTGAATTCGTGCGACAGATCGCGCAAGCAGCCTTCTCGCAGCGTGTGTACGGCTTCTGCGACAAATCGCTGCGACAAAATTTAAATCAACGAATGAGGGAGCGTCAATTTTTTTCTAGTTCACATTTCCCCTCTTCAAAATTCACTTGCGTGCACCAAGCAAGCGTCTTGTTGCAGCGACTTGTATCTGTAGCAGTACAGACGAAGTGGCCTGTCGCGGCGATTTGTTGCATAGTGTGTCCCGACCTTAAAGGATATACCTCACAATATTTTGGGTCATTTTTGAAACCTCAAAAAAATAGTTTACTAAGGAAGAATAACACCAAAGAGGTGATACTAAACCAAAAAGGAACAAGGATGGTTAGGGATGGAGAAGAAAGTAAGCCATATTTGTGAAGGTGCACAAACTATTTACCAGCGTTTGGCCAGAGGCTGATACTTAATCTAAATGACTTATCTGTAAATAATTTTATTAATGACGGTTTCTAGTTTTCACCTGACCACAAATCATAGTTGCGTGGCGATAGCGAAAGAGGATTATTTACTTAGAAATGTTGCTTTATATTTAACAGTGACTACCTCACAAAGTCGAAGAACAGTTTGCACATCAGTGGCGCGTCTTTCAACATCTGTTTCAGTATCCTAATAGATGAGAAAAAATATATCAGCTAATAAATCTGTTCGATGAAGATTTAGGAGAAGAGGATTTTGGAGAGGTGGTCATAAAAACAACCCGGCAGGTAGCAAGGGGGTTGGGGTAGGGAAATTTAACAAGAAACCAGTTACCACCAGGAGAGGGAGGAGGATGTTCAGAGTAGGCCATCTCCGAGAGTTCCAGCGCCATATCATCCTACTGCAAATAGGTTCCATTTTCATGAAAATGAACTTGACATTCAAAGTCATTTTCACATGAAGAGCATTGCAACTGAAACCGGCTTGAAACAGAAGTTGAGGGAACACGGGAATGGCCTGATAACCTGTAAGTCCTGCTAGAAAAGTCAACAATACAAGAGCCAACCTGTTTGTTTCAAAAATATTTTGCCAGGCACGTTTTGATTTTCCCCGCATGTGACGCTGAACCTTTAGTTAAGAATAGTTATTTAAAATAGTTATCTTGTGGATGGCCGCGTGGCCTAATGGATAAGGCGTCCGACTTCGGATCGGAAGATTGAGGGTTCGAGTCCCTTCGTGGTCGATTTTTTGTACACTGAGACATTTGTTTCTTTCTTTTTCTAGTTTGACGCCAACAGTATATTTAAGCAATGGACCACACTTTCTATGGGTTTATAGGGGTAATAACCCACGCGGGATGTTTGGGAGAACACGAGAAAAGTTTATAAATCACGAGCCGCGGGCGAGTGATTTACAAACTTTTTTAGTTCTCCCAAACATCCCAAGTGGGTTATTACCCCTATAAACCCATATAGAACGTGTGGTATATTGCTTTTATACAATAATTCAGAAGACGCGCGTTTTTCCATGGGTTTACCGGCACAATAAACCATAGTTGATTGACCAATCAGAGCTCGCGCATTGATTTTGTTATTATATAAAGTGAAATAATGAAATAAAATTTTACCTTCATTTCTCTCACTTTTTTCTGAATCTCAAGAAGAACACACGAACCCGCGACCGCAAATCCCTTCAATCGACTCTCCACTTCGGCCATCCAAGTGTTAAGCTGCTTCAGTTGGATCTCCAACAGCTTCAGCCCGTACCTAGTCTCCTCCGCCTTTTTGTACGTAATACCCAACTGCTGACACAGAGCACGCCAGCGATCATTCAAATGTTTCTGTTTCTCGGCAACTGCGCCTGCGTAAGGTGTACCGCCTGCCTTACTGATGACGTAATAAGCGCATTCGTTCATGGTCGACCTGGTCGCCTCGTGACCTTCGATATCAGCAACGTAAACCTGTGTGGAGATGCAATACAGTGAAGAATGTCCGCAAGTCGACAGAAAAAACATTAAAGTATAAAATGTCTCTTTTGGGGGGTCCGTGACGCAGAGATGCTACGAGATATTGATAATTGCACTGGAGAGGATGCCGGTCCATCGACGCTCACCTCAACCACCCCATTTTATTTTCTTTCTTGCAGACTCCTAACAACAATTCGATTCGTTGGTATTCTGACAGAATACACAAGACACTCTTTTGGCTCTGATTAATAACACTGCCCCAATTATTTATATTTTGATTTTTAAAATTTTTAATATCATTGTAAATATCTTTGTAAATAGTTTATCCTTTTTACTTATCTGTAGGCTTTTTATCTTAATTGTTGTAATTTATTCAATATTTTTATTTATAGAGGGCCACTAGGGAGAATACTTTTATAGTAATGAGTGTTACCCTCTCTAAATAAAGGTTATTGTTATTGCTCGGCGCACCCAAATCTTTATAGAGGGCTAATAATATAAAACCAAATTGATTGTAAGGCTGGCACTACGGCAAAATGGCAAAATTTATTGGCCAATATCTCAACTGGCAGAGCTAGTCTTCTCCAGAGCCAATCTTGCAATAAATCTGGTTTTATGTGCACTTAGAGTGACGTCTGGTACGAGCATTTCTTGATCAAGAGATCTGGCAATAGCAAGCCAACGAGTTTTATTCTTCGTTGTGTGGTCTCCTGCATCTAAACGCTAATGACATACATTTCTGGAAAAGGCGCTTTTTGAGAACAGGTCCTCCAATTGCCCACGTACCACAAAATCACTGTTCCGTAAGTTTAATTAGTTATTTGCAAAAAAAAAAAACAAAGAAACAAACAATAAACAAACCTGAAAGACAGTATCTCCCTGATCATCCGGGATACTAAGAAACGACTCTTCAAGCTCACGTGACACCGACGACTCAATGTTTACCAGCCAATGAGAGAGCGTTTCGTGTAGTCGACTGAATTGCTCAAAGTGCCTCACTATATCAGCTAAAGACTGAATGGAACTTGAGAGAAGGTGACAAACATTGCCCCACAGAGTGGTCATGGAAGATACCTGTTTTCTGATGCGCTCGGAATCGTACTGGTCGGTTGATTTAGAAAGCTCCTGAGCTCGCTTGGTGATTTTTTCCAGTTGCGGTTTGCGGTCATCCACTTCTCCAGCGATGGCCTGTTGAAACAAGAAGAACAGAAGAAGCGCAAGGAATGACTCGCCGAAAGAATCGCCGAGAGCCTTCTTAACGACTCCGGTTTTTGCTGTGATTTATGTAAATCTATAATCTGAGCATCAGTGAGACAGTAGATAAGCCGATGGTGGTTTCCTGAACATAAAACCTCAGTTACTTAAAGGAGCTACGGCACGATATTTTGAGTCACTTTTTGGACAACCAAAGGAGTGATACTAAACCAAAAAGAAACAAGGATGGCTGAGGACGGAGAAGATTGAAACGGATTGGAAATGACGATTTTGAAAAATTTAGGCTAAAAATTTCAAAGTGCACGAACGATGACTTAGCTCCTTTATATAGGAAACTGCTGTTTTGTTGTTTTTGCAAAGCCACAATCCCAGGCGAAACTAGTTGAGACAAACGAATATCACACGTTTTATGTTCCCTGTTCCCTTAATTAGTTTTGCTTCACGAGTTTGAGAATTCATTCGGCTTTGCTCTCACAAAACAATATTGACAGCATTGACAAGCGATAGTGTAGCAGCTCTCGCAAGCTTGTAATTCTACTGGTAGCAGTTGCTATTGTTTCAGCGGCTAGGGCATTGTTCCTGTTGTTTGTTAATTGTTTTCACGCAGGGTATCGAGCCATTCACGTTAGATCTTACGAGAGCCAAGACAAAGGGAAGGGGCTGTTTTGATTAATTGAGGCAATTGATCGTGTTAGTTTCTGTTTGCAGAGTTCAATTTTTGTCTTTGTTGAAGAAAGTTGTTTTTTGTCTGCTTTAATGTGTTTCGTCTCTGAACGTTGCCTTTCTTGCTAGGTTAGGTTTATCTAAAAGAGTTAACATACCTTCATGGTGTCCAGTTCACGCTCCACCTCACGGACCGTGATGGCCTTGGACTGAGCCCGGAGCAGTTTCTCTTTCTCTCTCATCCACATCATCAAGTTCTCCGTGAGTGACGTGTACTCCTGCCAATCTTTCAATGACAGTTCCAGCTGCTGCTGGTTGCTTGTCACGCGGTTTGTAATCATCACCCATCGCCTCGTCACCCTGTCGAGTTCCTTGGCGGCCTGGTTACCTGGACTTCCCACACACTCTTCGATGATCCGCTGACCGGTAGAACAGACCGCGTTGTACTTTGGTCGATGGGCGTTGATCTCTTTCTGGCACATCTGAAGGAACAGAAATGTATTCGTTGTTTCGAAAAGTAGCGCTTTTTAAAATTTCCTTCGTAATTCCAATTCTTAAAGGAGGTCATTCCAAAAAACGTATTTTTTGTCAACGCCAAAGAAAAGCGTGCATCAAGTTTAGCTACTCACCGAAGTTTCAGCGTCTAAATTTGAAAGAGTTCTCAGCAGCCAGGCCGCGCTTTTGTGACGTCATTCCGTCTGAGAGATTTTATCCCTGCCTTCCGGCAAGCCTTTAAACTACCACTCTAGGTTTATGGCTGCCCTTGAACTTAATTATTTTGAGCCAAACATGCTTCAAACCCCGAAAATGATGGCAGTGAAGATAGTGAAGTAAATAGTCGGTCGGAAAAATACATTTTGGTGAGCTTGTGAGGATGCCAGGACGTCAGTTGCACGTTTTTCTGCTTCCCGCCAATTTGGAGTCAGACGGAATGACGTAGTGTAAACACGGTCTAGCTGCCAAATACAGTTTCAAAATTGCGGCATCAAATGTCGAATTTTGGGCTTCTTTCGAGACGAAATTCTTCAGGATAGCACGCACTTTAGAAGCTGAAACTTCGGTGTGGAGACAGAAGAATAAGCCTTAATGGTCGACACACTCACCGGTTTCTGTTGCCTGACATAATAAGAGACGGGGGGGAGGGAGGGGAGGGGGTTGGGCAAACATTTCTGGGCAAGAATTTTTTTTACCTTCAGGTTGTGCAAGATTTTTTTGATTTGTGAGCTTGTGCAAGAATTTTTTTTGGACTGTGAGCTTGTGCAAGATTTTTGTGGACTGTGAGCTTGTGCACGATTTTTTGAACATCATCACAGGGCCATGGCTCCCTTTGCACGACATTTTCTTGGACGCTTTTACTTGTGCAGGATTTTTGTTGGTAATTGCCTAACGCCACCCCCCCTCCCCCTCAAAAATAAAATGGTCCGTCCCTAAGGAAGAGAGCAATTATTGACCGAGTGTCAAAGAAATTCGCGTTTGCTTTGGGTTTGCATTACTACGTGCAGTGATTGGTTTAAAAATCTCGCGCCATTATTTCAACCAATCAGAAGGAAAACCAAATCAATCACTACTCACTCCGGCGTTTTCCCACGCTTTGTGCCGGTTACAAGTATTTAATTTGAGGTTTGATTGGTTCACTGGATTGCCTGCGTCGTTAGTGGACCTGTTGTGATTGGCCAGAGAGATTACCTTAGTTTTGGTCTTACACGCTGTCAAACAAAAATCCAGAAACAAAGAAGAACCAACTTTGGCAATAGGCCATTTCCGAGTTCCCTTGAGCCTCTGTTTCAAAGCGAGTCTAAGTGCGAAAGTTTTGTGATGGTAATTAGTTTTGCTTTCCATATGAATGAAAACTCATTTTCATTACAAAGACTTTGCACTTAGACTCGCCTTGAAATAGAGGCACAAGCGAACTCGGAAATGGCCTATTTTAAGATTTTCTCGTCACCGTTCGCCAGCGAGTCTGAATTACTATTGCCCGCGATCGCAAGTACAGAAGTCACTGTGTTCGGCCTGTGCTCACGACCAAGGTCAAGATTCTCCCATACAGACCTCCTGCTAGGTCAATAAGAGCTTATTATCCTGAATTAAATAATATGATTACCTTGACGTGTTCAAAGTGAACTTTCATTTGTTGAATACTGGCAGAAGAAGGAACCGTGAATCCACTGTGAGTCTCAATTTCGTCCATCCACTTCATCAGCGCTGTACTCAATCCTTGGAACTCTTTCAACCTCTCTATCTGTCGTCCAACTTGCTCTTTGTAGTCATCCGCCCGCCTCAGCACAGAGCTCCACAGGTGTCGAACGCGCGACATGTTGTCGTCCAAGCGCGCCTTGTACCTGCCGCCTGTATTCGTATCCTGATCAAGGTCTTCCGATTGACGCAGAATGGAGTCGAAATCTTGACGGTACCTCTCGTAGTTGGTCTGGAAATCCTGTGAGAAACGCAAAGAAGAAAAAGGCTATCGTTTCACAACTTGGGGAGTGTACGATTGAAATAGAAAATTCTAACCATATCCAAATGTATCTAAATAGTTTGGTATACGAATATTGCCACCGTTTCTTAAACACCAATGTGGTTCCGGTAACGTCATGTGAAAGCGCTCTACCGAGGACATTGTGCGAGAAATATCTGGAAGAATAATTCTGTCTCGGTCGCTGTCGTCGCGTTTTATTTTATGTTGCCGCCTTTTCGTACCACCACTTCGTCTAGATGAAACTGAAACGTCACTTCATTTAGCCGATTTTTAATTTGAGATTTAAGTAACATGCACCGGAGACAATTAATCACTCAGCTAACAATACAAGTGTACAAACGTACGGGTGGACAATCACGTGGCAGCCAAAATATTTCAGTTCGAAAGGTTTGCCAATTTTTTTTGTTATGGAGCTCCTAACTTCGTTGGCGCAAGTGTTTCGAATAATCCCCGCGAGCGCGGTGCTTATTCGAGAGCGGAGCGTATTAATGCTTTTAGTGTCGTGTTTGATTAGATTACTTACGGACCACAAAATTGTAATAAATGCCCACCTCAACACGTTCCAAATTAACCGCCATGTCTGTCTGGTCCAGACTCGTGTTATCTGTTCCATGCAGGACAGTTTGCAGGACAGCGCAAATCTTTTGGTGTTCGTGATCAAATTCTTTTTGCCTTCTGATCGTTCGTTTGTTATCCTCGATGGACGAGCACAGTTTTCTTCTAAACTGTGCCCAGCGCTCTTCGAGCTGCGTGACCTGATCTTTCATCTCTTGGAATTCTTTCTGAGGTGCCCCGCTCAGTTTATCGTCCACGCTATTGTTCAGGGATTCCAATCTGTGGCGAGAGTCGTCAAGATCTTGCAAAAGTTCCTAACACGGACAATCAATATTTTAATGAGCAAGTTTAGCAGACTTAAAGCAATTTTAGCCAATTTCAGCTCTGACCAACTTAGACGCATACATGGGCAGTCTCCTACGCAGCCGTTTTATGGGATGCCACGGGAAGCATTGCGTGACACCCCCAAAACGGCTGCGAAGGGGACTAGGACATGGATAGATCGGTGGATGGACAAAACTGGAGCAAACTCAAACTGACTGTGGGTAAACTTGAAAACGTCCAGCGCTAATTACAAAAGCAATAGAACTAACTAAATTGAAGTTAACTAGGTCCTTTAAAAACGCTTGATAAAAGAAAGTTATGAAAAGACCGTCGTATTATGAACCTTTCTCAGACTGATTAACAATTCATCAAGTTAAAAGAAAGGAAATTAGAACCATGACCGTGGTTTGGAAATGTGTTCTTAATTAACATAGATTTTTACGACTTCATTTCTTTGTTTTTCGAAATTTAAGTTTCGCTTGAGAAGACATAACAAACACTCTAGCGAGTGATTTATCACATTACCTGTCAAGAATACTCGGTGTTTGGGAATGTGATGAAACACTGTCTCTCGTGTTTGATTTAACGATTTTTTTAACATCTAACTTCCTCTCGGAAAATCACTACAAAGTAAGGCGTGTACGTTGTGAGAATTTAGGTTCTAATCACCAAGGAAAAACGACTATAGAAATGCAGGTGGCCAAACATACTTGCAGTAGTTCCAGTCGTTCTGAATTGTCCAAATCTTCTCCACTATTGGCTCTTGCGTCGGCGTCATCAAGCCACGTGATCAAGCCTTCTATCGACTCCAGTAGCTGGGTAAAGCCTTGCGTGGCGGAAACGATTCTACAAATAAAAGAAAAGTGGCGGGCGGAAGTGAGTAAATAAAAAATTGAGAAACTCTAACGCGAACAAATCTTGGTGAGGTTAGCTTCATCAGAAAACAGTTTTTTCAACCACTGAAAAGCATAAACATAAGAAATTACCGTTCGTGTTTAGTTTGAAGTTGATTTTCAAGCGAGGCAAAGGATTGGTTCACATTAGTCCTCAGAGGGGTGATGTGAATCGCTCCAGAGTGGATCTTTTCTCTGAGTGAGTCAGCCATAGCGTTGATAGATGTCAGCCAATCACGGTGAAGTTCAAGATCCTGCTGCATTTGCTAAAAATAACCAAAACGCAACAAACATCAAAAATTAAAATAAGCCAATCAGAAAGAGGAGTAAAAACGTGTACCAGTGCCAAAGGTAGGAAACGTGATATTTCTGCTACCCACAGAATTAAGACAAGCGATTTACTTAAGCGAGTTTAAGACAAAACTAAGTCACCACAGTTTTAAGTAAATTTTTATTATAATTCTTAAGCGAAATTTTTAAGTATAATTTTTGAACACGGCCTCCATGAAAAGCAGTTTTTATTCTTTTGTATTTTATACCCTTTTTTGTAGCCAGGAAGATAGGTTGTTAGTTGTAATATTACGATAAATAAGCTGTTGGAAATACCGTTTATAAATATCTTATCTTATCTTATCTTTCCTTACTTGACAAGTTGCCAGCTGTTGAAGCTGGAATGTCAGCGATAAATCCACTGTAACAGACTCGTTCAGTTCAGCCGTCTGACTTTCAATCCACGTTAGTATATCTGCACACGAACTCTCAAACCTCTGCCACTTCAACAAAATATCTTCCAGTTCCTTCTCCCTCTTGATAAGACGAGTGGAGACTGAGCCGAACCGCTCCGAAAGCGACGTGATTTCATTGGTCAGGCGATGCGATGATGAAGGGTCACTGTTTTGTGCCCAGTCTGTTGCTAGTTCGCTCACTTCATCTATTCTTCCACTGACATCGTTCATGTCTTCTCGCAGGGCCTAGAAAATCAAAGCGGCATTATGGAGGAGCGGCATAGGCGGACGGACCGAGGGGGAAGGGGGGGCTGCAGCATCCCCCCCAAATTTAGGGCAACTAAGATCTTTTGGGCCGCAAGAGAAATTCGGGAAGGGCACCTTGGGAGAATTTTTTTGTGCAAATGGTTTACTCCACTCCCCCCGCCCCACCCAGGGCAAAAATTGCAACAAAAATTGCAAAATTGCAAAGTGTAAGAGTGTGTGAGACCGATATAACAATGTAACAGGCTATGGAAGGGAACCCCTGCAAAAAGAACGCCTGTTTTGAAGTTTCGGCTCAACTACCCCCCGGATACTCGCTTTGCGGGGCCTTTGACCAGCCCGGAAATAAAATTTGGCGTTTTTGGACGGCTAAAACACGATAAAAAAAGGTATTCCGATTTGGTTTCGATGTCGACAGGATCCGACTTAGATTCGATAAAGCAAATGGAAAATATCAGTCACATACATTAAAAAAACATTGCAAAAACACCCACCCGCAGCTTCTCAACTTGCGTCTTCAGGTCCAGCATGTTTCCAGCGGCAACCGTTCCAAGTCTCTCCTCCGTATCATTGAGGACATTCGTGATGTAATCTATCGAGGCATCATACTGCTTACACGCTTGTACAGAGCTCTCAAGCCAAGCTTCGTACTCGTTAACTTTCGTGACGAGTTCGGACCACCTCTCCTCCACAGTTTCGATAGTTTCTTGTATCTCTTGCTGATCGAAAGCAGCATCACCGCGGAGACGGCGAGCCGCCACTACAACGTTTTCCACAGCTTCCTGTTGCGTTACTAAGAAACCTTTCATTGCCTGGATAAAAAGGAAGTCGTGAAGTCAATTGCGTGACAGTGTCGCAATCAATTACGTGACAATGTGACAATTAATTCCCAGGGGTTCATAAGTTATTAAGACCTTTTCAGGTGGGTTGGGGAGGGGTGAGGCACAACAGAGAGGCCGGGGCCTACTTCAAACATACATAAATCATTTTGGGGTACATAACCGTACTTACAACAGAAATAAAGTTGTTTGATACAAAACAGTTACAACACAGCGATTTTCAACTGAGTGTCGTAAAACCAAAACGAAAGTAATCACTTTGACCAAACAGAAAGGACAGAGACAAACCAGTGAACCAATCAAACCTCGAAGTAATTACACGTAGCCGACAAAAAGCGCGGGAAAACGTGCACGCGTGAGTCACGACTGGGATTGGCTTTACTTGTGATTGGTTGAAAAAGTGGCGCGAATCACTGAGCGTAGTAATTCAAAACCAAAGTAATTGGCTAATTACTTTCGACAATCAATTAAACATCGCTCTAATAAGTCAGTAAATTGGTCGCTTATGGACTTCTACAGCTTCTCACCTTGACATCTTCTAAAGCGATCTCGAACTCTCTCTGAGTAACAATCCTCTGGTATCGGTTCAGTGTGTCTTCTCTCTGTTCAAACCAATCATTGATATTTTTAAGCTCCGTGTAGAGTTTCTGAAAGTCCACCCAGCGGTTCAGCGCGTACTTCAGTTGCTCTTCCTTCTCTGATAACAGCGCGATGAGCTGTGTTTTCAGCGCGTTTAGACGTCGTACTCCCTCCGTAACGCTCCTTACGGAGGCGTTTCTTCGATCGTTGAGCGACTGGTTGACTCTGATGTTGAGAGCTTCTAACACCTCCTGTCTGTCACGAAGTTCTTTTTTGATTATCTAAAGATCAATAAGAGCATACATTGGGTTTAATTTTCCATACAATGTTCACCGAAATTAATAACGTCTTGTCCGTTTATCTTTAATTTGACAAAATCTGGATTAGTGACGCCCTGTACCAAAGCAAAATACTGGGACCTTCGAGCGACTTCTACGATCTTTTAAACAGACACTACCACGGGAATTGTTCAGCATTGTTGATTTAGTTTTCAGTTATTTTTCTTAGTATCAAAGACCAAAATTGAAAAAGTCAGCGCAACCTTTTCAAGTTGGCATCGAAAGCCCCTGAAGATTTCAAAGTGACATCACTCCTTTTTCAGCTTCAGTACACTGACATAGTAATTTTTAACAACACTGGACCACTTTTTGAGGGTTCCATCGATGTTAATTTACCTGCGAATCTCTCGATACTCTGAAGTCATTTAGTCTGTTTCTTACTGTCAAAACTATCTCAAAACTGAATCAGGAACTCAGCGATAAATTCGAAATCGAAATTTAAACAATTAGCCTTCGTGGTTCACGTTGTGCAGACAACGCATAATTTGGTCATTTCACGTTGTTGTTTTGAAGAGGACGGCAAAGAAATGTACCAAGAACTACAACGCACGTGCAAAGCCACTCTTCTGCTCAAAAACCTTTTATTTAGCGACGTTCCCGTTGCCGTTGCGGTTTTCTTAAACTCCCTATTATGAGCTTCGTCGCGGTCATCATATTTTGAATCATTTTTGCGACGAACCAAATTCCCCTTAAAATGAAGGAAAGCTCTAAATAATACTTTACTAAAGAAGAAAAACCCCAAAGAGGTCAGACCAAACAAAGAAGGAACAAAGGATGGTTAAGGATGGAAAAGACTGAGATGAATTACAGCAGCTCCTTCAATACGTCTTTAAGCTTTTAGTTTTTGAATTTATGTTCGTGATTAAGTCCCTTAAATCCCACTACTCCGGGCTCGGCAACTGGCCACAAACTAGTAAAATTTCGTTTTTGCAAGTGGATTTTATGCATCTTGATACGAAGAAGAAGGAAACCACTGTACGAGAACAGAACTAGCAACAATGTATATTCATGGTGTACAACCATTTTAAGGCCTTTCCCATGATAAAAACGACGAACGATAGAAACTGTTATCTTCCAAAATCAACGCTATCACTAACCACTACGCTAGCCACCAAAAACATTTGTCCCGAGCCCTGGCCGTATTGAGTGAATCCCAAGGGCTGGTTTGTTGCAGATAAGTGCCATCCATTTGGGCCAAATTTTCATTTTTAATAAACAATTACTTTACCTCCATATAAGATGTTCAATGCTGCATGTTTAGTTTGGTACGAAACGTTATAACCCACCCTATATTTCCCCAGCTGTTCTTTAGCCTCTTCGAGCGAGGCACTACTAAGAACCAAAACGGGCTTCTTCAATGTGTCCCTGGCACCGTTAAACCACTCCTCCAGCTGCTCCACATCGTCAAGGCACCTAACAAGCAACAGATCAGTTTGTGCTCCTAGAAGCTCGTTTTCACGGTCTTCCAGTAAGGCAGACAATTCAGACCAATTGTCGTCCAGTCTCGACTGGCTTTCTAACAGATCTTCTGAATTCCCGCGTGTCGCTTCTTCCAACTGCGTTGCGATACGATCCAGGTTTTCTTTTGTCGTTTGGTGAAGTTCCACTTCAGTTTGATAATGCTGGAAGGCGACAAATACGAGAAATATTTACTGCGGAAATGTAACCGAAAATATACCAGCAAAAAAAAACAAACAACTAAAAATCAAACACATAAACAAACAAAAAACAAGCAACATAAAACACCTCTACACATAAACAAATGAAACACGCTGACTTTGCTGGGAACAAAACAATTTACAAAAAAGAAATGGCATTCTTGTTGCAAAAGGAAAATGGGTTCATAATGCACCAAAAAGGTTTTACTACAAAAACCTCCATACAAAAGCAAATCAAGGAGGAATAAATAATGCAGGGTTGGGAGATTGGAGGCATTCCACTGTAATTGTAAAATTTACTTTCACATTAATCGATACAACTACAAAATGTTCCCTTAGAAAACAGAGTCCACCACTAAAAAATACGTCAACATGAAAACATTCAACTTACTCTCAGATGTTCCAGCTGTCCTTCCACCATATCTAGACTGTCGTCGCATATCTCCTCGCTTTTCATCAGACTGAGAATGGACATGAGCCAGTCGACCAGCTCATCCATGCCAGTTTGATATTCCCGCCATAACTGGAGTAGCCGCTCCAGGCGCTGCCGCTCGCCCCGGGTTTCTTGACGAAGACCGCGCCATCTCTCTCGGAACTGACTGAGAGAGGCCTGGACGTCCGCATTTCCTGCAAAGAAACATTGTTAGGAAAAGTTTGATTCTCTGATTTGTCAAACTTGAGCAAGTTGCCATATTCACCTGGGAGAAAAATTCCTAAGGCGCCATTTTTACGAATTTTACATTTTCTGGCGCCAAATCATGTGTCATTTGCCACGCAATTTATGCCGCAATTGAAATTCAATATTCCAGTATATATATATTTGTCTAATAGACCTTTTTCGCTTGGATGTGTTTGTTGCCCCATTACAGACCATCTGACATTCTCTGGGGAATTGTTCTTTTATTCATCCAAACATTATTTATTCATATACACGCAACTATTTGAAAATTTGAAAGCAAGAATTCTGAAGAGTATCATCACATGGTCCGTAATAGGGCAACAAACCGCCCAAGCGAAAAAGGTCTATTGTAGAACTAAACGAGCGTCTTTCCTAATCCCTCCTCAACTCTAAGCTAAACTTCGACTACAAGAGCCCTCTATTCTCTTTTCCAATTTTACTATACGTTATGGCCATAACTCCAAAATCCAAAATGCCAATAGTACTACAGAGAGTTCATGTCACCGAGGTGCTTTTCAGTGAAGCTCTGAAAATATGCAGTCGCCAATGAGAGAGTGACAAAACTTTCCCGAACACTGATTTTTTACGTAACCATGGCTATCTCACGTCTTTGTGAAACTCGATAAGAATGGGGAACGGACCATAAATAAGTTGATTTATACGATTAAAATCTTCTTCCATTGACCGATATTGCTTGTATTTTCATATGAACATCGGAGGGAATATGATGTTCTCCAAGGGTGATACACAAAGTGGCCCGGGAAGAAAGCTAAAACAAAGGGGATGAGGCAAGACAAAGAGGTGCCACGATGGCTCGTGGAAGCATGTAGCACGAAACCTTGCCAGATTTCTACTGCTTAAAACACTTTCTGCACTTGCGCATTATCGTGACACAGATACGAAAACGACAAACTTGAAAAATTTAGGTTATTCTTGTACCACGGAATAGGTGCATTTATGTCAAAAACGTCGATGTCATTTTGTTTATAGAAAAACAAAAGAGCCGGCAACCAATTTCTGTACTTCTTAAGGTGGCTCATCTCAGTTTTTCAGAACCTCACCAACCAACCCAGCTAATACTTCACCGTCTTGGGTCAGTCGGGCAAGATTTTTGGCACATTTACTAGAGAATGAATAATGTTTCTAAAAATGTAGATTTCATTGGCATCAATGTTACCATAGCAACGAAAAGATGACGTCATGGTTTGTGAAAATCAGCATTTTTCTCGAAATCTAGACCTAAACTTTTACAATAAATCAACGACCCTTCTGGTATACATGTAGATCTTCAACACTGCAAAGTTAGAAAAAATTCTATGAGAGCGTTTTTGAAAAAACAACAAGTTCGCCTTAGTATCTGTTAGTTCGCTGATTCCAGCGACTTCCTGCAGACTGAAACAATGTCCTTTCCATGCTTTATACCTTTGGCATAGAAAAACTTTCCTGAAAGATTTCGTCCAGTTTGCTTCACTAGATTTCTCTCTACGAACTCAAAAGTAATTCCTTTAATATTCACATTTTTCTCATAGAAACTGCTTGTTTTCCTGCTTACCTGTAGCAGTCAAAACCTGCTCTGCTTCGTACACCAAACCGTCTTTACTCGGCTGCCGCTCGGTGAATTTGCGATCCAGTTCACGGTACTTCATCATTTTCATTAAAACAGCATCGATATGATCTTCCTGCATTTTCCTAGCAAGAGCGAAAGACTTCTGAACTAAGTTATCCATCCACAAGTTGAACTTCCTCGAAGATTCCTCGAACGACTGCCACTGTATCAGCACCGTTTGGAGCCATTCGGCGCTCTCTTCGCACGCTTCGTACATGCTGTCGGAAATCTTCGTGACATCTTCGTACTTTGGACCGACGACAACGGAATCGATGTGCTCTCCACTTTGCATCGCGTACTGTCGCATCATGTCAACTCTGGATTTGTGGCTGTGAATACTACGGCAAAATCCCTATTTGAGAGAGAACAGCAACCTTTAGCGAATCCCACCTACATGTAGGTCGAGGAACGTTTCTTTATCTAATGTGGTTTCCGTGAAAATCCGTGGGTTATTTTCCAGCACTTTAGTGTAAACGAGTTTGGAAAGGTGGTTGCTATTTGGTATAAAAATTAACCGCTTTGAAATGCCAAATCAGGACATTCCATTTGTTTATTCGTAAATTTCTTGAACGAGCGAAACTTTTCAAAACATCGAATTAGTATCAGAACAAAAATTGTGAGTCCTAATAAATGATTTTTCAGTCCAGCCGGGTTTCCTAAAGTGAAAAGTCGTTGCATTGCCTTTGTGTTACAGCTTGTACCTGGAACTGTTTGAGTCTTTCCTTCAAAGCTTCCATGGTGGGCGGTAAGCTCTCGTCTCCAACCAGATCGTGAAAAGCTTTCTCCTGACTGGTCAGCCACTCGGAGAACTCCCTCAACTCCTCCTCGTATTGCTTCCTTTTAGTCCTGGGGGATTTCTTCTCCCCGCTCGGGGGTGTCTTTAGTTCCCGTGCGGGGGACGTCGATTTGCTTCTTGGGGTGGTTTCCTTGCTTTCGTTAAGCGGTTTCTTTGCTTCCATCGGAGTCGAAGCCAAGACTGTTTTTTCTTTTTCAGGGACGATGGATTCATCCACAGAATGTCTCAGAGGAGTCTGAACCTCGGCAACTAAGACCCCTAAAGCCGTCAACTTTCGCTCCCGGCCCTGTAGAATCGTTCTTATTCGACCCCAGCGTTTGTTCAAGTCAGCAAGACGTGCCTTTTTGTGGGGACTAGCGCCTCTAGAGGACTCTTTGTTTAAGAAGTCATGAAGGCATTCTTGGATAACGGAGTGACTTTGAAGAAGCTGTGTGAATAACAAGGAATTATCAGTTTGGTTTGGTTTGACACCTTTGCTACACAATTAATACGGTTATGCAGTTGCTGTACTTTGAGGTACGTTTCGTTGGTCTAAACATGAAGTATCTGGATCAATCATCATTCATGGAAAACCCCCACCCGCCTCACCCCTAGCCCATGTTTCTGCACTAAAGTCACAAACACTGAGAATCATGCGCTAAGGGTGGGGTGGGTGGTGGTTTCCCATGAATGATAACTGATTTATATACTTCATGTTAAGACCAATGAAACGTACCTCAAAGTACAGCAACTCCAAATCTTTTCCATCCTCGTTAAAGGGCCCAAGATGTTTAACAAAGTCTTCCACATCGCTCACAAGCTGTGACCACTCCTCCAGCTTCCCTTCAAAGTCTCTTCGATTCAGTAAAGCAGTCTCAACCTTGACCATTTTCTCTATGGCGGAGCGTAACTCCTTCTGTTTAGACAAGACTAGTTTGATAACGCCTTTCATCAGGCTGTTAAGGTCCAAGATTTGCTGGCGGAGGTTTTCATCTTCCACAGAACTGGAGGACAATCTACGCGAAACAGCATCCAATTTGCTCTTAAATTTCGTCAGGCTCGTTGCGAGGTCCTGTGGAATAAACAGGAAAATATGCACCTATGTTCAGAGCAGTTAAAAGTAATAAACTTTCTTCATTGAGAATAGCAGTTTTGATATGACTGCCATCTTTGCGAATAATAAGATGAGGGAACTAACTTTACATGTAAACAAAATTTGCTAACAACACTTAAACTCATGACCAATAGGTGGTGCCGGGCCAAAAAGTCTGGCATGGGGAGGGAGGTATCCATGGCAACGCTGCAAGTGGCCACCACTAAAGGGCACCGTCACAATGGTGTATGTTGCGAAGACGAGTATACACATAAATACTGACCTGTAGTCGCGTTAGTTGCTCCTGGTACACCGTTAAATCACCATCCACCACCGCTTCCGACACCGCGTTTTCCTCGACCGATGCTAAACCCTCAAACAACTCGTGCAACTCGATTTGATTCTTCAACTCCTCGTCGTAAAACTCTTCCACCTCCTCTCCGTCGACAGCTTCAATCCGCCTTCTTGCACAGACATCATCGCAGCAGTCCACTGTCAGGTACAGCGATCTCAAGAACGAAAAATTCTCCGTGAAGGCCACGACTTCTTGTTGTCGAGTGCTTTCGAGGTTTTGAGTTTGTTCCTGGACGCAGCGTTCCAGAACTTCTTGTTTCGACGAAGCTCGCATTTGGACATCTTTCCAGAGGGCGTTGACCTCTCGAAGGCGTTCTTCAAGAATAATGTTTAGACCTGCGCTGCCGTGAAAGTAACTCTCGGACAACAAGTTCATTTGATCCAAGCGATCCTGTTGTTTCGACATCAAAACACACAGAGCCTAAAAATGAAATACATCAAAACGAGGTTTTTCAATACTAAAGTAGTGCGCGCGGCTGAACCAGCGTCATTTTCGGCACAAAAAAGCGAAAGCCGTCGTCATTCTGCTAAGAGCTTTGGCGAGAGAATGCCAAAGTGGCGAATGAAAACAAGTTATCGAAATTTTAGTTGTTCTATCATTTTTCGACCAAGAAAAGGATTAATAAAAATAAACCAACTAACTTTGCTGCTGAATTTTCTTGGGCAGCAAATGCGACAACAACTTGAAGTCAAATCTCGCCCTCCTAGTCATCCTCGTCTAAGAATCTAAAGGTCTGTAATTTGTTTATTGATCGCGACGACTGGGAATTTGCTTTGTAGTTTCACGGACGCAAAGAATCAATTACGTCGGCGTAAAGTTGGAGAAACACGTCGCCGCAAGTGCATCACGCGCTGGCGACTTCAAAGCACCGCACAGCATGAAAAGACAACTTTACTGCAGTGTAAAGCCAACTTAAAGCGGGCGTAATCGTCTGTTTTAAGTTGCTTTACGCTCCCTTTACGTTTTTTAAAGCTGACCTTTATGCCAGCTTTACACTCACAATTAAAGCTTGAGTAAAGAGACTAACAATTATAAGTAACTTTATCAAGATTTAATTCATAGCGTAAAGTTGGATAACCAACTTTAAGACGATTTCAGTCAACTTTAATTTTACGCAAGTCTCTATTTTCGTGCTGTGTTGCGAAACGCAAAATTTGTCCACGGGGTACCTCTACTCTATTAAACATCGAGAGAAAATTTAAAAGGACAATCGAGGAGTGCGAGAAAAAAAAAGGGAGAGCCAAGTCAAATTTAATTCTCCAAGGTGTTTTAATGTGACATAAGAATAGAAAATTAACCCATCGTAATTGTCCCTGGCAAAACCTGCGCTTGCGCTGATTTGCTCACGCTTAGGTTATCAGCGTGCTTCACTGGATTATGGCGCACCCCTACGTATAGTACTATACTGAATTTGATTGCGCGGTTCTACTAGCTACAGTACAAAACATCAATAGTTTCTGTAACACCAGCCAAGTCTTCAGTACTCACCACGTGTTTAGCCAATTCATCCTTGACATTATCCTCGTCTTTCATGTCGGTTGTGATCAATTCCTCAATGGATCGCAACTTTTCCAACAACTTTTCGACTTCTACAAGGAAGGAGTCCAAAGACAAATTTTCGTGGAGCAGGTTTTCCGAGTCATCTAGGTCCTTTAACGGGGAACTCCTATCAATAAGGTCCAAGGGCCGAGAGGTGAATAGCTCATAATCAGTGTCCCTGACCGAGCTCTCGGCAAAACGGAGCCTTTCAGCCTCCTCTGCTTTGCGGCGCTCAGATAAAATGGAAGCGATTCTGTCATGAGGTTTTTCCGGTTCAACATCTCGCGCATTCTCTGAAGCATGTTCGCCGATGTTCAACAGTTTATCGAGTTTATCAAGCTCTTCGTTAGACGCTGAACTAGCCAAAGCGGATTGCACACCAGTTGGACTGGTCGGAACGTGCGAATTCGTTGGCATCGTATCTGAAGATGAATTGGGGCCACCAACAACAGCATTAGAGTCTTTACTAGAGGAGCAGTCTGCCGTAGTTCGCTCGTCAAGCCGAGGAGGTGCCTGAGGTTCGGCACCATTAACTAACTGCTCCATGGAATCACTTGAATTACCGCGGAGATCAGGTGCGGTATTTCCTTCTTGCACCGGGGATGGAATAATTTCAGCAGGCGTGCTATGTCGCAGGATGCCATCGCCAAGTTCCGAGTCAGAAGAAATGTCAAAATCATCTGGTAACGCGTTAACTGTATCAATTTTATACGACGGAGACGTGACGTTCGTCACGACACTTCCTATAAGCTGGTCACTCGCTTCTTTTGATACTGAATCACTCGATTGGTCGTCGGTAACACCACCGTGTGGTAAATGATCGATAGTGTCACCAGAGTGTGATTCGTCCGAAGAACTTCCTTTGACGCCAAAACTATCACTGTCTTTCTGTTTCTCTGAAGTGATCGTGTTATCGCGCGGAGATCCTTGGTCTGGATCTATAACAGTTTTAGGAGTGCTCTCGCCATAATAAACATCAAAATCGTCGAAAAAGAACTCACCAGCTTGGTCAGTGAAGCCTTCATTATCTTGAATATTATCAGTCCCGATTTCGGCAAATTTCACGTGTGCTGGCGATCCATCTTCGTCTGTTACGGTCAAAAGAGGCACGCTCACGTCACCTGATTTATCGGCAGTTTCACGTGGTGTAGCACGTGAATCATCGTCAAGATCGTGCGAAGAGGTTATATCATGGTTTGTTTCCGCGCTGTGATTCATCCGAATTCGCTGATACTCGTCTGGTGACACAGATAAACCCCCGTCAAGATGAACATTGTCGTCCGTTTCGTCATTACCAAAGCGCTCATCCGAAACGCCGTTTACTAGCACGGCGTTTTCACCTGAAGCGTGCCCGTTTTCCTTGCGCAGTATCCCTTCAAAGGATTCCATCGATGAGACGCCGCTTTCTGAATCTCCTACATCAGAATCGCCATTTTCTACAATATCGCGCCCAGAAGGCTTGCGTTCTGCAACTGTTATTGGTATTTCGACAAAACCAGACGCTCCCTCTCTCCCTGGGGTTTCAGCGTTAGCACAGTGTGACCCAAGAGGGGTTTCTTCGAGTCGAGCGATTTCTCGTTGTAATCTTTCCAGCTTTTCTTTAACTGCGTCTTTTTCCAAGTCGGACATTTCCGGAAGTAATGTCTGCCCTTGTTCGTGGGTATCTATTGCAAGACTTTGAATGAATTCTAGCTCCGAATGAAGATCCTGTAACAAAAAAAAAACAATCCAAAAATAAGCGATTATTGACTTAAAACACGAGTATCGAGTTGGGACTTGCAGCCACGTAAGTAAGCAGTTTTGCTTAAAAATTTCATCAAACGGGAAAAATTATTGAATACCTATTATTGTACTTGAACATCGAAATAATCAACAAATCAAGGAAACAGAAAAGCAACAAACCCTTTCCTTCCAGACCCAAACGGGCTTAAAAACTTCACAAAGACAACAACACAACTTAAGATCTTCTTTCTAAAAGAACACTAGCATCAACCCATTCGATACTGGTTAAAATAATACACAGAAGAAGATTAATTTGGATTATGGTAGACGAAACATAAAAAGCGAACTTGTTACCTGTATACTTCCAAAACCTTTAGCACAGAAACCAGCAGTGAAATAAAGTAATATTCTTGAACCACATATCCGGCCCAACGCGTGAATAATTCATGATATCAAGCTGAAGACAATTCTCCTGATAGACTTATTATTAATCCCACCCAGGGCTATCTCTTCTTTAGAAACGACAGAACAACTGTCAAGCAAACCGAAAGCGTCCTTTTGAATAACAGAAAGGTCTGTTTGTTCAGTTGTCGAAATTAATAGACAAAATTGTTGCAATATTCAGGTCACACCCCGGTTTAATACAATATTTATTCTTTTTGAAATCTGAAAATGAACTGTACGGGTTAGAAATATTTAAGGTCAAATACTTGTATATTTTATACTGATCGCTGGTTGGGCTGTACTTCGAAAAACAAACTGAAAGAAAAAGTGAGTGGGAATGTTGATGATGGTAAGACCAGCCAACCATTTGACTAAGCTACGTCACGGAAACTCATCTTGAAAAAACTGGCAAGTTTTTTCAAGTTTGTCGTTTGTAATTGGTCTATATCATTGCCATTCAAAACAATCCTTGTACATATGTAAATGGCTAAATGACTTCAAATGCCGTGACACTGCTCCTTTAACTAAAACTAAAGTAAGAAAATAGGCAATAAAAAATGGCGCGCAAAATGGCTTTTTTACTATTACCATGCATATCAAGATACTCAAACAAGTCTTTCAACTACGTCTAGGACCCAGTTTGAATTAAGTTGAAAAATTCTTTTTGCATTTAAATGAATCTTGAAGGCGCTTTAATTCTTTCGTATTTTGTTTTCTGTTCTTAAATGGTTGCAGTCAAAAAATGTCTTTCGCATTTTGGGCTTGAATGTGCTTTCATTTTTTTAATATCATTTCTTTTTTTCTAATACGACTGTAGTATAAAAACGCCTTTTGCATTTTCGGTTCAGACGAGTAGAAATCTTTAAACTAATTTTGAAGGCGCATTATTTTATCTCGTTGACATTCGGGAAAGAATTGCGGTCAGTTCTCGTTTAGTTCAAACCGGAAGACATAGAATAGAATTAATTAAACCCTACAAAAAGAGACGTTTTTGTTGCCGTCACTTCATATGCTAATTAATTCGCGGAGAAACAATGTATAAAATTCTAGGAAAGGATTTAAACTTTCTAACAAATCTTAGCGCAGATACCGTGGCGAGATCTTCGTTGCCGCATTTATATTCAAAGGTCACTTTATTAGAAGCTTGTAATTTTTGAGCTTTTATCGACCTTAGTCTAATTTCAATTTAGCTTCAAAAATAATTTAAAACATTTGAGAATTAAACACAAGGGTGGCGAATTTGTCAAACCTTAAAATTCTACACAGAGCGAACATTGCTGACTACAATTTTAATGAATATGCGTTTACACTTCTTGTTTCTGCAAGCAAGTATTCCCGGGATAAAATGTACTTAACAACGATATTGGGCGTCGATTTTACTGCACATAAAATAGAAATAAAAGAAAACAAATAGCAACTCGATTCCATTGGAACTCCTAGCGATTCACATAGAAACAAAGACAATAAACACCTGCCATAATAAACAAATTGTCGTGCTCACCACAAAGACAGGGATTTTGAAAATAACGATTCTCAAAGCGTGACATTACATTCAAATCCTGCGCAATGGCGCGTGAGAAGGTGTTATGCTAATCAAGTGCTTTTTCTCGCAAAAGAATGAAAAAATAATGAAAGAAGTAATCCTTTTTTGAGAAAGTAACGGGTCTATGTGCGAGATAGAATTGAGAAAATAAAGGCGCGCTTATTTTGATTTCGTTTGACATTGAAAACACTGTGACATCGCTGGCAGCCCAGCACGGTCCGATAATTAATCAACCCTACTCGAGTAACTTTAACGAGCATATTTAGTCGCCAGAAGCGTTCGATCGCTACAAATTGGGAAAAAAAGGTGATAAAAACTATTCAATTCTACAACAAAAATATTTACTTTTTATAAGTAGAGCTTAAAGACGATACACAGCAAAATTCAATAAAATACAGAATTGTTGAAAATGTCATTCCCAGCTGCTGGCATCAGTGTGCTCGTGGTGGGTCATATTTACAACAGAGGACTCGTTGAGATGAATAATGACTTTAAAAAACGCAACAACAACCAAAAACAAGGTCGCTTTGACCTAAAGTTATCGGTTTTCAGACTCACCTGAAATTTATCTTGCCTTTCTTCGGTCGATTCCGAATTCTGGACTTCCCGCAGGTTGCTTTTGAACTGTTCGATTCTCTCGTAACAATCTTTGAGCGCGACTTCAAATTCTACCAGTCCGTAGTGAGTTCTTTCGCCGATCCGCTGCCCTCGATCGTTCACCAGATTCTGTATTCGTTCTAGCCGATGCGATATGCCATCCATTTGCTTCCGAAGTGTCTCTCTTTCGCTGCGATCGCTTAGCTGGCACACAAGTCGGTCGCCTTGGCTTCGAATACTCTCGAAGTCGCCTTGCCGGACATCCAATTCATCGCCGAACGCCTGGAAATAAAAATAGTGCAAATACACATCGGGGTTATTGTTGGCCATGAGTGCAATCAGCGTTCTACCCTTGTTTCCATCGTCTTCCTTCTTCTTTACTCGGGCGATACATCATTATCTGACAACATCGAATTTTCATCGTATGTAGCGCTCTCTTAACCACTGAGGTTACTTATCAACCGATATTAAAGATCGCCGACAAGACATAAACTACGATGTAAACACAATGTTAATCGAATATCTCCCTCGCCTGCGCTAACTCGGGTCGGCTGCTAAGTTACCATCTTTTCGACAGCCTTAGAATTATTTAAATGGACGTAAGTCAACGAGGAAAACATGGCTAACGTAAATCCGCATAAATTAAAGCTACACTAATTGGATTCGAGTTTGGCGCTGTTCGTCGGCAACGTGGCGTGTGAAGAATGGAAATAAAATATAAAAAAAAGAAATTACATATCAAATTCCAGACTGCGAGAAAAATCTCTCTTACCAAATTGACTTCTTTTAAAGCGAAGCGTGTCGACCGTAACACGAGTTAGGCATTCGACGAATTTAAAATTAAAACTTCCTACTCCACCACTGAAATCGATTTGAATTTTCGCTAAAGGTGTGATTTCTGAGTCAATCAATCCAACTACGGTTGAGTTCAGATTGGCGTGGACATTTCAAGGTTCAGTTTTCATACACGAAAAATCATCAAAGTAAAACGACCCCGTCCTTCAATTTGAACTAAATTGATATCGAACAGTTGTCCAAGAAACAGCTTATTTCTGAATCAAAAGGAGTCAAATAAACAAAAGATCTTGAAACTCGTGGTGAGCAATCGAAACGCTACTTGGCAACTGCGATTCTGAAAATGTAAACTCTCTTTACTGGCCACTATTAATGTCATGAATTTCAGGCCGAAAGAATTTACTTAAAAATTAATTAAAACAACTTCAGTTATCTGATTTCTCTGAGCTGTGAGAAACTCAATTCTCAGTTGATCATTTTATTAATTCTTGTTACGTCTGCTTCTTATTTTGCAGTGACTCCACTAGGAGAAAATCTACAGATCATTATTTTGGCCAAGAGGGTTAGAGCAGAAAAGACGAAATTAAAATCGCCACAAGAAGCGACTTCATTATAAGACTTCATAATAAGAAAGTCTATACAGATTCTTTTGGTAAAGAGGGTTACATTAGAGCAGAAATGGTGAAATTAAAAACCTCCACAAGAGAAATTAATGCATCATCCTAAACACATATAAATTGATATAATTTGGTTTTATCAACTGGGTTAATAATGTCAATTGGCCACCGTAAAGAGATTCAAGAGCTGACGTTTCGAGCGTTAGCCCTTCGTCGGAGCGGTTAGTCCTTCGTCGATTCGCTCCGACGAAGGGCTAACGCTCGAAACGTCAGCTCTTGAATCTCTTTACGGTGGCCAATTGACATTATTAACCCAGTTGATAAAACCAAATTATATTGTTATACTTCCCACCGACGCAGCACCACAGTTTCTTTAGAAACTTACCCCCTCTATACATATAAATTGAAACACCTGTCCTTGTTTATATTAATCTCATTAATTTATGCGTAAATTGGACAAAGTACTCTATGCTTGTCCTGAATCGTCCCCAGTCGTCTCTTACGAGAAAAATAACAGGCGCGGGGAATGATGGGAAGGAGGCAGAAAGTTTAACATTTTTTGTTCGCTCAGCCCCTGAGGAAGGTTTGTCTTGCAAGCCGAAATATCGGGCAAATTCTTTTAAATATATTAGCTGTTTTATCTATCTTGTTTATTTTTCATCGCTTTCGCCGCCAGGATCACTGTGCCGTTTATAGGACATTTTTTTAACAAGAAAGCAATCTTTCACACTTTCCTCACTTCGCATATTTATTTCTCGGTGAACGCAAAGAACGTTTACCGTTTACTGAAAATGCCTTTCAATCCACTTACTAACCTTGAGCCGTCCAATGTCAGTCTCATTTTCAGGTACATCTACAACTTCACGTGACAGGCGCTCCTCTGCTCTCATCGCCCATTCAAAGCAACTCTTGAGCCCGCACTCAAATTCGTGCCAGTCCACCGACGATTTTAGCATTTCTTCTTGACGCCTTTGAAGGCGTTCTTTAACAAGAAGAAACCGCTGATCGAGCGCAATCAATTTGACTTTAGCCTTGTCAACGTCAGACGGGGGAAACATTCCCAGGACCTCGCTCGCTCTGTCCTTCACGTCGCTTATTAACGACTCTTGGAAGTCCAGGTTGTCCGATAGCATCTGAAACAGCAAGATTCAGTTGATGTGATGCTAAAGGCACGCTAGTCAGCCATGCCTTAAGGGCGCTACGTCGTGGTTTGTGCATTTTGAAATTTTTAGCTTAAATTTTTCAAATTCACCATTTGTAATCCGTCTCAAAATATCGTGACGTAGCTTCTTAAATGGACGCTGTCACGGTATTCTGGCGTCATTTTAAAATGCTGAAATATGTTTCCGCATCAGTGGGAACCTAAAAATAATGGTGTCAGGATGTCAGTTTTTCAAAGGTTCAAGTTTGGCTCGAAAGTCGTTGAAATGTTGCAGTGTAGACTTTCTTCAAGAAATTGATTTTAATCATTTAGTTAGAGCTAATTAAGTTAATGAAGGGAACATTTCGTGAATTTATAACAGTTTTAGGCAAATATATCGCGACAGTGTCCCTTTATATTGCATTTACTCAAATATTCAATTCTGATTGGCTGAAAAAATTGTGCAGCCTGAACGCGCGTAACTCAAGTGCGGGAAAGGTGTAGCATGCCTACTGTTTTCCCGCGCTTAACACCAGTCACGTGGTTTTGCTCTTAAACCTGATTGGTTAATCGTCCTGACCTGATGCGTCTCTCTCCGATCTTCCAACTCTCCATCATCAAGGGATTGGAAATCTAAAGACTTCTCGATCATGGCCAGATTGCGGAGACAGGCGTCAACATCGCTCTGAAGTTCCTGCCACCTCCACAGCGTCTCCTCGAACTCTTCCTCTTTCTCAGCCACGTGATCCTCAAGATTTTCACATTTCACCTTGAGCGTGACTAACTGCTCCTCAAGCTCCTCGCTTTCTCTCGAGGGGACGGAGCTCATCAGTTCTTGGCATCTGCTACTGAGGTCCTCAACGGACCCTTGGAGGTCAGTAACTTCTTTGCTGATGGACTATGGAAAGAAAAATAAAACAATTTAGTCCCACTGGATCCTGAGAGAGGAATGCTTGGTGGCCTAAATGGTTAGCCTGCAATCATACTATCCCTCCCTACCCATCCTTACTTCTTTTCAAAAAATAAACACCTGATCGCAGGTTACCTTATGGTTAACGGGCTCGACAAGTTGCACTAAAAACTGCATTGTGTAACTGCTACTAAAGACCATAGCAAAATTATGCTACAGTCATCTCTCTCACAACAAACACCTTTCCTTTTGTAAGTGTGAAAAAAAATTGACGGCAGTTAAAAAAATTACTAAAATGGCATGGATAGTTTACGAAAGGGAATCGTGCAGCGACGGTCCCGATGGTGCCTGTTTTGTAGAGAGCTTACAGCAACTGCTGTAAACAGCCCAAATCTATTCCTACCTCATAGTTCTCTCTATGTTCCAGTACGTTCGCAGTATCGTAAGTAGCCGCGGTAAGATCTTCGGTGGAGGCTGCTAGTTCGTCCAACCGTCTGGCAACATTCTCGACCTCGTTATTCAGAGCAGTCACGGCTTCGCACCTCTCCTCCGAGTCTGCTATTCTCTCGTGAATTTTCGTCTGCAGCTCCTCCCACTTGCCGCTTAATTCATCAAGTCTGGACTGGAATTCGTCTTTATCTCGCGCTCTGTGAGGTTCCATCATGTTGAGCAGCTTACCCTTCTCGCTGGCGGTTTGGAGAAGCGGAGAAACATCGTCTAGTTTCTGTTGCAATTCCTGGGAAGAGAACACGTAAAACATAACTTATTTTGTGAATAAAACTACAGCTCGTGGAATCAGAACCGGTTAACGACTAAATCTCGTCGCCGACAATCGATTGAGCCCGCGATTTTCGTCATTGAGATTGCTAGGCAACTTGAACTATCCCCAATCTCCCCAAACGCACAGCGCGCGCAGTTCCCGCTAACTTTCGCTGCAAATGTCTCAAATCTTCGAACTCCTCACATTTTATTCGACACATTTGACACTTAATTAGTCAGTCCTGAAGAAGGCCACTTGACCTTGACCTTGATCCCAAACAAACAGAGCAACCTTAATTTCAAAAAAGAGAGTTTCAGAGACGTTTTTCGTACAAACTATTTGCACGTTCCGCTTCAAACTCTCAATAACCTTAACGGCGAGATGAAAAATGAAAGCCTTGAGTTTCACTGCTGTATGCATTGCTTTATGATATCCGGACAATTTTCGGAACACTCGTAAGTGTTCGTGCTGGTTACTGATTGGATGATAAAATTCGAATACCCTTCGAGAGCTTCTACGAAGATCCCTCCAAACGGTTACTTGTTCACACGACCATTGTGTGTATTTCTACCGCTACACGGTACAAAAGAGATAATTATGGGCGGAAACAGTTATACGCGTTTATTTTTCAACTAATTAAGAGCGAGAGCCAGAGCGTAGTGTCTCTATGTATTTATTACTTTTCCGACTACAATGTCTGAGCGCTGTATTCTCATTGGTTATTCACGTAACGCGAACCAGCTGCACCCTACATTTACTAGAAATTAACACGCAGTAGAAACAAAGTATTTCATATTTTTTCCCACAAATCACCTATGAACTGGACTCTTACGCGCAACGTCTTCACCCCGGTGATGTCTATTTGCTACATTCAAATACCGTATTTTATGCAGTATTGCATGAAGACGACGGTCAAAATTGGCCGATCTCTAATAGAAGTAGTCTATCAATGTTATCAATGTGAACGTTAGCAGCCATAACAAAACCGGAGCTAGCACACGCAGCTCGATAAGGCTTTACATGAAAGTAAAATAAGGTTGCCGAACAGTATGACCCCCGGCGACTTGGGCAATAACAACGGTATTTCCCGGTCGCGTGCTACCCACAAAAATGCCCGTACTTACCTCATAGAAGAATCTGTTTAGTAGTCCGTTATCTAGCGAATTTTCGCCTGTCAGTTTTTCTTCAATTTCGGTTAGACAGTCACTCGCTTCAACAACAGCCTCGCGGTACTGTTTGTGAAACGAAATTGTCTCGTGCAATTCCTGTTGTTTCCGTCTGGCGTCGTTACGGATCGTTTCCAGGCTGGCTTCGGTAGATTCCTGCTCGGTAGACTCTTTCCAAGGCACGGTAGCGGCGATGTCTGTCATACTTGCCATAAGAGATTCAAAGATCTCTAATTTCCCTGTCAGATCCTAAAAAACAATGAAGTATACAATTAAAAAAATGATGCACGGCAGCTGTAATTATTGTTACAGTTCAAAAAAGAAAAAAAAAAGAAAAAAAAGTTAGAATTTTAATAGACGCAGACCAGTTCAGTTTAAAGGCATTTATACAGGTAACTGCGCATGTGTACTGGGTGCGAAATAAATGCAAAATCTGAAATGAGTTGTTGTAAAAAGCTAAGTGCGTTTCCAGGCAAAGTTTCAAGTCATATATAGACTTGCTAACTTCTGCTGACTTGCAGCCTCCATCCTACTTTTACAAAATGCTACATCAAAATTCTGTACGCTCGCAATTCAAGATTCAAGCTTTGAAACAGGGGAAATAAAATGTTATGCCAAAGCACACAAAGCGGTACTCCGACTGAACCACGAACCAGAACCGATAGACTGCATAATTAGTTAGGCGACTGCATAATTTAATTGTGCATTCAATTTCATTACATACTTGTTCAATTCAGTCCGCCACTATAAATTGATAACGAAAAGCGCGATCAAAGCCTAAGGCAAAATATTATGTCATGCGTGTTTGTTTTTTTATTGAAAATAAATATTCGTTATTAAAAAAACATAGCTATAAAATTGACTCAAGTATTACATTTAACATGGACAATGTAAAGGCAAGATTTTCTGGACGATGCTACAATATCAAATACATTAAAAGCTTATTCACCGCAAAATCAACTCAGTGTCTACTTCGTGAAAAATGAATGAAGTTATGACAAAAGGGGAGGAAACTAAATGAGTACTGATCAAACTGTGATCTCAAAAAATAATGGCCACGTAATTTATCAAAACTTTATCTTGAAAAATAATTAGCAATGTCAGGCCAAAATTAATTTGAGAATTGTCTGACTGTCAACGAAGTCACTCCTTAGTACTTGGACGTTTTCGCGAGCATGGACATGCATAAAAAGAGTTCGCGATTTCCAACCTGTGTTTATAGTCGCCGTTTGTTATTTAAAACAAATCTATACAAACGATGCGATCGCACCTTTGTCTTCCGTTATAAACAAAGCTATGCGGATCCTAACAACAACATTAATATCAGCGGGAAATAAGTGCATTTTCAGATTAAAATGCAAATTTCTGTATTTTTCTACGATCGAGTACACCCGGTTTAAAATACGTCAAGGATAGCATATGTGTCTCGCTAATGCGCGGCAAATATCGAGCAAAATCGTGACAGTTTTTACAATAAATGTAAAAGTCTCCGACGGGATTTTATGGCGGAAAAAATCTGCGTTTCTTGATAACAAAATGTTTCGAACGGGTTGAATAAGCGTAATATTTAAATATGCAAATATACCAACTCGTAACCGATTTGTGTCCTGCCAGCTTGAGACGGTTACAAATGAAACACAGATGACTAATGATCGCGGAATGACATTATCATTACCGAAATGACAAGATAAAAGAACGGGAAATATAGAAAAAGGCTAGAGTGTTGTTCAATATTACAAACGACAGTTTTATTCAAGATAGCGTCATTTCATTACCATAGCAAAAAAGTACTATTTCCGTACACAGCGGTGCTTTGACGGTTCCTTCGCTTGAATATTTGGTATCAGTTTTAAAGTTAAGAAGACTTGTGTGCAATTATAATATTTTTCAGACGTAACAACAGACACTCGAAGTACCTGACTCTTTGATTCAACTGATTCCATGCTTTCGTTAATCGCGCTGTTTATCTCGTTCACGAGTTGATCAATCTCCGTCGCTTTCGACTTGGCTTGCTCCACAATCTCAAGATGCTTGTAACAGCTGGATATGCC
>OX393561.1:27117657-27270157 GCA_947652115.1 Blastomussa wellsi
ATGTATTGAGCGACATTTGCTTTGCCTGTTCTTATGAAACTTGGTCGACACTCGATATCGGTATCGGCGCCGCGACGCGCCTGATTTAATTGACTATACACTGTGCATGTTCTTCATACATTCAGTGGCATAAAATCAACTCAACTGACTTCTTCGTGAATTACATAGGTTAGAGCTAAAACATTTGTGTTAGTGGCACCTTTGCTTTTCGGAAAACTTTTACTTTCATCAAACAGTCGACTCGACGAGTTGTTGAGATGTCGCCTAATCGCTGTGACAGACTTATCGAACTTTTTTGGCTGCTTTCAACTAGCTGTTCATTTGTCGTTCTAGAGTTTTATGGCTTTCCCTGTTTCCTTGGTGAAGGGAAAGGCCGCAGACTGCCATATGTTGCTTAGAATGATTTGGAAAGCCGTAAAACTCTAGAACAAAAATTTATTTTTCAAATCGGCACTCTTAATCCTCACGGTATCAACGAATGCTTTTCGTTCAACTAATTTATTCCGAAGTTTTCACGTTACCAGGCACCAGCCAATAGCGAAGCTCCATCTTTCTGTATATAAAAACACACGACGCACAATTCCTTGATTCGCTCCGACGAAGGGCTAACGCTCGAAACGTCAGCTCTTGAATCTCTTTACGGTGGCCAATTGACATTATCAACCCAGTTGATAAAACCAAATTATATTGTTATACTTCCCACCGACGCAGCACCACAGTTTCTTTAGAAACTTACCACCTCTATCGCAGGAAACGAGACTCGTATCGCGAGAAACGAGACGAGAGGTGGTAACTTACATTTGAGCGGTACTGTACCTCCTTTGCCTTTAGCTGAAGAATTAATTCGCTACTGCAATTCCTGTGAACTTTCGATCAATCAATTGTTTTGAAAACATCCGAAACTGGCCAATCAGAAGTGGCCGTTCCCACGGCCAAGTAAACATTGCAACACGATCTGACAGAAATCGGCTGGCAGCATATTGTTGTAATTGCGGTTCAAACAGAAAACTTACCCTCACTTCTCTGCTCCAAAGACAACTTCAGAAGTGTTTCATCCAATTCACAATACTTTGGCGAATAAACAGCCCATTGCGTTTCATTTTTTGGTTACATTTTTAGTTCACCATTGAAGAGGTTCGCTTGATTTTTTCGCCAGCGACGAACCATGGATTCACCAATCCCGTATTCACTCCAGCCGTAACTACTTTTAATTTGAAAGCTAAGTTTTACGAAGAACGACGGGCTTCGCTGAGAAAAACAGAACAAAGCTAAAGACTGAACAAGAGAGAGGCATCTTTTGTTGAAAACACATAGTTCGAAGCTTTCTTGGATGTACTCTTGAGAAATGAAATTCATGGAAAAAAGGATCGATGCAATCCAATACAGGTTATTACCACGATAAATGAAAGGATGGAATTTTCGTTGTCATGAATAAAGGAATGGTAGGTTGAAAACATACCCTGACCACTGTTTTCGTTTTTTGCTGTTCAATAACACGATCTTTCTTTATACTGTTATACTTTCTTTATACTTACTTTATACTGTTTTAGGAGTATTTCTATTAAAGCTTAAAGGTTGGTCACGTTTTGTGTGCGCGTTAGCACACCCAGTGTGTTGTGCTTTTTCGCACACAACTGGCACGCAGCTTTTGTTTTGAAGCTTGACACTCTTTTTTGTTCGAATGCTCACGCTTCTTTCTTCGGCCTCACACGCTTTATTGTGTTTAGTGTGTCCTGTAAAACAAAAGATCCACTAATGAGGCAATTTTCAGAACACGCTTTAAGTGTGCTAAAATCGAAATCTATTGTTTCAAGGTGGAAGCGTGTTGTGAGCGTGCTATCACCTTTGTCCCTGTTTTCCCGTGGAGGGTCACATATCGGATTTCTTCTTGTCTTGCTGTAACACAAAAACTTTCTCTCCAGTTAAGCTATTTTTAGGTTTCCCAAAAAGCGATTAGTATTTTGGTCATGTATGTCAATTTAACTTTTCTTCCAATCATGCAATGTATCTCAAGATTTAACAAAAATACCCCGCTTTTGACTTTCAACATTTGTATTTATTCCCACTTGTGATTGAATTCAATTACCGTATTTAGCATGTCGACACGCTATCGATTTTTCCACCCGGCGCGACTCGTCAAGATGGATGGTTCAAAGACTTAGACTTGAAAAAAGGTTGACTTGAAATAAACTGCTTAAACGGAAAAAAAGGAAAGATGATCAAACCAATTTGAATAAGGAAGACGTATTTCAGCGTTGAAATTATTTTTATGTTCGCTACGACCTACTTTCAAATGTAATGTTTGGTTTGTACAGAAAATACAAGGAAGAGACTAAAGGGTTCCAAAAACGATTGAATGCAAGCTTGCATGCCGTTTTGAACTCTTCCAATTCCCACCGGTTGCAAATTGAAATTAGTTTCACACACACGCACATGGAATTGCCACGTGCAGTTGCCACACATTAATGAACACGGAAACCTGCGGAAACCTTCAAGAAAAAAGTTTTTTCGGCCTGAACGGCCAAAAATTTTTGGCGACCAAAAAATTTGTGCTGGCGACCAAATCTTGAAACTTAGGAGCCAGCTGGCCCCAAGGTTTTTTTTTCTAAAGTCGAGCCCTGTGCACGTATATATATTTTTTCACTTTTATGTAATTTTATTAACACATATTTCTTATTATGTATATTACGGCAGAATAGCCCCGTATAGAGAAGTCGTAATAAAGTGTATCTGTATCCATTATCTTACAGTGGTTAGAGCTTCAGAAAAAAAATCAATGGTAGAAAATTATTGTGCTAACGTCCTTGAACCAATCAGAATCGGAAAACGGCTCATCCTCGGTGTAAAAACCTGTGAAACTCACGAGCGACGTAAAACAAAGAACGAACAAGACAACAAAAAACCTCGAAACGATACAGGACAGAAAAACAATGGATCAAAAACAAAGAAAAAAGTCACAGGTTTTAACACCGAAGTACATGTAAATGCCGGAGAAATCAGGACAACAGTGCGATTATGGCTAAATCGGAGAATAGCATACTGTGATTTAGGTGTAATATTCTCCGATTTACCACATGAGATTTTGAACAATTTTCCTATTCTACGACTGTAGTTTCATATTCTACGATTCTTCCGATTCTACGATTTACTCTTAAGATCATTCTAAAATCATTCTCCGATTCTACAATTCTTCCGATTGCACGATGGTTTCGCAGAATGCACGTCATGCATTTTCCACTGTCCATTAACATTTACTACTTTAAGTCTTACAATCAAAACAGTAAACGCTTTATATAACTCGTTCAAATATAAAAAATAAAGAACTACGAAATGTTTATGAAGGGAACACTAGTGTCACTCGTTCTCAGTTCAAGAGAAGTCTTTAAAAGTCTTGTGAGATGTCATTTATATCGATATTGTCACTCAGTTGGAGGAGACATTAAAGGAAGTATTAAAATCTTCCTTGGAAATAGGCAAAAAGGTACGTGCAACATCGCTAAGGTCATCGAACTTGGTTTTAACAAACAGTTTGGATTTTTTCCTGCTGTGTGGATGACTTATTTCGCGAAGAGTGCCAAGCTAAGGTTTTTAATAATTTACCGTCGAGCATGAAAGAAAATGAATCGGTTTTAAGTTTCAAAACAATGATTAAGGACTTTTTAGTGAAAGCTATTAACTTTTAAATAATGTATATAGTTTATAACTTTTTTTATATATCTTGAAATGTTTTCAGGTTTTTCAATGCTACAGAAACCGGGATAAGCTCCGGCCTGATGGGTCACTAGGCCCAACTGCAGACTTACCTCTGTGCAAACAGTTGTTCGCATGCATTGGAAAAATCGTTCAGCGAGCATGTATTGTTGGTTTATTTTTTTGGTGAGATAAGCATGGGGGATGTGCGACTGGAGTTTTATTGTTACTGTTCAGTGGGCAATGTTTACATACATGTATTGAGCGACATTTGCTTTGCCTGTTCTTATGAAACTTGGTCGGCACTCGATATCGGTATCGGCGCCGCGACGCGCCTGATTTAATTGACTATACACTGTGCATGTTCTTCATACATTCAGTGGCATAAAATCAACTCAACTGACTTCTTCGTGAATTACATAGGTTAGAGCTAAAACATTTGTGTTAGTGGCACCTTTGCTTTTCGGAAAACTTTTACTTTCATCAAACAGTCGACTCGACGAGTTGTTGAGATGTCGCCTAATCGCTGTGACAGACTTATCGAACTTTTTTGGCTGCTTTCAACTAGCTGTTCATTTGTCGTTCTAGAGTTTTATGGCTTTCCCTGTTTCCTTGGTGAAGGGAAAGGCCGCAGACTGCCATATGTTGCTTAGAATGATTTGGAAAGCCGTAAAACTCTAGAACAAAAATTTATTTTTCAAATCGGCACTCTTAATCCTCACGGTATCAACGAATGCTTTTCGTTCAACTAATTTATTCCGAAGTTTTCACGTTACCAGGCACCAGCCAATAGCGAAGCTCCATCTTTCTGTATATAAAAACACACGACGCACAATTCCTTGATTCGCTCCGACGAAGGGCTAACGCTCGAAACGTCAGCTCTTGAATCTCTTTACGGTGGCCAATTGACATTATCAACCCAGTTGATAAAACCAAATTATATTGTTATACTTCCCACCGACGCAGCACCACAGTTTCTTTAGAAACTTACCACCTCTATCGCAGGAAACGAGACTCGTATCGCGAGAAACGAGACGAGAGGTGGTAACTTACATTTGAGCGGTACTGTACCTTCTTTGCCTTTAGCTGAAGAATTAATTCGCTACTGCAATTCCTGTGAACTTTCGATCAATCAATTGTTTTGAAAACATCCGAAACTGGCCAATCAGAAGTGGCCGTTCCCACGGCCAAGTAAACATTGCAACACGATCTGACAGAAATCGGCTGGCAGCATATTGTTGTAATTGCGGTTCAAACAGAAAACTTACCCTCACTTCTCTGCTCCAAAGACAACTTCAGAAGTGTTTCATCCAATTCACAATACTTTGGCGAATAAACAGCCCATTGCGTTTCATTTTTTGGTTACATTTTTAGTTCACCATTGAAGAGGTTCGCTTGATTTTTTCGCCAGCGACGAACCATGGATTCACCAATCCCGTATTCACTCCAGCCGTAACTACTTTTAATTTGAAAGCTAAGTTTTACGAAGAACGACGGGCTTCGCTGAGAAAAACAGAACAAAGCTAAAGACTGAACAAGAGAGAGGCATCTTTTGTTGAAAACACATAGTTCGAAGCTTTCTTGGATGTACTCTTGAGAAATGAAATTCATGGAAAAAAGGATCGATGCAATCCAATACAGGTTATTACCACGATAAATGAAAGGATGGAATTTTCGTTGTCATGAATAAAGGAATGGTAGGTTGAAAACATACCCTGACCACTGTTTTCGTTTTTTGCTGTTCAATAACACGATCTTTCTTTATACTGTTATACTTTCTTTATACTTACTTTATACTGTTTTAGGAGTATTTCTATTAAAGCTTAAAGGTTGGTCACGTTTTGTGTGCGCGTTAGCACACCCAGTGTGTTGTGCTTTTTCGCACACAACTGGCACGCAGCTTTTGTTTTGAAGCTTGACACTCTTTTTTGTTCGAATGCTCACGCTTCTTTCTTCGGCCTCACACGCTTTATTGTGTTTAGTGTGTCCTGTAAAACAAAAGATCCACTAATGAGGCAATTTTCAGAACACGCTTTAAGTGTGCTAAAATCGAAATCTATTGTTTCAAGGTGGAAGCGTGTTGTGAGCGTGCTATCACCTTTGTCCCTGTTTTCCCGTGGAGGGTCACATATCGGATTTCTTCTTGTCTTGCTGTAACACAAAAACTTTCTCTCCAGTTAAGCTATTTTTAGGTTTCCCAAAAAGCGATTAGTATTTTGGTCATGTATGTCAATTTAACTTTTCTTCCAATCATGCAATGTATCTCAAGATTTAACAAAAATACCCCGCTTTTGACTTTCAACATTTGTATTTATTCCCACTTGTGATTGAATTCAATTACCGTATTTAGCATGTCGACACGCTATCGATTTTTCCACCCGGCGCGACTCGTCAAGATGGATGGTTCAAAGACTTAGACTTGAAAAAAGGTTGACTTGAAATAAACTGCTTAAACGGAAAAAAAGGAAAGATGATCAAACCAATTTGAATAAGGAAGACGTATTTCAGCGTTGAAATTATTTTTATGTTCGCTACGACCTACTTTCAAATGTAATGTTTGGTTTGTACAGAAAATACAAGGAAGAGACTAAAGGGTTCCAAAAACGATTGAATGCAAGCTTGCATGCCGTTTTGAACTCTTCCAATTCCCACCGGTTGCAAATTGAAATTAGTTTCACACACACGCACATGGAATTGCCACGTGCAGTTGCCACACATTAATGAACACGGAAACCTGCGGAAACCTTCAAGAAAAAAGTTTTTTCGGCCTGAACGGCCAAAAATTTTTGGCGACCAAAAAATTTGTGCTGGCGACCAAATCTTGAAACTTAGGAGCCAGCTGGCCCCAAGGTTTTTTTTTCTAAAGTCGAGCCCTGTGCACGTATATATATTTTTTCACTTTTATGTAATTTTATTAACACATATTTCTTATTATGTATATTACGGCAGAATAGCCCCGTATAGAGAAGTCGTAATAAAGTGTATCTGTATCCATTATCTTACAGTGGTTAGAGCTTCAGAAAAAAAATCAATGGTAGAAAATTATTGTGCTAACGTCCTTGAACCAATCAGAATCGGAAAACGGCTCATCCTCGGTGTAAAAACCTGTGAAACTCACGAGCGACGTAAAACAAAGAACGAACAAGACAACAAAAAACCTCGAAACGATACAGGACAGAAAAACAATGGATCAAAAACAAAGAAAAAAGTCACAGGTTTTAACACCGAAGTACATGTAAATGCCGGAGAAATCAGGACAACAGTGCGATTATGGCTAAATCGGAGAATAGCATACTGTGATTTAGGTGTAATATTCTCCGATTTACCACATGAGATTTTGAACAATTTTCCTATTCTACGACTGTAGTTTCATATTCTACGATTCTTCCGATTCTACGATTTACTCTTAAGATCATTCTAAAATCATTCTCCGATTCTACAATTCTTCCGATTGCACGATGGTTTCGCAGAATGCACGTCATGCATTTTCCACTGTCCATTAACATTTACTACTTTAAGTCTTACAATCAAAACAGTAAACGCTTTATATAACTCGTTCAAATATAAAAAATAAAGAACTACGAAATGTTTATGAAGGGAACACTAGTGTCACTCGTTCTCAGTTCAAGAGAAGTCTTTAAAAGTCTTGTGAGATGTCATTTATATCGATATTGTCACTCAGTTGGAGGAGACATTAAAGGAAGTATTAAAATCTTCCTTGGAAATAGGCAAAAAGGTACGTGCAACATCGCTAAGGTCATCGAACTTGGTTTTAACAAACAGTTTGGATTTTTTCCTGCTGTGTGGATGACTTATTTCGCGAAGAGTGCCAAGCTAAGGTTTTTAATAATTTACCGTCGAGCATGAAAGAAAATGAATCGGTTTTAAGTTTCAAAACAATGATTAAGGACTTTTTAGTGAAAGCTATTAACTTTTAAATAATGTATATAGTTTATAACTTTTTTTATATATCTTGAAATGTTTTCAGGATTTTTATAGTTATTTTAATTCTATTTTTAATTTTCAAGGGCACCCCTTGATAAGTTATTATTTATTATTTATTATTTTTATCTTCTTTAAAATTTGAATTGCACCAGTCATGGAACGAACGTGGCCGCATTATTTAATGGTGACTGCAAGACATGCAGGAAGGTTTACTACTACAGCTATTTTGAAAATTGTCCAGTGTCAGAAAGCAATAGTTCGCTTTACTCACTTCGTATTATGGGGGGGTTAAAAAAGGAAAATAAATGCCTAAAGGTAAGGTGTGTATTTGTCAAACACCGGGGTTACTACTGAGAAAGTAGGAGGGGTAAACAATAACCACCTGTCATTGTAACCAAACAGTGTTGGCAACCAAGCGTTGCATACATGTTATTAAAGCAACAAATTATTTTCTCATGTCACAGAAACACTTCATCCACTAAAACCACGAGTGTAAAAAAAAGATGAACGCGTCACGCTTGGCGTTGTGCGGTTTGTGTCACACGTGGCATTGCGTGACAGGGCAAAAAGGGACAAAACCCTTGTCGGTGCACGTATATATATTTTTTCACTTTTTATATGTAATTTTATTAACACATATTTCTTATTATATATATTACGGCAGAATAGCCCCGTATAGAGAAGTCGTAATAAAGTGTATCTGTATCTGTATCCATTATCTTACAGTGGTGAGAGCTTCAGAAAAAAAATCAATGGTAAAAAATTATTGTGCTAACGTCCTTAAACCAATCAGAATCGGAAACTCACGAGCGACGTAAAACAAAGAACGAACAAGACAACAAAAAACCTCGAAACGATACAGGACAGAAAAACAATAGATCAAAAACAAACAAAAAAGTCACAGGTTTTAACACCGAAGTAAATCCCGGAGAACATTTAGTGGTGAACTGCAAAGTGCTTTCTAAGGACATTGGCGGTTTAGCTCGGGACAGCCTACTTTTAAACCATCACAAAAGTGTAGTTTGCCATGTATGCCTACTTTAGCTCACCTTTGAATAGTGTCCTCTCTTAACGCCAGGATACCGGTTTCTTGTGAGTTCAACACCAAAATTGGATCCAGTTGAACAGTGTAAACTAGTCATGGGCTTAATACAACGCTGCACGTACCTCTTGAAACGAAAGCCCCACATTCTTGACAATTAAATGTGTGTTCCACCTACGCTTCTGCTGGGTAAGATAAAGCTCGGGTGCTTGGAGACGTGCTTTTTACTGTGAGAAGCTTTGTAGACGTTCAGAGCCAGACATAAACATGCATTGGACCTTTATGCACGGAGCCCGAGTTTCGCTTGACCAGCGGTCGGGCGTTAGTCTCCGGTCTCCTGCGGTAGGTACGTGAAGGTACGTTATGTCCTGGTCAGGGTACTGGTCTGTACTGGTTACGCATGGCACCCGTAGCGCGAGTTGGTTATATATATAATCATACGGAAGCCGAGAAAGGACAATCCAAAAAAAATTTCAAATCGTAATATTTTTTGCGAATCCTTGTTGGAAAGTTTGTCAAATCTAAAAAACTACTACAAATCTTTATACAATTATTGGATCCACAAATAAATTTTCACGAATACGAAAATAGTTTAAAATCCAAAAATATTTGGAAAATAAAAAAATATATATTTTGAAAATCGCAAAAAATATTTTGTCACGTGCTGCTTGCGCCGGCAATCAGTTTGTGTCAGAGGCTTGCCGACTTCGCCGCCATGTTGAATCCAAAAGAGGAGATCTCCAAAAGAGAGGAGAGTTTGGAATAATATATAGATTTAGCGAAGCCTAAAAGCGGAGCTCCGTGTTTTTTCTGCTTCCTAATGATTTCTGAAATTGCGTTCATTAAAAGTACTAGCGTGGGCAACTACTCAAGGAAAATTCCACAACTGAAATAAATAAGAATAATTAAAAACGTCAACTCCAATCAGGACAACAGTGCGATTATGGCTAAATCGGAGAATAGCATACTGTGGTTTAGGTGTAATATTCTCCGATTTACCACATGAGATTTTGAACAATTTTCCTATTCTACGACTGTAGTTTCATATTCTACGATTCTTCCGATTCTACGATTTACTCTTAAGATCATTCTAAAATCATTCTCCGATTCTACGATTCTTCCGATTGCACGATGGTTTCGCAGGATGCACGTCATGCATTTTCCACTGTCCATTAACATTTACTACTTTAAGTCTTACAATAAAAACAGTAAACGCTTTATATAACTCGTTCAAATATAAAAAAATAAAGAACTACGAAATGTTTATGAAGGGAACACTAGTGTCACTCGTTCTCAGTTCAAGAGAAGTCTTTAAAAGTCTTGTGAAATGTCATTTGTATCGATATTGTCACTCAGTTGGAGGAGACATTAAAGGAAGTATTAAAATCTTCCTTGGAAATAGGCAAAAAGGTACGCGCAACATCGCTAAGGTCATCGAACTTGGTTTTAACAAACAGTTTGGATTTTTTCCTGCTGTGTGTATGACTTATTTCGCGAAGAGTGCCAAGCTAAGGTTTTTAATAATTTACCGTCGAGCATGAAAGAAAATGAATCGGTTTTAAGTTTTAAAACAATGATTAAGGACTTTTTAGTGAAAGTTTAGTTGAAATTTGTGCTTGACGCGCCAGTTTTTTTCGAAACTCTTGCAGAATCTGGTTTTTTTATCTTTTCAAGATCCGGCTGCCGTAAATCGGTCTGTTTTTTAGCGAAGTTTGAACGTAAAGTCTCTTTGATTTCGCGATATTTCTGCATTTCACGTGTTATTTGTTTGAATTCTGAGTCGGAAACATTGTTATCGTCTGGAGCTTGAGAGACAGAGCTGTTTATTGAGTCATGCTTTGCAAGAATTTTCGTGTGTTTATTAACTTTCCTTTCAAGCTTCTTGTTAATAACAGACAGGCCTGTGGAAGCAAAACCTGAAAGGGCTGCTATTCCTGCTATAGGCGATCCGACAATAATTCCGACACCAGTGAGTGAAGTTGCAACGCCCCGGCTGACACAGCGCCAAGAGAGACCACGGAATAGTGAATCACTTTCCGAGCTTTTTTATATTTTTTCAACACAAGCCTGTAATGTTCTGCCTCATCGGCTATTTCTTTTTCAATTTTGCTGATCTCAGTTAACCGGAAATTTTCTGGGGTTCTTGAGATGGGTAGCTCTGGATAAATATTATATGGCGGTGCACTTGGCAAGACATTCACTAAAGACATGGTATATTACAACATTTCAATTTATCTCTAAAATAAAATGAATTGGGTAGCCGTGAAAGTCAAAGCCATTTTTATTTTTACAGAGATATGAAAACTTGACACTTCTTTGCCTGTATTTGTATCCCTCAGAACATGTTGCTCCCCGCTCTGATATAAAACTTTTTCATAAGGCTTTCGTTTAATGCCAAAGCTCGCAAGAACACTTGAGTGCTTGCCGTTTAAAAGGTTCTGTCCTCTGTCCACTAAATCACAGTGGTTAAAATAAAAGTTCTCTGTTTTTACACCATCGAGAATAATTTGCGAGTTAACGAGATTATTGCTGTTTTTATCAAGAAAAAATTTCAAACTGTCACTCAAACCAAATTCTGTGCTAATTTTGTGTATGTTTGGGGCAATGATTACTGTTCTCCCGAATGTACCCCTCGTTGCAGAAAATATTTTTTTCACTGAAACCTTCGTTGTAAAGTTTTGGATACTTTGGAGATCATAGTTGCCAAGTAGCAAAAGATTTTTGTCTTGTTCATTCTTCCCTTTCTTTTCATAAAACACTTTCCCCGTTTCTCTTAAGTTGTGCCACGAGTTATAAAGCGAACAACTTAACAGCCGGATATAATTCGGTTTCAGAATTGGCTTCTCAAAGTAAACAGTGTGACCGTTTTTTGTTGTTACAATAGTAAGCACAACCATTTTATTGTTGTTGCACATAAATTTCTAATTAAAAAATAATAATGGCGAGTAATAAATGATGAACATTTTCAAAACCGCACGTACACAATCAGATTCTGTTGCCTTTGACTATCTCGAAAAAAGGGCGCAAAATCAAATCGAAGGTAAGGAGTCTGCCAACCTCGCAAAATGGATTCAAAACCCCGAGGCGATCGCGAGGGTGAAGGCAGTCTGCCAAACGTCTTCGCTTCAGACAGCAAATATTGGAGTACAGACATGAAAATCGCGCTGGGTTTGGTGACGTTGGTGGCTTCCCTTACCAATTATCGCCCGCTGCAGTAAAAAGTTCGCTACCGGTTCCAGCAGTTGAATTTCAAGACCCTGCACCAAGTTGCCACCAAGCTGCACTCAATGTGCGCAGAGTTCGGTGTTGACCCGTCAACTGATTTCCGCTTCACGTACGGTGCAAACCACGGGCTGGGAAGCGTTTACATTTATTGCCACGACCCTTTCATACGGGACGTGCCCTATCAATCGGAAAAAGCAAAATTCGACGACGAGGACCCTAAGGCGTCAGAAAAGGGAATTTCAGTATGCTTCATAAGAAACGAAGCCGTGGAAGAGCAATTCAATTGGTTCGCGCCCAAAACCTCGGAAGGTTTGACCCAGGCGGGTTTCTCACGAATAAACCAGTCGATAGAGGCGTTCGTTTACTGTGTCCTGGGCGCGCACGTTAACGTGAGAAGCAGCATCCTGGGCAATGGGGGCGCGCAAAGGAAGCGCAAAGTGAGTTCCTTGTCTTGGTGGAAGACGGGATAAGGCAAATGGGTCTGGCCAAGTCAGTTCAACGATACCAACTTGCCGTAGACGAGGCAAAGGTGAGGCTCAACCTTGCTTTGTGCTCCGGGGGCCTGGCTGATGCCCGCGCAGATAGTAATTAACACAGAGAGCACGGTTGGCTACAACAACCAGCTCAAACAAGCGACGCCATGTATGAAGATGGGAGTCAACTACGGGGTAAAACAAAAGCACAAAAAAAGCAGCGCTTCAGCTAATGGATGGCGGGAAATCGAAAATTAACTCACCAAAAAGTCACCCATCAAATCTGAAGGCAACAAAAAAAACAGCCAGCGCATGTGAACCAAACAGCTGCAGAAGAGCAAACTCTAACGGAGCAAACGTAATCTGAACCAACGCCAACGGTTGGCTCCGGCAGTGAGTCACATGATTTGAACAAAATAGCTGTCGCTGTTTGCGCGGTTGCAGTTGCGGGTTTGGCATTCTTGTCATTTCGTTAATGCTGCTTCTTGATATAGGTCTCGAACAGAAAGCCCACAACAGCCAAAATTAGCAGCCAGGTGTGCTCAGCGAGAAAATCGATGGCCTGACAAGCGGCTTTGAAGAGACAACTCACAATCGAGCCAATGAGACCTGGCAGGGCAGTTGGAACCTTTTAGCCAATATCTTTTAGACCTTTTCCCAACGCTTTGCCGGTGGCCTTCAAAGAGTTGGTGATGGCGCCAATAACAGCACCAATCGTGGCACCAGCAGCAAGAAAGATGGCTGTAACTGTCACACCATATTTTTTGAACATCTCTTTGACCCTCTCACGAAGTGGAAGCGCTCTTTCTCTTTCCTCAATCTGCGTTTGCAAACGCGCGAGCTCTCTTGTTCTTTCCTCAACTCTCCCTTCCGCGGCTTCTTTGTCAGAGGGTGAGGCGTTCTCATCGTTGATGATTTTCTTATCTTCCTCATTTTGTCGTTGAAGGTCGGATTCTTGCTCACGCAGTTCATTCAACGTTCTTGTTTCGTTGAGCCTTTTTTCCATGGTGTTTCTTTCGCTCTCTTTGGCCGCGAGGCTTGCCCTGAGTTGGTCGATCCGGGTTTGTTCTTTGGCTTTACTTTTTGCTTGTTTTTAAAGAGCTGCGACCTCTTTTTTGCATTTTCAAAATCTGTTTTACAATTTTTTATCAGTTGCTGCTGTCTTCGCAGTTCTGCCTCACTTTCAAATTTCGAACCATGTTCATCTTGTAACCCATCAATCCTTGTTTGAGTTTGCTCAATTCTGTTCTCTGATTTTGAACCTCTTGAGTAGCTTTTTCCTTTTGTGAAGCAATTTTTTCAGCATCTCTTAATTGTTGTTCGGTCTCTCTCAATCTCAGACGTTGAACTCTTATGCTCTCATTGTCTTGAGCGATAATTTCCTGTGCCATCGGCCCAAGTTGGTCTTTGATTTCTTTTGTAAGATTTGGATTTAGCCTTTCTTTTCCTGTTGACCTTTCTTTGGTGAAAATGGCATATATTTTTTTGCCGGCTCCAGCCATGTTTACTTTATTTGCCCTTTAGGCTGTAAGAGGATTCAAGATTTGTCGCCGAGCTTTCTGGAAATATTCCCTTGAGACTATTCCACGCTTTTTCTCTCATTGATTGCGCAATACTGTCAACCAAAGGAGTTTCCTCGATGTAAGAAGTGTCAGGCATGCCGCTCTGTTCGTGCTGTATTGTTTGCATTTCATAATGTTCGCCACTATGGAAGGGTGTCGATGTAGAGCCAGGCTGAAATGGACGGGTAGTATTGACCTCTTGTTCATCGTCATCGTCATCGTGGTCAATAGTATGGTCAAGTACGGGGTCGTCGTATCCAAAGTGATCACCTTCTGTCATTGTATATTAAACCAAAGCAAATTTTCGGTCAACGCACAACGAGAAAAATCTCGGAGCGATGAAAGCCGAGCGTGCAGCAAAACGTATCACCTTTGATCGTAGCGACGCCAGACCCAGCGAGACCCTGTATGTTTCGGTGCCCAAGCTGAATGAGAATGAGGTCCTCGTGCCCGGGTCGCTCGCACTGCTCTTCAACATCGACCTGTCTGGAGGGCACGCCAACAACTTCCTCGTTCAAAACGTCGCGCGCGTTCTGGTCGACAAGCTGGTTGTGAGGGACGCGGGCACCATACTGCAGGACACGGTGGGGTATGACATCTTCAACATCTGGGAGGACCTTTTCCTCTCGCAGGAGGAGCGGGACAACATGCTGCTGAACGGCATTCAGAGTGAGGACCTTCTCGAGATCCGCTCAAACGCTGGGGATAAGAAAACCACAGGTATTGCCACGGAAAAAGCGCTGAACAATGTTTTCGGAACGAAATACCGAATCAGACTGGACCACCAGATTCTGATTACCCCCAAGCTCTTTACAACGACCTCGTGTTTGAGTTGACACTTGCGCCGGCCTCGCAGGTTGTCAAAGGCTCTGACCCAACAAAACTGAAATACAGGCTGACCAACTTCCAGCTCGAGTACGAAATAATCAGAATCAAGACTCTGGCGGACAACGCACACAGTGTTTATTCCGCTGGAAAGGAATTCATGTACGATCACGTGATGCGGGCAAAAGGCACAGAAACAAGGATTAACCTCAGAGTCAACCCCCAGAGAAGGTCCCTTAAAGGCATCATTCTCCTCTTTGTTGAGCCATATGTCGCTGGCACCAGGGATTCAGAAAAGTACCTCAACCCTGACCTGACGAAAGTCAGCGTTACGGTGAACGGCTCACCCAACATGCTGTACAACAACGGCATCGAAGGCAAGGACATTTGGGAGGAAGCCAGCCGCTTCTTTGTCAAGACAAAAACGCCGCACATGAATCTGACGAAGTTCCACACCGATGACAAGTTCGGGCTTCTGATCGATTTGCGCTCAATGGCAGATCAGTCGATGCACGGCAGTGGCACGCGCCTCGTGAACACCAAAGGCGGGGTCCAGCTTGGGAGAGGAACGCCAGTTGATCAGGCAATGTGAACTGCCACGTTTTTGTTATCTGTGACTCGCAGACTAACATATTGTGGCAACTATTAGACTCCGACATTCGCGTATAACAAGACTTTTCATCGCTTCGCTGAGGCGGACCTTCGATGTTTTGTTATCATTTGCGGACAGAATGAGGTTGAATCATGGTTGAAGCTTGTTTGCTGGTTTTTGGAGGGCACCAACGCGCTCATAATCCTCGATGACTGCGCATCCTCGAAAGATGTAAAAAAGCGCACAGGCCAGCTGGTCAATCTCACATTCAGCGCTCGCCACACGGGACTAAGTGTGTGGGTGCTCACCCAAAAGATGACCGGCATCACAGCTTCTTTACGCGAAAACGTAGCTGCAATTGTGTTTTTTAACACTCCCTCATGGAAGACTTTGAAAGCGGTTTTTGAAGATTACGCCGGCTAACTTTCTCAAGATGAGTACAAAGAATATATTTCGATGTTGAAAAAAAGAAATATTTTTTCCTTGTGTTCTCACTTCGGCACCCTTACGGAATAAAATTAAACCTCAATTAAAAAATTAATAACATATACAAAATGACGACCCCATCAACGAGCGCAAACTGGGTAGCAACCGAAGACTCCATAATGACCGACATTTTGGCCTCGCTTGAAGCTGAGCCAACGAGCGCGCCCGACAATGTCTTAGCAGTAGCTTCGACGAAGCCTGATATTCCTGCTCTCCGTGAGCAGCTGGCAACACTTGTTTCATCGGGCAAGACCAAACAGACAATATGTGTGCAGTTGACTCACGAACAGATTAAGCGATTAAACGACAAGGATGTTGAAAAATACTTCAAAAGGTATGAGGCATATGTGAGCTCAAAAACAAACGATACTCTTTCTCACCTTTGCTTCAAAAATAGTTGGTAATTTTTTACCAATCAAAGACGTTGAAGCTTTGCAAAATGAGCTTAAAAATGACTACATAATAACAAAAGAGCTGTCTAACCCTGCTGGAAACCTTTCTTTGAGGTGTGGCAGGCTACTCGCTGTTGCCAACGCGGCGCTGGTTACCGCGAAACACATCGATTTCGAAAGTACAAAGAAAATTGCAAGCGAGCTCACCAATTATTCCTCACCAATTCCTGAGGATTACGCAGTAACTACTGAATAATTACTCAGAAATAGTCAGCAATACCTCACAAAAAATTATTTTCTCAATGAAATATATTTTTGTTTTCATGTTACTATGGCTAAAGAACAGAAACAGCAACCGTCCGCCCAAGCAATCTGTGAACCACAGGTAAGCCAAGTAACTTCACCAACCACCAGCGTCCGCGGCAGCTGATTCCAAAGTTTCAAATGGTCTCAGCACAACCCAATGGATCTCTATCATTGGAATTGGCGCTACGCTTGTTACGACTTATGTCAAGCGCGAAGACAAAAGCCTTTTAAAGAAAGGAACCGGCTACTGCACCGGCACCTGCACCGGAAGCGGCGCCACAGGTGACAGGCAAGCATTTCCGCAGCCATTGGCTTAATTTGGGGGGCATTAACGTACAATTGCCTTAAAACTATCTTTTGGATTGCCAAAAATCCTGATCATTTCAAGGAAGTATTTGAAGAAGAAGAAGACGAGGAATAATTTCAATTAAATATTTTTTTCTCTTCTCTATAACCAACATGTCCGACAACAAGCTCGTGAAAACAGTCATGGGTGCGCCACCCTTACCGGCCTCGTTGCTGGCATAGGCTGGGTTGCCAGCAAAACGTTCAAGAAAAGTTTTAAAGGTGATCCTTCTGATTCTATCGAAAACTACGCAATGTTCACAGCTGTAATGGCGGGGAGCGTTGCGCTCAAACAGTATCTTGAGGACCAGAAAATCCTTCCCACCAACGCCTAAAATTCTGTATTTGAAAATACCTCTGATAATATATAACCACGAGGCATGGCAAGTATCGCGATTATGGTTGGCGGGGCTGTATTGAATGCAGCGGCTTTTATCGGTGGTAATTATCTCGCGAGAGCTTTTGGGGGCGGTGACAAAGCAGCGCAAGAAGAAAAAGTGCGCCATGAAAAGCTAATAAGGGAGGAGGCCAATAAGAACTTCACCAACACTGACTACGCCTTCAAACTCTACAACCAGGCGTATCCTGAAGAACGAATGATACCTCCCAAAGAGCCCTGATTTCTATCTATCTATCTGATTTCTATCAGCCAAGCGAGCAACAGAAAAATGGTAAACTCGTGTTTGTGGGCACCGGGGCGCTCGCTTCGGGCTACGCAGCCTTCCGGTTCCTTTAAACTTTTTAACTCCTTACTTATATAGCGCGATGAACGCCAAACTAGCAAAGCTATACTACGGCCCTCAGGGATATTGGAAAGGTATTACAGCTATCAAAAAATTATCCGAGGCCGCCAAGGTACCAGAAGACACCGCAAAAAAAGTGGCTGGTAAAGCAAGTCCTCTGGAAGATATACCTGCCCGCTACAAGGCGCATTCCTCGACCAAAATTCAACGTGTCCACACCAAACGCGGTCCACCAAGCGGACATTCTTTTTCTGCCACATGACAAACTGCCCCGCGGGCACAAAGTTTTCGAATCCGCGCTGACCATTGTCGACGTGGCCAGCCGCTAGAAGAGGCCGAACCCTTGACTTCGAAAAATTCTGATGAGATCGCCCAGGCCTTTCAGAAGATTTACAAGCGCGCCCCTCTCAAATGGCCTCAATTGTTGCAGGTTGACCCCGGGCGCGAATTCATGGGCGCCGTTACAAAAGACATGGAAAATCAAAAGACCAATATTCGGCGCTGGCGCGTTGACATTCCCCGCGATCAGGCCATTGTTGAGCGTTTCAACCGCACCCATGCCGAGCGCTTGCACCAGTACGCCGTGGAAATTCGACTCCCTGAGGGCCAGCGGTCCACTGCGTGGGTGAAAAGGCTTCCTGAAGTTGTTTTGGCCTTGAACAACGAAGTCACCCGGCTGACGCGGAAAACACCTGCCGAGGCAATCAAAGAAAAAACTGTTTCTGCGAAGCCCTTAACTCCTTATTCAAGGCCTGCTGGGGTGAACGAAAAAAAGCTCCCCGCCCTGGTTAATGTACGCTATCTCTACCAACCCGGTGAGCTTGAAGGACGCATAAGAAGGGCCACAGATCCGATCTGGTCTTTGAAAGTTTATACTCTTGAAAGGTCTGTTACAAAAACCAAATGAGCCTGTTTTCTACTATTTGCACGATGGGCCCAAGCGAGGCTTTGTGCGTGAAGAACTGCTGGTTGTCCCTCCAAACACCACTCGAAATAAATATGAAATTCGATTGGTTCAGTGTGTATCCCGTCGGGCAGCACCCACCTTTTGTCGTAATAAGCGCTCAGCCCAGGTTTCTGCTGCCATAAGCGACCATCTGTCCGTCCCAAATCCTGAAACCTCTGTTAGTTGCCATGTCCTTGCTACCTTCCAAAGCTGCCTTGAAACGCTGCCAGGTTATCTCGTTTTGCTTCTTCGACATCCCTTTCCTGCTGAACTTCTTTTTTTCGCCCTCCGGTTCGTCGACGAAATAACACTTTGAGCAGAGCGCGATCATCCGGCTGCCCTCGCACTCGAGTTTAAAGAGCCCGGGGGTGCGGCCGTTCCATTTGTCCCCAGCCAGCCACTGTTCCTTTTGTGTCTCGAATTCCGCTTGCAGCTGCGGTCTGACAAGGTCCTCGAGCCGCTCACCGGAGGTGGCCATGTTGTTGCTGTCTGTGTCCATCTGGACCAGCTCAAAATCTCTTCTGTCGAAATACCTGTCGAGAAAGTCGAAAAAGAATTCCAGCATCTGCAGCTTTGCCAGCTGATAGACAGCGATTCCAACCTGAAACGGTCGCCTGATTGTGATCCTTGGCTTGTGGCTTTCCAGCTCATACGCCTGGCCCGATCTCGTCAAGATCAGAGAAATACACCCTTCGCAAGGCTCTGTCGACCACCTTCTAATCCTTGGTGTAAATAATGTTTGTTTGCCGCTTCAAGGCTTCGATCATCTTCCCGTACCCGCTGTTCCCCAGCAGCTTGAACACCTCGGCCAGCAGCGCCTTGCTTTTTTCCACGTCTCCTGTCCGTCGCGCCACGGCCAGCTGCTCCACGAACCATGGAAAGATCTTGGCCGGTTGGTAGTCGATTGTTCTGTAAACCTTTGTGACAACCGCCCTGCGGTCAACGTACCAACTCAGCAGAGGGGCGTACACCAACAGTCTCTCTGCGGACAGTGCGCCCACGAGTTTTTTCCCGTCTTCGCGCTTTCTGCCTGTACATCGCAAGTAATCCAGGATATGCTTCGGGACAACTTCGATCAGCACCTTTTTGTTAAAGAAGAACGGGCACATTTCCTCGAACTATCGACTTCGGCAAATCCGAACCATTTTCCTTCTTTGAGCCTGTGCGTTAGCACTGGCACTGCCGCCTCTTGGTTGTCGTTGTCGTAGTGCACGACCCTTTCCTTCCCGCAAGGCATTTCTCTGAGTATGGTCGAAAGATAGAGGGCGTTGGCGTCGTAACCCAAGATCTTTTTGCAAAGACGGGAGTCTTCGAATTGGTGAGATCTTATCTTTGTCACCCCGACTTCTTGGTAGCGCGTGAACACGAGGCTCGGGCCTCCGACCACAGCTTCTTTCAGCATCTCGTACGCTTCTTTGCCTGGACTCTAAAAATCCGCATCTTTCTCGACCGCTACCCGAAGTAAGTAATGCAAACTTACACCCGGGACATTGACCGCGTCTTTCAAGATGTCGATTCCTTTTTCTGTGTAGAAGGCCCGCATCTTTTCCAAAGCCTCAAGACCAGGATTGTTGTAGTAGCGCGGCCAGTCTGCGAAAGTGCGCATGCCCTTTTCTTTGAACAGACGCTTACACTCCTCCCATTCATCTCTCGTGAGCACGTGGTCGCCCTTCAGGTGTGAGTACCTCGCTGGATAGTCTGGGAGCTCTGCATAGTCGAGCTTTTGGGGCGAATCGAACCACTCGTACGGAAACCACGATTTCTCCGTTGTGCGTTCGTAGTCTTTTACCCACTTTTCGTAGCTTGTCCCCGCGCCAAGACAGTTAATTATATCAAGGAAACGGAAGTCCTAGGTGAGCAAGAACATTATCTTGTTCCCATTTTTTGCCACTATGATTTTGCCGGTTGTGTCTGCAAGGCAGTCCGCGAAGTGGCTTTTGATCAGGTCTAGATCGCAACTTCCCGACTTAAACCCGACGACAGGCACCTGGTCGCACCATTCCCCAATTTTTTGCCGCTGCTCTTTCGGAAGAAGGGCCATGTCTTCTGGCATAAACTCCGCCCTTACATGGGCACGGATGTTTTTCTCGCGTCTCTCCAGCTCTTCCATGAACTTGCGAACCAGCTCAGCGGGGTCTCTTTCGCAGATGTGGGTGGGCTCTCTCTCAAGAGTGGCGCCGGTGCTCACCGAGATTGGCACGTGTGCGTTCTCGATCGTTAGCGTGGACGTGGGCTCCTTCCGCTGATTATTGTCGCCGTACGCCTAGAAATCGTACAAGATCGCGTGCGGGTAGCTTTTTGTTTCGGTTCGCGGGGAGTTGGCGTCGATTTTCCCAACTTCACACGCCCAAGCCTCGAAACACTGTTGTGCGTCTCCTTGTGGCCATGAACCTGTCTTCGCGGGTTTGGTCGTTATGGATAATGCTTTTGTCACGAACGTGTGGGAAACATTTTCGGCACCCGTGCCAGTGGCAGCCGTGGTATTGAAACATGGTCTCAGTTTCATGGTTGTAGCCATCGACAGATGCTCTCTCAACCCACCTCTCACCTCCGTGACCACACATTGCGTGGTGAATGTGAATTCTCCGCCGCTTGGCTTCATGGTCAAGCCACGAAAGCGCCAGGGCAACAATGAAGACCATGTGTGATAATTGAATGCAAATCGAGTGGAAGAGTGCTATTTTCTTTGGAAGACAATAAATCTTTAAGGAACACTATCATTTTTCTGCGCATGCGCCAATGTTTTATTTTTGGACAGGATGTCCTGAATTCAAAAGATGCGAGAAGTGATGTAGCGCATTCAAAAATCCGTTTGCATCGTCCTCAATTTACTTCGATATCGCCCTAAAACTACTCAGAATTGTAGATTCATGATATACGGTTCCCGTTTAGTGCCAATTTGTCTGAAATCGAGAATTGTTGGCGTTGTTTTCAATGCCGTGTGACCGAGCTTCGAGAGGAGAGAAGCGTTAATGGCGCTGGACGAAGGCTTCTTTCTCCTGGCAGCTTTCGGAAAAGTTCCGAAAATCGGAGAAAGACTAAAAAGAATTGGAGACAATAACATAGCAGGTTTACGTAAAAGAAATCGATCCACGAGAAAGAGATCAATCGTGTTCTTCAACACCGGTTAAACTGACCGTACTCTTTAGTATTCCAAGTGTCTTCGTCGGTCTTCAGGCACGCTATCTGGTTGTCTCTGCTCGAATGATACCGGTATAATATTATTTTTTTTCTCAGTGGAAAAGGACAAAAAAAACTGTAACAGCTTTTGACGACCCGTGCGTGATATGAACAACAACACCGGCGATTTACCCAATTTCCGGAGGACATTTAGCAGATTTAGGCTTGTTTTGAACCATGATCTTACTGTCGCCTTGTTCTTGTATGGCTTTTGCTGTGTTCCGTAGATATACTAGCCAGTACTGTTTTTATCTGCCGTTTTACATAGGCCGCCGACACGCTTCTTCCCTGACTTGGTCGAGCAATGTTCTGATCCTTTGGACCCTGATCCATAAGTTTGCTCACCGTAACAAACGAGACGTAAATCCTTCATCAGTCAGTGTAACCAGATTTATTCGAAGTAAATTTTCGCGGTGAAACGAGAAAGGGTTTTCACCAGCGAGCACGACAATACAATGACAATCCCCAAAATCACATGGAAAATCAATACCATAATACCTTGCTACAATGCGAAACTATGTGGTAACGCTAGACGCGTGACACGCGTGACAGAACACTCCCCGTCTGGTATAAGAAAATACCACTACAATATCTAAACAAAACAGTAACGTCCTAGATTAAAATGTTCAGTGATGTCCTAATTTCCAGCACAAAGCTGTGAAAGTTCTCTTTTCTCTAAGAAAACTTAGACAGTTCATCCAAGTGGGGTTTTCATCTCCTCGAAATCTTTCTCGCTCCTAAGTAGGATAACCTCAGTGACGGGCCTGGTGTAACTCTTTCTGGAGCCATCTTTCGCTGTCACCAGGTCAACCTTGCGTACTTTACTGTCTGCGGAAGCATAAGCCTTGGTTATCCGGGCAAGAGGCCAGTAGTTTCTAGGTGACTCTTTACAATGAAGGAGGACCAGATCTCCTTCTTCTAGGTTCCTAGTTTCGTTTTGCCACTTCCTTCTTGGCTGGAGTGTCGGCAGGAATTCTTTTCGCCAACGGGTCCAGAACATATTGGCCAAGTACTGGACCTGTCTCCACTGCTTGCTGTACAGGTCTGTGCTGCTGAAATTCCCAGGCATGGATTTCAAGGCTCTGGACTTCTGTGTTAGCAAAGTGGCTGGGGTGAGAATCTCTGGCATTTCTGGATCGGAAGGCACGGGGACCAGGGGTCTGGTGTTCACTATTGCGGTTACTTCTGCCATGAGTGTTGTGAGGACTTCATGAGTGAGGCGTATGGGCCCGAGATCAGCAAGAATGGAGTCCAAGATCCTTCTGGTCACCCCTATCATTCGTTCCCAAACTCCACCAACGTGGGAGGCATGAGGAGCATTGAAGATCCAATTACAGCCTTCAGTTGCTAGGTAGGACTGAATGGCTTTGTCATCCATCTCTTTAAGGCAAGATTGGAGCTCGTTTTGTGCGCCCACAAAATTGGTACCACAGTCTGAGCGAAGCTGTACTGCTGGTCCTCGCAAGGCCAGGAATCTGCGCAAGGCATTGATGAAGCATGAGGTGTCCATAGACTCTATTACTTCGATATGGATAGCCCTTGTGGTTAGGCAGGTGAAAAGTACAGCCCAACGTTTGCTGTTGGCAATTCCTCCTCTTGTCTGGCGAGCACTGATGAGCCAGGGTCCAAAGACGTCGAGACCAACGTAGCTGAATGGAGGTGCGGGAGTAAGTCGATCAGTGGGAAGATCGGCCATCTTTTGTGTCTGCTGCCGACCCCTCAGCTTCTTGCACTTAATGCAGTTGTTAATGGCGCTGTTCACGGCTCGCTTGCCTCCAACTATCCAGAACCCACTGCTTCGGATCAGGCCAAGTGTGAAATGTCGCCCCTGATGCTGTACTTTTTCGTGATAATGCTTTATTAGAAGACTTGTGACGTGATGTGAACTCGGCAGTATCAAGGGGTGGCTCTCCTCATAGCTCAGACTTGCTCTCTCTCTAGTCGGCCACCAACTCTGACGAGTCCATCATTATCAACCATTGGGCTCAGTTTGAGAAGAGGGCTTGTCTTAGGCAACCCATCAGAGTTGTTGAGACTGCTGATTTCCTGTTCATAAGCTTCATGCTGAACATTCTGTATGATCAACAACTTTGCCCTGTTTAGAAGACAAGCATGTGGTGTCAGCTGTATACTTTCTGTGGTACCAGACTTCTCAAGGGCCTTTTGACGATGTGACTGGATAAAGGAGAGAAGTCTTCCAATCGCCCTCACAAGAGTTGTCCACTGCGAAAACCTAGAGAAGCGGCTGGTCCCGAGAGGTTTGTTAGGCAGAATTTGAGTTACCAGGGCTTGTAACACTGGGCGGACTTCCGGGTCATCTTCTGCAGTCTCTGAGGCTTGGTTGGCAGTCGTGTTGACAGATGCTTCCTGGTGGTGAAGGAAGATAGGTCCATAGTGCCACATACTGCCACTCAGGTTCTGGGCATCTACTGAGCGCGTGGCTAGATCAGCTGATTCCGGTGGGAGGGTACATAATACCATTGTTCAGGAGATGAGGATTTTCTAATACGCTCCACTCGATTGCTTACATAAACATAAAAGCGTCGCGTCTCGTTGGTAATGTAGCCAAGGACTACTCTGCTATCAGAGTAGTAGGAGACGGTATCAGGCTTTATGTCCAACTCTCGGTTGATGAGCTCTGTGATTTCGATGCCAAGTGCGGCCGCACACAGCTCGAGACGAGGGATGGTTGTGGCATGAGATGGGGCCAGCTTCGCCTTGCCAAAGACGAAAGACACTTGGATGCTTCCATCGTGTTGGACAGTTCTGAGGTATGAGACTGCTCCAATGGCGTTATTGGACGCGTTGCAGAAGGTATGTAGCTCCCGTCTTTTGACTCCTGTAGATGAAGCCACTGTGTAGCAGCGAGGGACCCTCAGAAGCGTTAGAGCTTGCAAAGCCTTGCACCATGCTTCTCAGGCCAGCCTTTGCTCTTCCGGCAACGGTTCATCCCAGCTTTCTGGCTGAAGGTTGCTGAAATTGGCCATCATGGATCGAAGGAGGAGCTTTCCTCTAACAATAACTGGAGCTGCAAGTCCCAGTGGATCATACAGACTATTGAGGATGGAGAGCACACCTCGTCTTGTAAATGGCCTCTTCTCCAGAGAAACTTTGAAGGTGAATGCGTCTGCTGATATGTCCCATAGCACCCCTAATGCACGCTGAATTGGCACAGTATCCAGTGAGAAGTCTAGGTCGCGGAGGTCAGAGGCTTGATCTTCTCTTGGAAAGGCATGAGTCACTTCTGGATGACTGGATGCTATCTTATGTAGACGGAGATTTGCTGTGGCTAACATGGCTCTTGTGCGAGTTAACAGGTCAATGGCTTCAGCGGGTTTGGGCACAGACTTCAGTCCGTCATCGACATAGAAATTGTTGTACACAAAGTCTTTCGCATCTGAACCAAATTCTTGCTCTCCAACTTCAGCTGTTTTTCTAAGGCAGAAGGTGGCTACTGCTGGTGAGGAGGTGTTTCCAAAGACATGCACCTTCATGCGGTACTCAGTTAGCTCTCCGTTTGGATCGTTATCCATGTACCAGAAGAATCGCAGCAGGTCCCTGTGTTGTTCTTGAACTAGGAAGGAGTGGAACATTTGTTCAATGTCCGCCACAAAGGCCACAGTGTCTTGGCGGAATCGTAACAGGATGCCTAGTAGGTTGTTTGTGAGGTCAGGTCCTGAGAGCAAGACCTTGTTCAGGGACGTTCCTTTGGTTTCTGCTGTAGAATCAAAAACCACACGAATTTTATCTGGTTTTTGGGGGTGGTACACACCAAAGTGGGGAAGATACCAGCGTGGGGTAGAAGGGCTTAATTCTGTTTTTGGTACAGGTTCCGCGTGACGTCTTTCGAGCAATTTCTGCATGAAGTCGAAGTAGTGCTGTTTCATCAATGGTTTTTTGTCAAGCGTCCGTCTAGTTGACTTCAGGCGCTTGACTGCATCTTCTCGATTGTCGGGAAGCCTGTTAAATTTCTCACGGACAGGTAAGGGCGCCTCCCAGCTACCAGATTCGTTCCTGGCTAATGAACTGTTCATGATTTGAATGAACTTCCGATCCTCCACTGACATTCCTGGTCTGTTGTCATCCTTAGTGCATGCAAAGATATTGTCTCCCAGTCCATCTTCAAAGCTCCCTTTGAAGAAAGTTCCTTTCTTTTTACTAGTTTCCAAATACGTTGTGGAGTCTGCATGTGAACCATGTTTAACATAAAGCCGGTTGCTGCAGGGTACCAGAAAGGAGGGTCGACCATTATCAAGAACTTGTGTCCTGTAAGACGAGATCTCAGTGGGCTTATGAGCGCCATCCATACAGGCGTTTCCTAACACCACCCATCCCAGGTCGAGGTGTTGAGCCCATGGTGCATTCCTGGGTCCGTTTCGCGACTCATGAATTTTATGGAGGGGCGGTGCGTCTCTTCCGACAAGCAGGAGAATTTCAGCTTCTGTGTCTAGCTCAGGGATCTTCTCAGCGATAGCTTTCAGATGGGGGTGGGCTCTGGCCACTGCGGGAGTTGGAATTTCTTCTCTATTGTCTGGGATAGCATTACATTCAGTGAGGATGGGCAGCATGTGACTCTGCGTGTCATCAAAGGATTCAATAACAAGGTTGTGGGCGCGTCTTCCCATGGCCTGACCTGTCCCTGATCACGTTTTCAGCATGTAAGGTGTTGCCTTCCCACCCAGGTTCAGCAGATCAAACAGTTTGGCTTGGCGAGTGAACAGTTGCTTTGATCATCGATGACCACATATGCCTTAATTTTGTTCTCAGGTTGACTGTTTGCTTAGATGCTCACAAGACATATCTTTGCACAAGACTTGCCTCCCATTGTGTTTCCACACACCTTTGTGCAGCTAGATGTCACTGCAGGCTCCCCGCCATACTGGTGGGCATCTTTCAGCCCTACTTCTTCTGCTGCTGGTTTGCTGGGGGGCCCCGCGTGTAATGCTGTAACATGTTTATCACTGTGACACTCAGAGCATTTGACTTGGGTCGCACAATCCTTTGCTAGGTGATTAGTTGTGGCAAGGCAATGAAAGCAGATTCGGTGTTGGCTAAGCAAATTCTTCCTTTCAGTGAGGGGCATGGCCCTGAAGGCACGGCATTTGCTAAGCGGATGCGATAATTTGTGAATGACGCACCATCTTGCAGGGTCCCGGGTAGTTGAACTCTTGAGTGCAGGGTCTGTGATGTCAGTCCTAAATGCTGTGAAGCCTTGTCCAAAGGGTGGGTCATCAGTAGGTTCGATTGGAGGTTTGACAGGAAATTTGTCCAAGTGGCTCTCCATGGATAAGAATGGATCATTCCGTTCTTGTGCAATCTCTTGAATGAAAGAGGCAAACTCCCTAAAAGGGGGGTAGTCAACACCATGCTGTGATTTGAAACGGTAAGCGTGCCTTTGCCACCTTCCTTGGAGTTCTTCCGGTAGCTTGACGAGCACTGGTTTCAGGAAGGCAGGTTCATCAAGGATTTTGAGGCCTGCAAGGCCACCATCATCTTTTGCGCACTGCAACTCTAACAGTAAGTCCCCCAATTCTTGCAGACCTTTGTTGTCCTTTGATGCCAACGCAGGGAACATTGTGAGTTTGTTCAAATGCACATTGGTAATAACTGCGGTCGAGCCAAAACGTTCGCCCAACTTTTTCCAGGATTCTCGTACCCCCGCAGTCGGATTCTCTACGTAAGCATTGCGTAGTCGTTGCAGTCTTTTGGACTCACCAGTGGTGTACTCCAACATTAGGGCTAACTCCTCACTTGCAGTGATGTTTACATCATTTGTCATATTCTTGAAAGCTGCCTTCCAAGTATTGAAGTTTTCCGGACGATCGTCAAATTTTTCTATTTTATTGGCAATCAGCTCCCTTCGAGCCATAAACTGAATAAAACATTCCATGCGGTCAGCTGGATTGGAGAATTGGGCGGTTTGGCTAGGGGTTGAGGGCAATGCTCCTGGGTTCAGCTCCTTTAGAGGATCTTGCTTTTCCTTCTTGACAGACTTAGCCAGGAAACCAGGGACGGTGAAGCGTGGTGTATCAAGTTCTTGGCGTCGCGGCTTTTCCTCCTTAACCAAGTTGGCCGTGAAACCAGGGGCGGTGAATCGCAGTGCGTTAGGTTCTTGACCACGAGGACTAGATTCCCCCAGTTGGCTGTTGATAAATTCTTCAACACGCTTACAGGGTTCTTCAACGGGTAGATCTGGTAGCTGATACTCATTACCGAGCCCGAGCTCCTCATCAATGGCCATGGCTCGCGCCACCGCTGCAGCAGCCTCTTGTTCGACACGTAAGGATTCCAGGCGCGCTTGCTCTTCCCGTTTTCTCCTCGCAAAGGCCAGTTCGTCTTCTCGTCTTTTCTTCTCTTCAAGTTCAAGTGCCATCGCAGATTTAGACTGAAGTTCGTCAATTTTCCTCTGCATTTCGGCCTTTTTCAATGCTGCGGCCGCCTCGCCTCTCGCATGGGCTCCTAGCGCACTAGATGAAATCGACGCCTTTGAAGCACGTGACCCAGAACAAGCTGACCCTAATTCTTGTAGAAGATCATTTTTGCGATCTATTCCTTCCTTTATCGCCGCTTGAACGATTTGTTTTCGAGTCCTCATGATTTCCTCCAGCGTTTGTCGTTCCTGACGTTGTTCGGGCGAGCTGGCGTACGCCGTGAAGTCCATCAAAGAGACCCAAACGAGCTGATATTCGTTGAACGCCGAGCGTAAATCTCCTACTGCTTTACGAAGAGCTTCGACAGAGTCCGGACTTCCCTGGAGCTTAGAAATCGTTTGGGCAGTTTCTTGCCATAACCTTTCGAGCTTCGACGTATCTGTCTGGAGTCTGTTGGCGATCATTTTCACGCTGGGTTTCGAAACTCGTTTCGGCCGCTTGGAATCCTCCTTTTGCTCGACGCCATCTTGAATCACATTGTTTACGAATGGAAGCGTGCCGATTTCGGCTGGCCGAGTAGTTTTCCTCGAGGTTTCAAGGTCTGCTTCGAATGAAATATTAAAGGCGCCTGCCAGAAAGTCAGTTGCACTGGGAATTTCGTCTTCTATTTGTGGCTCGAGGTCCATATCCATGAGGTTGACATTATCATGATTATCATCGCCTTCGTCGGCTGGCGAGAAGTCTCTCGTTTCACTGTTCTGATCCTTTGGACCCTGATCCACAAGTTTGCTCACCGTAACAAACGAGACGTAAATCCTTCATCAGTCAGTGTAACCAGATTTATTCGAAGTAAATTTTCGCGGTGAAACGAGAAAGGGTTTTCACCAGCGAGCACGACAATACAATGCCAATCCCCAAAATCACATGGAAAATCAATACCAAAATACCTTGCTACAATGCTAAACTATGTGGTAACGCTAGACGCGTGACACGCGTGACAGAACAAGCAAGTTGACTTGCGTGCAACGACAATGCAGCTCTTCCAGTAAAGGCGCAACCGAAAAGATCGACTGAATAATTATATAGCGACTGAAAGGAAATAGCGTGCAATAAAATAGAAATATGGTTGTTTTCTTCGACGATCTCATCTTGTTCAGACTTCATTTTTCCTTTTTTTATTTCTATCTGCGTTGTATCTAGCCTCATGCGCATACGTCTTGGGGAGCCCAAAGGACGTCTGCGTTGGAGGCTACGTTGTATCGGTCTCTTCTTTTATAAGAGCGGCGCATCACACAGCGAAAACAAATTCAAACTGACAGTTCTATTGTTTTAGTTGATAAAAGGCAGTTAGCGCTCTCGCGTGCGCAAAATCGCGATAGTGCCCCTTTAAGTGCCGCTATCATCCTCATCTGGAAACATTCAAAGAAATCAGAGGAAAAAACACTGAATCCGCAGAACAGAGCAATCGCTTTCTTAAAAGTTTTAAACACGTGTGCAAACGAATGGCTGAATTTAAGTTTAAAGCAATCATGTGGTTTGTGATCGAAACACATAATGAACTTATAGAGGAACGATTAAAAGCCAAAGGAAAAATGAAATAATATTTAAAGCGCGAGTACAAGAAGCACTGTAGAGACCCCATTAGGGGGGTCTGCCTATCCCGTATGCCATTAATGTTTGGCATAAATATCCTGTATCCCGTTAATTGCGGTGGTTTCCATCTCCAACTTTTATGTTCGATATCTTCGAATCTCTTGTTGAAATATCCCGTATCCCGTTAATTTTTCCCCCAAATATCCCGCATCCCTATAATTTTTCCCAAATATCCCGCATCCCTAAAATCCCTAGTAGGGCCTCACTGAATTCAAAGTGTATTGTACGTTATCATGTTGTAAAATAAAAGTTTAAAAGGTTTAAGTTCACTTATACCGCGTAGATTCGTAGAATAATTAGAAGAACCATCGAATCGGAAAAATAGGTAGAATCGGAGGACAATCGGAAAAATCGTATAAATAGGAAAAATAGGAGAATCGCGTAGAACTCGGAGAATCGGAAAAATCGGAGAATAACAATCAAAAGAATCGTATAATCGGAAAAATCGGAGAATCGCGTAGAACTGGGAGAATCGGAAAAATCGGAGAATAAAAATCGGAAGACTCGTATGTTCGGAAAAATCGGAGAATCGTGTAGAACTATGAGAATCGGAAAAATCGCAGAAAGAATCTTTTGCAAAAAAATTGCAGGAATCACTTCAATCAAAATCAATGTGCAGCATGTGGAGTTGGATCTCCTGATTGATCTTGGCGCTAAGGTGTCTATCATCAGTAAATCGGTGTTCAAGGAACATTTTTCCTCCCACATGCTTGAAACTCCCTGTCAGCGCCTTGTCTGTTACAACAGGTTCTGGGGATTGTAAAGTTATCGGTACAATGCCAGGAACAGCCCGTGGAAAGTTTTCCGTTCTGTTACTTCACGTAAGAAGTATAACCGGGATTAAACAAATACCACCTGATCATCACCGTTAGTTTCCTATTTCGAAACCCCCTGGCGCACGAAACTCGCTTCACTCGCTTCGCACACCATGGAGTTTCTAAATAGGAACTAACTGTGATGATCTCCAGGTGTGTATTTGTTTAATCCCGGTTATACTACTTGTCGAAGAAGGACAACCCTGACGGTACGGGCAATTAGAAAGGAGCGGCACCATTTCAAACAGCACAATGATACGCGGAGCAAACAACTGCGTGTGGTTGATGCGGAATCAGAAAGAGAACTGTGGCCGGAAGTGTGTCGGAGTATATTGCGGGCAGCACAACTTTCAGCTAAGAAGAGGAATGCAAAGGCCCGCACCCGGCATGGTGCGCGGAGCAAACAACTGCGTGTGGTTGATGCGAAATCGGAAAGAGAACTGCGGCAAACAGTGTGTCGGAGAATATTGCGGCCAGCACAACTTTCAGCTAAGAAGAGGAAAGCAAAGGCCCGCACCATGCCGCAGCTGCGGCGTTGGAGTTTTGTGTGATTACCGTTTATGTCTAGCTTGCGGCGGGAACAAGCTTAGACAGCGGCGAATTCGCAAACAAAAAAGCGCAAAGAAAAAATTTGAACGTGTTTTGCACGAGCTGCTGTCAAAGGCACGCAACTCAAAGTTGCCGATGGCTGCAGCAAGAACCGCATGCCTGAAAGAAATGTTATGCGCAGAGTATGTTGTAGACGAAATGTCTGAACAGGAAATGTACGAACTTGCGTGCCAGAATTATTCAGTTGAACAATTAACTGCACTTAAATATATGGCTGCGCAAGAACCGGACAAATATATGCTAGAGTTAATAGAACAAATATTCAAAGAGTGCATAACCGCAAGGATCAACGAAAGATCATCTCTTGGCTGGGATGAAATTCACGAGGAGCTAGAAGCTGCTCCTTTCTGCACCAGACGCCAACAAACTGTCAAGGCCACGGTTTGTAGAAAATGCTTAAATGCAAACGGAATGGCTTGTGTTTGTCGTGCTTAAAAAAGGGAGACAAACACTTTCTCGGCGACCCATCGTTTTTGGAGAGCGACTACACCGAACTGTTTTTGAAAGCAATTTGAACCGCGTGACCAATATGCAAACAGGCCCTCCGAAGGCTCCCCGCACACGGTTTGGCGAGCGCCACAGAGACGGGGTGGAACAACAAGATAGGTCAAAGCTGTCGATCAGAGCCCACCTCGCGCATAGCCTCTACAACTTGCTGTGTTATCCGTCTGACCTCGCTCTGCCAAACGAGTGTTGAAAGTTCGTTGTAAATGCAGAAAATCGTGTGGAAAAGCAGAAGCATTTTGGACTTCGCTGACAAAGTTGTGCCTCTCTTTAATTGCCTATTGGTGATTTTTTTTTCGCAAGGGAAGAAAAGCCACAGAGGACTGGTCTATTTTTTTAAAACAGAGAGAGAGATTTTTTTTTTGTCTCAAAGTTTAGTTCGAATTTGTGCTGGACGCCGTCAGTTTTTTTCGAAGCTCTTGCCGAAACTCTTGCCGAACCTGCGTTTTTATCATTTCAAGATCCGGAGAATCGGTCGGTTTTTCCGAGAACTTTTCCCGCAGCCTCTCTTTGAGTTCACGATATTTCTGCATTTCACGAGAGATCTGTTTGAATTCTGCGTCGGAAACATTGTTATCGGAAAGAGCTTGAGAGACGGAGCTTTGAATTGAGTCATGCTTTGCAAGAGCCAGAGCCTGAATTTTCGTGTGCTTTTTAACTGTCCTTTCCAGCTTCTTGTTCGCAGACAGGCATGTGGAAGCAAATCCAAGGAGAGCGGCAATTCCAGGCGCACCGACCACAATTCCGACACCAGTGAGTGAACTTGCAACGGCCCCGGAAGACAGGGCGGCACTTGCAAAACCAAGAGAGACCGCGGAATAGTAAATCACTTTCCGAGGTTTCTTGTATTTTTTTCAACACAAGCCTATACACCTTATTCCAAAATGGCTACCATCTTAATATTCTTTTGTTGGTATTCAAATTAGCCCTTGTTGCCTCGAGTTTAAGCTCAAAAATCAAAAGAATATTTTATCTTGAACGAGGCAACAAGGGCCAATTTGTATGTGCATCAATCAGCGGCCATTTTGGAATAAGGTGTATAGTGTTCAGCCTCATCGGCAATTTCTTTTTCAATTTTGCTGATCTCAGTTAGCCGGGAATTGGTTCCCAGGGGAAGCTCAGGATAAATAGGCGGAGCACTTGGCAACACATTACACACATATACAATGATGGTTCTGCGACAGTTTTGCGCAGCTGGTTGCGAAGTGGTGGCGGGGTGGCAGGGGGTGGCAGCGGGTTGGTAGCGTGTGTGTGCCCAGACTCAAAACATGTGTGAAAGCAAAAAGAGCGTGACACCCTCTTTCCAGAGGGGGAAGCTCTGGATAAATAGGTGGAGCACTTGGTAACACATTTGTTGAAGACATGGTATATACACAGATTTTTTTTTGAAATGATTTGCAATTCGAATTCAAGAGGGTGATCGTTAAAATCAAAAAGCTCACCGTCCACGTCTTTGACTGAAAGCGTGATGCTGTTGACATATTTGTCAGTCGAAGCGTCACGAAAGGGCATCTGTTCGCCCGTTTGATAGTTGACTTTTTGGAAAGCTTCCCCTCGGATGTCAAACTTTGCAAGAAGGGTCGAAGCTTTGCCATTGACCAAATTTTGATTGTGGTCAACCAAGTCGCAATGGACAAAGTAAGTAGTCGGTATTCGAAGCCGTTTGACGAAAGTTCTAAACATCAAAACGCGGGAAATGCCAAGAAAATTGGCTAAGTCTTTGTCAAGAGTTATTTGTTGATATAGTTGTAACCTTAGTGGTCAGCGGTGTTCCGCATGGGAATACGAAAAGCATGGTCGTGTGTCAAGGAATAAAGTGTTGTGTTCGTGAAAGCTGTTGTTCCTCCTATCACGGGAGCTTTCCCTACCGGTCAACATGGTGTCAGAAGTAGACGAACACTCGCCTGAAGTCAACAAGTTTTTTCAATAGTGCGGTCTGTCGGTGTTCTGAGAGCGAACTGTTGCAGTTGTCGTTTGAGTCGTTGCCGCCATTCTGAATGTTCCCGCGGAAACTGTTCCTGTTTGTTGTTATAATGGCGAGCGCTCCAGTCGGTTTTCCTGTTCCTCAAATGCAAGAAGGGCTAGATGAGCGAGAAGCTCTGGACTGTTTCATACTGGACTATATTGATTATTGTACAGTGATGGGATGGTTCGAGCGGAAAGACGGATGCAAATACGATGATCAAAGCGAGGATGGAAAAAAACAGTGGAAGAAACAAAGCCTTTGCATGTCAACATTGCGAGCAACGCTGTCCGCGAAAATGAAGAGATTGATTAACCCCAACAACAAAACGCTTGGACTGTCTGAGGAAGATAAGAGTGAGCCAGTGAAAGTTATTCAAGCCCTTGTTAAGCGATTTGGGGGCAGTGTCAGCGTTCAAGCAGAGCGAACGAAAATGGGTCGCATGTTTCAGTCCGAAGGAGAATCTATTAGTGCGTGGGAATGTCGAGTGGTGGAACGAGCTAAGTATTGCGAATATGGGAGTTTTGAAGATCAAGCGTGTCGCGACCGTTTCATTGCTGGTTTGGTGGACGAAACTTTACAAGGAAAGTTGAACACTAATGGTCATCGTGACAAGGAAGGTAACATTGTGGAGTTCCGTACAGTAGTTGAAATAGCTAAGAATTATGAATCTTCAAATGACGCTCGAAGACTTATGAGGCAAGTCCGTGGCGATCAAGAACAGGTCAATTGGACAGAAAAGACACCCCAGTCAAAGGGGAAAAGCCCTCAATCTCCAGTCCAAGGCAATTGCAAAGGAGCGTCTAAAAAACAGCCTGAGTGTAACTATTGTGGGGCAACGCCTAGTCATCCAAAAGAGAAGTGTCGTGCAATTGTCCTGAAGTATAAGTGCAGGAAATGTGGTAAAGAAGGACATGTAGCCCGGAAATGCTTGAGCAAACCTCAGCACGTGAACGCATTGGATGAGTCTGTTTCAGAAGGTGGACAAGAAACATATCATTTGTTTACTTTAGACACTCACTCTGTGAGGTCTATATCAGTGCAGAAAGGGAAAAAGTTTTTCGCAGCGATCAAATTATCAGCAGCCAAAAACGTTTTTGCTTGGAAAACTTTGCAGTTGGATACTGCCTCAACAACCAACACACTTGCTGTGGATGATCTTCCAAGCATGTGTCCAGTGGGGTTTGACATAAATAGCCTTATCAAACCCTCCTCTGCCATCCTGCGTACCTACGGAGGAGGCGTAATTAAGCCAGTGGGGCAAATAGAGTTAGTCTGTGAGACTCAAGGAAAGTTTCACACTCTTCAATTTCAGCTGTTAAGTAAAGATGTCATGGGCTCACAACCACCTCTTCTGAGTGGATCTGATTGTATTAGCCTAGGCCTGATCGAGATAAAAGGAAACACCCCGGCCTGGGGTAGTAACAACCCGAACTCAAAAGTGTACCAGCTTGAATTAGGACCCCAGCAAAGAAGATTGGAAGAAAGTGGAACTCCTGATAAGGAAATCAGGTCCGCCTCACTGAATGGTACTCCAACAGAAGAGCTTAGGCCAATCGATGAACCCAGCAACACTTCTCCAGTGAACGGTATGTGTGATGATATTAGTGCAGTCCACAGTAGTGCAACCAGTGAAGTCAAAGTTAGCCCAAGTAATGGGAGTATGGCTAGTGAGGTGGGTGTGTCCCATGTGCCTGTCCCTTGGGGAAAACTGACTAAGGCCATTGTCATGGATGCCTTTAAAGATGTTCATACAGGGTTGGGAACTTTGGGTCCACCCTTACACATCAGCATAAACCCTAACGTGGTTCCAATCCAAGCTCACCCACATCGATGCCCTGTGGCAAAAGAAGCAAAAGCAACTGAAGCAATACGTGACCTTGAAAAACAGGGTATCTTGAAAAAGGTGACAGAGCCAACTGCATGGATCTCCAACAGTGTTTACAGAGAGAAACCCGATGGAAGCATACGTGTGTGCATTGATCCTAGCCAAACAATCAATAAAGCCATTGAAGTTCCAAAGTACCCCATTCCCACGGTTGATGAGTTATTGCCTAAGTTGAACAATGCAAAACTTTTTTCCTGTGTGGATGTGTACAAGGGCTTCACAAACATTGAGTTAGATGAAAGTTCATCAGTCTTAACCACCATGCATACTCCAATTGGTCGCTACCGTTGGCTGCGTATGCCGTTCGGGGTCAGTTTAGGACCAGAAGAATACCAGCGAAGACAGCATGAAGTGTTGGAAGGACTGACTGGTGTTGTAAACAAGGCTGATGACATTTTAGTTTTTGGGAGTGGCGATAGTATTGAAGAGGCAGAGAAGGATCATGACATTAACTTGTGGAACTTAATGTTGCGGTGCCGAGAAGTGAATCTCAAGTTAAACCCGAAGAAGTTTCAGTTCAAAGTAAAGCAGGTTACCTGGATGGGCCATCTCCTTAGCAGCAGTGGCATTACTCCACATCCAGATCGAGTCCGAGCCATTAGGGACATGACCCCACCCCAAGATGTAAAATGTAACGTCAGCCCACGTGACCACTCTGGTCCAATAGCAATCGCTAAAACACATGTGCTCGGGGTTGTGAGCTGTTCTAGATGATTTTGTATGCTCGGGTTTGCATAGAGCATTAAACGTTGTGTTTTACCGGATATTGTTGTCGTTTGAACCTTACTCCGGTCAGCAACTTTACATGGTGTCAGAAGTTTGGAGCGTCGTTTGAACGTCTTCGGCAAGTAAAAGCATTTCGAGTGAATCGATATAAACATGCCCGCCGATCCTCCAGAACCACATCCAGCCCCAATGTTTACGAGCAACGTACCAGCGCCTCAAAATATTCAATTAACGGGAAATCTGCAGCACAATTGGAAGCAGTGGAAGCAAGTTTGGAACGCTTACGAATTAGTAACACGACTTAACGAGCAGAACGACGAATATCGAGTGGCTGCGTTCATCACATGTATCGGGCCGAAAGCCTTGGCAATTCACAATGGTCTTCCTTTCCAGAATGAAGATGAGAAGAAGAGTATGGCTAAAATTCTAGAGCTATGGGAATCATATTGCCTGGGAAAGACGAACATCATATACGAACGCTATCTCTTCAACAACAGGAAACAAGAAGAGGGCGAATCGATCGAAACGTACGCGTCCATTTTGAGATCGTTGGCCGATACATGCGACTTCGGTACTCTTAAAGAAGAATTAATCAGAGATAGAATTGTCTGCGGAGTACGTGAAAGCAGTATGAGGAAGAAATTACTTCAAGTTCGGGACCTCACCCTCGATAAATGCATGGATATGTGTCGTAGTTCAGAAGCCACGTTGAATCAACTGGAAGCCATGGCAGGGCAAAGTTCATCCCCACCCCCACTCTCTGAGGTGAATTATGTTAAAAATCCGTCAAAGTCGTCAAAACCGCCGGAAAAGCCTCCCATGATACAAGATTGCCGGTTTTGTGGCCAAAGTCATGAGAAATCAAGAACAAAGTGTCCAGCGTTTGGAAAAATCTGCACCAACTGCAGGAATGAGAATCATTTCGCCTTGAAATGCAGCGTCAAAAAGAAGCCGCCGTGGCAGCAGCACAAGAAGTCAAGCGGCAGAAAACAAAGAAGAAAGCCGGTGAACAATGTGGAGTTTGGAGAAAGCGAAGATGAAATCTTATCAGTTTCGCAATCTGAGTATGAAGTCAATATTATCGAACAGGAACATTCGAGCAAGATTATGGCGACAATGAAGATTGAAGATAAAGCCGTCAAAATGCTCGTCGACTCGGGCGCTTCTTGCAACGTGTTACCCATCAAGTTCCTTCCTAAAGGGTCAAACATCAAGAAATCGAATCACACTCTCAAGATGTATTCAAAATCAACTATGGCAGCTGTTGGAACATCCCAAATCTGCCTTGTAAACCCGAAGAACATGGAGAGTTATCTGGTTGACTTCACAATTGTTCATGGCGATTTTACCCCTCTACTTGGCTTGAAAACTGCTCAGCAGATGAAATTACTGACTGTGCAAACTCAAAACATCCTAAATGTTGGAGAAGATGCTAATCAAGAAGCGAGGACACCATCACTTACCAGAGAGAGTGTTATGGAAAAATATTCTGATGTATTTGGAGAAGAGCTAGGGCGCATGAAAGGAAAAGTTCATCTTGAAACGGATCCGAATGTAACGCCTTCAGCTATGCCACCAAGACGTGTTCCGGTCGCTTTGAAAGATAAACTGAAAACTGAACTAGACCGACTTACGAAGAGACGAGCCATAAGCCCTATTGAAGAGCCTACAGAATGGGTCTCTAGCATGATTGCAGTACAGAAAGCAGATGGAAACATACGCCTTTGCGTTGATCCACACTATTTGAATCAAGCTTTGAAGAGGAGCCATTACCCTCTACCAGTAATTGAAGAGATTCTACCAGAACTTTCAAAAGCAAGAGTGTTCAGCAAAGTCGACTTAAAAGAGGGATTCCTTCAAGTGGAACTGGACGAAGAGTCTAGCAGACTGACTACTTTCCAAACACCATGGGGCCGCTACAGATGGCTCAGGATGCCCTTCGGCATCACACCAGCACCAGAGCTGTTCCAAATGAAACTGGATCAAAACCTGGAAGGTCTGAAAGGTGTTTTCAATATCGCCGATGATATTCTGATCACTGGCCAAGGAAACACTGACCACGAAGCAGATCAAGATCATGATCGAAATCTCAAGTCCCTACTCGACCGCTGTCGTGAGAGAAACATCAAGTTTAACAAAAACAAGTTTACTTTCAAATCCGTGGACGTACAGTTCATTGGTCATCGTTTAACCAAGGATGGTCTTAAGCCAGACCCAGCCAAAGTGAAAGCAATCATCAACATGAAGAAACCTGATGATGTACCTGCTGTTCAAAGATTGATTGGCATGGTTAAATACCTGTCAAAATTCCTGAGTGAACTCTCTCAGATGTGTGAGCCCATCAGACGCCTAACACACAAGGATGTGCCGTGGTATTGGGCAAAGGAACAAGACGAAGCCTTTGACAAAATCAAGAAAGCAGTCACTTCAGCACCAGTTCTCATGTATTTCGACACATCAAAACCAACAGAAGGAAGCGGAGATGCATCCTCGCAAGGAATCGGTTTTGTGCTTACACAAGAAGACCACCCAGTTACCTACGCCAGCCGTGTCTTAACGCAAGCAGAGCAACGTTGCTCTCAGATTGAGAAGGAGCTTCTGGCTCAAGTGTTCGGTCTAGAACATAACCATCAGTACGTTTATGGTAGGAAAGTGATCCTCCACACAGACCACAAGCCCTTGGTCGCCATCTCAAGCAAGCCGTTGGCATCTGCTCCCAAACGACTTCAGAGGCTACTTCTTCGTTTACAGCAGTATGATGTAGAGATCAGATACCGACCAGGCCGAGAGATGTATCTCGCAGATACCCTATCAAGAGCGTATCTAAGTTCCAGTGCTGAAGAACCTGAGAGGTCAGAGACTGAGAAAGAAGTTGAAAGCATTCATGCCGTAGACTATTTAGCCATCTCAGAACCGCAGTTGAACGAAATCAAGAGAGAAACTGCAAAGGACTCCACCCTGCAGATCCTGAAGCAAGTGATCTGAAAAGGTTGGCCTGACAAGAAAGCGTCCGTACCGCTAGAAGTCTCCCAGTACTTCAATATTAGAGAAGAATTGGCAGTTCAGGACGGAATCATCTTCAAGGGCCCAAGGTGTATTGTTCCCCAGAGTCTAAGGCAGAAAGTGAAAGAGAAAATACACAGTGCTCACATTGGAGTACAAGGATGCCTGAGGAGAGCCCGCGAGGTAGTTTACTGGCCCTCCATGAATCAAGAGATAACCGACTACATTGAACAGTGTGCCACATGCTACACTTATGCCAGCCAACCCCAAAGAGAACCCCTCATAATACATGATGTTCCTCAGCGTCCGTGGCAGAAAATCGGTTGCGACATTTTTACCGTAGATCAGAAGGACTACCTGTGTACAGTAGACTATTATTCTGGATATTTCGAAGTCGACCGTCTAGAGAGAAAGACCGCGAAAACAGTCATCACAAGACTTAAGCGTCATTTCTCCAACCATGGTATCCCAAACGTGTTCCAGAGTGATAATGGCCCACCGTTCGACGCACAGGAGTTCAGAGAATTTGCTGCAGTTTACGAATTTGAGCTAGTCACAAGTTCTCCACACTACCCCCAAAGCAATGGTCGGGTTGAGAATGCTGTGAAGACAGCCAAGCAGCTGATGAAAAAGTCAAAAGAGGCCGGATCTGACTTCTATCTAGCCCTCCTTGACTGGAGAAACACACCTACAGAAGGTGTAGGCAGTTCGCCTGCACAGAGACTTTGTGGCAGAAGAACAAGAACACTCCTTCCCACCATGGCGAGTCTCCTGAAACCCACACCTCCAACGGGCGTGAGAGACAAACTTCTCCAGAGGAAAGAAATCCAGACACGATACTACAACAGAGGTACCCGTGAACTACCACCGTTACACAAGGGAGATGTGGTGCGAATGCTACCAAATGTCCGATCTGGAAAATGGGAGAAAGCTTATGTCGAGGACCAGGCGGATGTGCGATCATATGCAGTACGTACTGAAGATGGTAGAGTGTACCGGCGAAATCGGAGACATCTGAAGAAGTCCCAGGAATCGCCAACTATGATCCCTCCTCCACAGGAAGAACCTAGTATCCCAAGAATGCCAGCACCTAAACCAGCTGAAACAGTCGTAGACCCAATGCCGGCAGTTGCAGCACCACCCCTGCAAGAGGAATCACCCGCCAGTGTCCCACCTCCTGAGAGTCCACCCGTAGAAGTCATAGCAAGACGGAGTGGTCGTCAGACTAAAACACCCGCTCGTTTCAGAGACTTTGAAATGTCATAATTATTGTTTGTTGAGGACCTTGTTCAGTTTTATTTAGCAACTAGGAACATTGAACTGTTGAGAACTTCGTTATATGTTATTCGTTAAGGAAAACATCAGTTTGTACACCGTTGTACTTTTTTATCATTTTATTAGCTTTTTCTTTCTTTACAAAAGGAAGGGTGTAACGTCAGCCCACGTGACCACTCTGGTCCAATAGCAATCGCTAAAACACATGTGCTCGGGGTTGTGAGCTGTTCTAGATGAGTTTGTATGCTCGGGTTTGCATAGAGCATTAAACGTTGTGTTTTACCGGATATTGTTGTCGTTTGAACCTTACTCCGGTCAGCAACTTTACATAAAAGGAGTCCAGCGGTTCCTGGGTATGTGCAACTATTTGTCACGCTTCACTCCCAACCTTGCAGAAGTTGTGAAGCCCCTCACTGAGCTGACTCACGGGAATGCAGTCTGGTCATGGTCCTCCCAGCATGACAAAGCTTTCAAGACAGCCAAAAGCTTAATTGCAAATGCCACAACATTGAAGTTCTTTGATGTGAACAAACCGTGTGTGTTACAAGTGGATGCTAGTGACACAGGTCTTGGGGGTGCCCTACTACAAGATGGGCAACCTGTGGCTTTCACAAGTTCAACACTGTCAGCAGCTGAAGTCAACTATGCGCCCATTGAAAAGGAATGTCTGGCCATCAAAGTAGCGTGTACGAAGTTCTACCAGTATCTTTATGGCAAACAAGATGTCGTAGTACATTCTGATCACCAACCGTTGGAAACGATTTTCAAAAAACCCTTGAGTAAAGCCCCCAGGCGCCTTCAGCGCATGATGCTTCAGCTACAGTCATTCAAGTTCACAGTGGTTTATAAGAAAGGGAAGTACATGTACTTAGCTGATACGCTGTCAAGAGCCGCCTTGAACCTCCCTACACCATCAGGCCCACGAGAAGAGGTGTTTCAGTGTGACACAGAGGACACCCAAGAGATGTTCCGAGTAGAGCTAGAGACCATGGAACTAGACTCCCCTGATATGTATCCTAGCACACTTAAGGAAATTAAAGCTGAAACTGCAGCAGATCCTACTCTGTCAGCTCTGTGTGAGGTCGTGGCTCATGGATGGCCCTCAGACAAATCACAGGTGCCCACGGCACTCCGTCACTACTATCCATTAAGGGATGAGTTAGCAATATACCATGGTGTGTTGTACAAATCACACAAAATCATCATTCCCGTGAAGCTACAGTCTACTATGCTGAAAAAGCTCCACCAAGGTCACCAGGGTGGTGAAAGCATGATTCGTCGAGCTCGAGAAGTAATGTATTGGTCTGGAATGCAAGCTGCAATTCTTCAGGAGAGTGCCAATTGTTCATTGTGTGCTAGCTATGGTTCAGCATTCCCAAAAGAACCGATGTTGTCTCATGAAATACCACAGGGTCCATGGAAATTTATTTCGCAAGACTTATTCAAGCAGGGTGGGCGTTGGTATGCTGTTACAGTAGACCACTACAGTGACTGGTTTGAGGCTGATCTGTTGAACGAAGACATCACTGCTGCTAATGTTATCTCAGTCACAAAGGCGCACTTTGCCCGCTATGGTGTGCCAGATACATTTCTTTCAGACAACGGACCCCAGTACACCTCTCAAGAGTTTTCGAACTTTGCAAAGACTTACAATTTCAAGTTGATTACCCGTTCGCCGTATTATGCTAGAGCCACTGGAAAAGCTGAATCGGCTGTCAAGGAAGCCAAGAAGATGTTGAAAAAGTCAAACCTCCTCACTGGTCTCTTGGACCATAGGAACACTCCGCCTCAGGGTATGACGTACTCCCCAGCACAGAGGTTTCTGTGTCGACGAACAAAGTCTACCTTGCCAATATCTGAATCATTGTTGAGCCAATCTGTGCCACCTGTTGCCGTAGTCCGTGATGAGCATCTGGGCAGGCGTGCTAAAGCCAAAGCTCACTATGACAAAACTGCTGGCAGAGACTTATCCCCTCTTGCACCTGGACAATTTGTGTACACCAGGCCAAATGACCGTCACCGTGGTGAGCAGTGGGGTCACGGCGAGGTCTTACAGGAAGTAACACCACGTTCTTACGTTGTAAATACGCCAGACGGGCTGGTCAGAAAGAATAGAATCCACCTGAAACCTGCTGAGCCCCTGGTCCCATGTGACCCGCAAACCCTGCCAGTACAACCAGTAGCAGATAATAGTAATGGTGATGTGGCTGAAACAACTACTGAAACCACAGTGCCTAACCCCGATTCAGGGTCACCAATTGAGACTCCACTTCAACCTGTGCAAACGACCAGATGTGGCCGACAAATCAGACCACCGCAGAGATTGGACCTTTGAAAACTTTGAAATGGCGACTGAAATGCATTGTTGTGCTCAGTGTTGACTATTTTGACATTGCCTGTTCATATTTGGTTTTGTTAACAAAACATATAACTGTAAACCCGTTAATAGTTTCTTTAAAAGGGAGGATGTTGATATAGTTGTAACCTTAGTGGTCAGCGGTGTTCCGCATGGGAATACGAAAAGCATGGTCGTGTGTCAAGGAATAAAGTGTTGTGTTCGTGAAAGCTGTTGTTCCTCCTATCACGGGAGCTTTCCCTACCGGTCAACATATTCTTTTATCCAAAAAGTTGTCAATTATCATTGCAGCAATTGGTGTATTGATTTGAGTGGGAAGTTTTACATTGAATTTAGCGAAAGCATGTTCAATATTTTGAGCCATACTTTCAAGAGTGTAATGCCCTCTGGGGAATGTTATGGGAACAGCCCGTTTACCATCAAGATCAGACATTGCAATTACTCCATCTTTTTTCAAATTATGCCACGAATTTCGAAGCGAACAAGACAACAGCCTTACGAAAGAGACCTCTGGAATCGGGTTATCAAAATAGACGGTGCATGGATTAGAAGACGTAGAAATAGTAAGCACAACCATTTTATTTTGTTGTGTTCAAATTTTCAATTGAAAAATAACTGGAAATATATAAATTCGCACGTGATTATGTTTGGAAATCTCGGAAAAATAGCGCAGGCTTCCAATGCGAAGTTTGCACAAGTCAAAGCGTGGGCAGCTTTTTCTGCACGGTTCCCGAGGGCAGACAAAGGCAAATTTGAAGCACAGGTATTTTTTGCGCCAGACCATTCAGCAACAGCTGAAACATTTTTCAAAGAGGGTCCAGGCAGTCTACAAAGCGTATTCGGTTCAGATTCAAAATATTGGAGTGCAGGAATGAAAAGAGCGCTGGGTTTGGTCGACGTTGACGTTGACAGCTTCCCTTTCCAGTTAGTTTGCTTTATCAGAAACGATGCGGCGAAAGAGCAATTCAATTGGTTTGCTCCCAAAACCACAGCAGGTTTGACCCAGGCTGGGCTTTCGAGAATAAACCAGTCGATTGAAGCATTTGTGTATTGCATCTTGGGTGCGCAAGTCAACGTCCGCAGCAGCATTCTCGGGGCTGTTGGCAGAGCTGGTGGTGGACGAGGCAAAGGTGAGGCTCAATCTGGCTGTTTGCCCGGGTGCTTGGCTGATGCCCGCGCGAATGGTAATTAACACAGAAAGCACGGTTGGTTATAACAACCAACTCAAACAGGCGATACCGGGTATTAAGCTGGGGGTCAACGACGGGGCAAACAAAAGCACGAAAAAAGCTGCGCTTCAACTGATGGCTGGCGGGAAATCAAAAATTAACCGGCCAAATAGTCACCCTTCGAATCCAATTCACAAAGCAGCTAAAAAAGAGCCAGCGCCTGTGATTGCTGCAGAGGAGGAGCAAACGCCAACGATTGGCTCCGACAACCATCACAACAACAAAATAGCTGTCGCTGTTGGCGCGGTTGCAGTTGCGGGGTTGGCTTTCTTTGCATTGCGTTAACGCCGCTTTTTGAAGTTCTCAAACAAAAATGCAACCACAGCCAAAATCAGAAGCCAGGCGTGTTCTGCCAGAAAACAAATTGCCTCTCCAGCAGCTTTGAAAAGGAAAGAAACAATCGAACCAAATAACCCTGGGAGAATTCCAGCAAGTTTTTCCGATATCTTTCAGACCATTTGCCAGCCCTTTGGCAGTGGCTTTCAGCGACGAGTTGATGGTGGTTATGACAGCACCAATCGTAACACCAGCAACAAGAAGGACTGCTGTTGCGGTCACGCCGTATTTTTTGAAAATCTCTTTTACACGCTCACGAAGCGGCATAGCTCTTTCTCTTTCCGCAATCTGCGTTTGCAGGCGCGCAAGCTACTCTTGTCTTTCAGCAACTCTTTCTTCCGCAGCTTCTTTGTCAGAGGGTGAAGCGTTCTCATCGTTGATTATTTTCTGATCTTCAGAATTTTGACGTTGAAGGTCGGTTTCTTGCTCACGCAATTCATCAAGCGCTCTCGTGTCGTTTAGATTTTGTTGAAGAGTGTTTCTTGATTTTTCTGTCTCCCGAATGCCTGCTCTGGTCTTATCAACCTCCTGTTTTTGTTCTTGTTCTTGTTTTTCAAGAGCTGCCACCTCTTTTTTGGTATTTTCAAAATCTGCTTTAAGATTTTTTAGCAGTTCCTGCAGTCTCCGCCTTTCTGGATCATTTTCATCCATTGTATCAACCTTTTCTTGAGTTCGATCAATTTTGTTTCTCAGATTTTGAAGCTTTTGGGTAGCTTTTTGCTTTTCTACAGGAATTTTTCCAACCTTTCTTTGTTGTTCGGTCTCTATCTATCGTTGTTCCCTTATGCTCTCATCATCTTGAGTAATCAGAGATTCAGCTTCTGGCCCAAGGACTTTTTTGAACTTGTCTGTGAAATTTTTGAGAAAACCACCGTCTTTTCTGAAAATTTCAGTCTCACCACCTTTTGGACCAAATGATACAACTGTTGTTTCATTTCCAGCCTTTTTGGAGAAACCAATTGGACCTAATGTTCTGAAGTTTACTTTTGGGAATCTCTTTTTGATAATGCCCCTTGCTCTTTCAATAATTGTTTTTTTGTCACCTGGATCCACAAAATCACCCAACAAGGGCGTTTCAACATAGGATTCGTCAGGCAGCCCGCTCTGTTCATGAAGTCTTGTCTGCATTTCAATTTCTTCACCGCCGTGATAGGGTGTCGACGCGGTGCCCGGCACAAAAGGACCGGTTGTGTTTTGACGGTTTTCCTCTTGTTCATCGTCATCGCCATTGTGGTCAAGTTCATGGTCAAGTGCAGGGTTGTCGTGCCCAAACTCTCCACCTTCCGCCATTGTCTATTGAATAAAAAAATTTTTCTGTTTAATATACAAAATGGCGGTGCAAGCAAACCTTCGCCCAACACACAGCGAAAAAAATCCCGGTGCGATGAAAGCCGAGCGCACGGTCAAGCGCATCACCTTTGATCGTAGCGAAGCCAACCCTGGCGAGACCCTTTTTGTTTACGTGCCAAAACTGCATGAGCACGAGGTCCTCGTGCCAGGCTGTCTCGGACTGCTTTTCAACATTGATCTGTCTGGAGGGCACCCGGACAACGTCCTCGTTCAAAACGTCACACGGGCTCTTGTTGACAAGATGGCTGTAAAGTACGCTGGAGAGACACTGCAGCACACGGTGAATTATGACATCTACAAGATCTGGGAGGACCTTTTCCTCTCGCAGGAGGAGCGGGACAACATGCTGTTCGAGGGCATCCAGACTGAGGACCTCTGCAAGATCCGCTCAGGCGCGGGAGATAAAAAAACCTCAGGCGTTGACGCGGAAAACGCAAATCTGAAAAAGTTCTGGAGCGAAGACAAGTTCGGTCTTCTGATCGATTTGCACACAATGGCGGCTCATACAATGCATGGCAGTGAACACACAAGACGGGGTTCAGCTCGAGCTCGAGTGAAATCTAAGCGGCTCAGGAAATGTGAACTGTGACGTTTTCGTGATCAGTGACTCGCAAATTAATATATTGGGTCAGCAATTAGAATCTGTGCAATTCTAAGTACGACTACATCGCGCTCATCTGTCCGACATTCGTGTATAACAAGACTTATTATCGTTTCGCTGAAAAGGACCCGCGTTTTGAGGTTTTCGTTTGTGAACAAGATGAGGTTGAACCCTGGTTGAAGCTCATCACCTGGCTTTACGAGGACACCAACACGCTCATAATCCTCGATGAGTGCGCAGATACGAAAGATGTGAAAAAGCGCTCAGGTCCGCTGGTCAAGCTCGCATTCAGCGCCCGCCATATGGGATTCAGCGTGTGGGTGCTGACGCAGAAGATGACCAGCATCACAGCTTCTTTCCGCGAAAACGTGGCTGCGCTTGTACTTTTCTATACGCTCTCACAGAAGACTTTGAAAACGGTTTTTGAAGAATTCGGCGGCGATCTTTCTCAAGATGAAAAGAAAGAATACATTTCGAAGTTGAAAAAAAATAAGTTTTCCTTCCTTGTGTTCGCACTTCGGCACCCTTTCGGAATAAAATTTCTTCGCAATTAAAAAAAAGAAACCAATATACAAACAATGAGTGATTTCGAAGACCTCGTGATGACCGACGTTTTGAACTTGCTTGAAGCTGAGCCAACCAGCGCACCCGACAATGTCTCATTGCAGTCTGATATTCCTGCTCTTCGCGAGCAGTTGGCCGTGCTGGTTTCGGCAGGAAAATCCAAAGAAACTCTCGGCGTGCAACTGTCGCACGATCAGGTCAAACGCCTCTCCGACAAAGATGTTCAGAATTACGTTGGAGGCCTTTGAGGGCTCAAAGACATCTGACAGATTGATCGACAGCTTCATTTTTCTTGTGTCCAAAGCGGTCGGAATGGTCAAAGACATCAAAGACAACGAAGTTTATCAAAAACAACTCAGAAACTCCTATTTCATCACGAAAGATCTTACCAAACTGGCCGGTGCCATTGCTTTAAAGTCTGGATATTTTCTCTCAACAGCCGACACGGTGCTCATCACAATAAAAAACATTGATTGGGAAAGCGAAGCAAAATCGGAAGAAATTATTGAGCATTCCTCACCAACTGCTGAGCTTTCCTCACCAACCGCTGAATAATTCCTCAGAAATATTCAACAATTCCTCACAAAAAATTTTTTATTAAACATATATTTGTTTCCATATAACAATGGTTGAAGAACAACCGTCCGCGAAAGCAAGCACTGAACCACAGGAAAGCCAAGTAACTTCACAAACTCCGGCCACAAAGCCCAAAAAAATCACAAGCGAGTGGCTGCTGGTAGACTGGTTGCTCAAAGAACTCGGATGAAACGCGAAGAATAGAAAAAAGCTCTCGAGAAAATCGCAAACGAGAATGAAAAAAACTCTGCACCTGATCCTCCTGCGCCTGCGCCTGAGCCATCAGAGCCCGCTGCAGATGATTCCAAAGGCAGAAATTGGCTCAGCACAACTCAATGGATCTCTATGATTGCAATTGGCACAACACTTGTTACAACTTATGTCAAGCGTGAAGACATCAAAGCCTTTTTTCGACCAACTGCGCCGGCACCTCCGCCAGCACCTGCGCCACAGGTGATGCAAGAATCTCCACAGCAACCCAAAAAAGGACTTCGCTATATGGACTAAAAAAATTCATTTGAATATATTTTCGGTAATATAAAATGCGGAAAATCAACTTAACCCCGTTTGCGATAAGCAGCGTAGCAGCAACAGGCATTGGCTTATTTTGGTGGTATTTCACAAAGTGTTGCTTTAAAAGTATCGTTTGGATAGTCAAAAATCCTGATCTCGGGTCTGTTGTGAAAAATGAGGAAAATGCGGAAAATGTGGAAAATGTGGGATGGAGAGTGTTAAAAATACTTGTGGAAAATAGTACTATAGGACATGGGGGAATAAGGCCTTTTTACAATCAGCTGATTTTGTCCTCATTTTTAGTATTGAATCTCAGTATTGAATCTCAGTATTTGATATTAGCTAGATAATTCAGTACTGGATATTAGTCCTATTGTTAAAACTGGGGAATTGAATGATATTATCTATACGAAGTATAGATAATGTTCCATTACATGGTGTTAGATATATAATACTGAAATCCATCTTATTGTCTTACAAAAAACATTTTCATAAACATTTTCAACAACAAGCCTATAATCCAATACTTATAATTGATGGCCAACTTTGCAAGCAAATTGTGCAACCGGCTAGCTGCTGCCATCCAGCTGTTGCCCTTGCCGTCTCGGAGTGCAATCGGCCACGGACAGGCCAAGTCCAGTCCCATAACCTTGCATCATATGACTGGATTTATGAGAACGGTGTCACACTCACACAGGCCGGCCTGGGAATTTTCCAGCAAAAACACCGGCTTTAACAATCAATCAATCACGGCCAACCTGTCACCAGGTAGCATGCACACCCACCTTTCTTGTGAGTGGCAGGCTGTCACTGGTTGTGCTTAACCCTGGCCCCAGGGACCATGTAGAGCTTCCTGCAGAGAAAAAAAAAACACTTTTCAGACTAGAAATTCAGCTTTTCTACCCACCCCACCCCCCCTGGGTTTGCATCGTTGGTGCCCAACTTGGTACGCACTGAAAGCCAGGTGCCAGGGCAGTGTGGTGATACCCTTGTTGACGTTAAGCCCCCCCGGTATTTTAAGCGCTGGGCTGGCCTATCGCCGGCAGTCAGGCGAAAAAGTTTTGGCTCAAGGTTGACCACGTTCTCAAAAATCCAGACATATGATGGCCAACTTTGCAAGCAAATTGTGCAACCGGCTAGCTGCTGCCATCCAGCTGTTGCCCTTGCCGTCTCGGAGTGCAATCGGCCACGGACAGGCCAATTCCAGTCCCATAACCTTGCATCATATGACTGGATTTATGAGAACGGTGTCACACTCACACAGGCCGGCCTGGGAATTTTCCAGCAAAAACACCGGCTTTAACAATCAATCAATCACGGCCAACCTGTCACCAGGTAGCATGCACACCCACCTTTCTTGTGAGTGGCAGGCTGTCACTGGTTGTGCTTAACCCTGGCCCCAGGGACCATGTAGAGCTTCCTGCAGAGAAAAAAAACACTTTTCAGACTAGAAATTCAGCTTTTCTACCCACCTCACCCCCCCCTGGGTTTGCATCGTTGGTGCCCAACAAAGCCAGGTGCCAGGGCAGTGTGGTGATACCCTTGTTGACGTTAAGCCCCCCGGTATTTTAAGCGCTGGGCTGGCCTATCGCCGGCAGTCAGGCGAAAAAGTTTTGGCTCAAGGTTGACCACGTTCTCAAAAATCCAGACATATGATGGCCAACTTTGCAAGCAAATTGTGCAACCGGCTAGCTGCTGCCATCCAGCTGTTGCCCTTGCCGTCTCGGAGTGCAATCGGCCACGGACAGGCCAATTCCAGTCCCATAACCTTGCATCATATGACTGGATTTATGAGAACGGTGTCACACTCACACAGGCCGGCCTGGGAATTTTCCAGCAAAAACACCGGCTTTAACAATCAATCAATCACGGCCAACCTGTCACCAGGTAGCATGCACACCCACCTTTCTTGTGAGTGGCAGGCTGTCACTGCTTGTGCTTAACCCTGGCCCCAGGGACCATGTAGAGCTTCCTGCAGAGAAAAAAAACACTTTTCAGACTAGAAATTCAGCTTTTCTACCCACCCCACCCCCCCTGGGTTTGCATCGTTGGTGCCCAACTTGGTACGCGCTGAAAGCCAGGTGCCAGGGCAGTGTGGTGATACCCTTGTTGACGTTAAGCCCCCCGGTATTTTAAGCGCTGGGCTGGCCTATCGCCGGCAGTCAGGCGAAAAAGTTTTGGCTCAAGGTTGACCACGTTCTCAAAAATCCAGACATGATGGCCAACTTTGCAAGCAAATTGTGCAACCGGCTAGCTGCTGCCATCCAGCTGTTGCCCTTGCCGTCTCGGAGTGCAATCGGCCACGGACAGGCCAATTCCAGTCCCATAACCTTGCATCAATTGATGGCCAACTTTGCAAGCAAATTGTGCAACCGGCTAGCTGCTGCCATCCAGCTGTTGCCCTTGCCGTCTCGGAGTGCAATCGGCTACGGACAGGCCAATTCCAGTCCCATAACCTTGCATCATATGACTGGATTTATGAGAACGGTGTCACACTCACACAGGCCGGCCTGGGAATTTTCCAGCAAAAACACCGGCTTTAACAATCAATCAATCACGGCCAACCTGTCACCAGGTAGCATGCACACCCACCTTTCTTGTGAGTGACAGGCTGTCACTGGTTGTGCTTAACCCTGGCCCCAGGGACCATGTAGAGCTTCCTGCAGAGAAAAAAAAACACTTTTCAGACTAGAAATTCAGCTTTTCTACCCACCCCACCCCCCCCTGGGTTTGCATCGTTGGTGCCCAACTTGGTACGCGCTGAAAGCCAGGTGCCAGGGCAGTGTGGTGATACCCTTGTTGACGTTAAGCCCCCCGGTATTTTAAGCGCTGGGCTGGCCTATCGCCGGCAGTCAGGCGAAAAAGTTTTGGCTCAAGGTTGACCACGTTCTCAAAAATCCAGACATATATATAATACTGAAATTTAATACATATATATAATACTTAAATTTAATACTTATATATAATACTTAAATTTAATATTTATATATAATACTGAAATTTAATACATATATATAATCCTGAAATTTAATACTGGATTTCAGGATTATATATCTAACACCATGTAATGGAACATTATCTATACTTCGTATAGATAATATCATTCAATTCCCCAGTTTTAACAATAGGACTAATATCCAGTACTGAATTATCTAGCTAATATCAAATACTGAGATTCAATAGTGAGATTCAATACTGAGATTCAATACTAAAAATGAGGAGAAAATCAGCTGATTGTAAAAAGGCCTTATTCCCCCATGTCCTATACTACTGAAAATACGGAAGTGCAAAGTGTTAAAGAAAAGGAAGAGTTAATTAGGAAGAGCTAAGTGCTCAAGAAGCGGTAGAGTTACTTTGGAAGTGACAAAAATACTAGGGGAAAGTCAAGAAAATAATTATTTCTCTTATCTCTTATCTATAACCAACATGTCAGACAACAAGCTCGTCAAAATCGTCATGGATTCCGCCACCCTCGTCGGCCTCGCTGCTGGCATTGGCTGGGTGGCCAAAAAAACGTTCAGGAAAAGTTTTACAGGTGACCCTTCGAATTCTATCGAAAACTACGCAATGTTCACAGCTGTCATGGCGGGGAGCGTTGCGCTCAAAAAATACCTGGAGGACCAGAAAATCCTTCCCGCCAGCGTCTAAAATCCTTCCGACCAACATTTTGAAAAATAAATTATCTCGCGAAAGCTTTTGGAGGCGGCGACAAAGCTGCACTTGAAGAAAAAGTGCGGTACCAAGCTGCGTACCAAGCTGGCGTACCAAGCTGCGTACGCAAAATACATGCGCGACCGCACCAAACTTCTTGACTGGATTGCAGCAAACGCTCAAATAAAAGAGGAGGTCAAACAGAAGTTTACCAACACTGACTACGCCTTCAAATTCTATAATAAACTGCATCCTGAAGAACGCATGTCGCCTCCTAAAGAACCCAAGTTTTCTGATTTCTATCAGCCTAGCCAGCAGCAGAAAAATGGTCAACTCGCGTTCGTTGGCGTCGGGGCTCTCGCTCTGGGTTATGCAGCTTTTCGATTCCTTTAAACTTTTTTTGCTCCTTTATAATGATGGATGAAAAACTTGCAAAGATATACTACTGTCCGGGAGGCTATTGGAAAGGCATTGCAGCTGTCAAAAAATTATCCGAGGCCGCCAAAGTGCCAGAAGACACCGCAAAAAAGTGGCTGGTCAAGCAAGCCCCTGGCAGATTTTCCTGCCCGCTCCGAAGCGCATTCCTCGGCCAAAATTCGATGTGTCCACACCCAATGCGCTTCCCCAGGCAGACCTTCTTTTTTTCCCACACGCAAAGTTTTTAAATATGCGTTGACCGTTGTTGACGTGGCAAGCCGCTTCAAAGCAGCCAAACCCCTGACTTCAAAAAATTCTGATGAGGTCGCACGGGCCGCAACTGCTGCAGGTTGATCCCGGGCGTGAATTCATGGGCGTCGTGGGCGCCCCGAGATTCACCGCGACCAAGCCATTGTTGAACGTTTCAACCGCACCCTTGCCGAGCGCTTGTTCGGACATGAGTAAGCCGTTGAAATGCGCCTTCCAGAAGGTGAACGGTCTACTGCGTGGGTGAAAAGACTTCCTGAAGTTGTTTCCGCTTTGAATAACGAAAAAACAAGCCTAATCGGTAAGAAACCTGTGGAAGCAATCAAAGAAAAAGCTGTTTATTCCAAACCATCAACACCTTATAAAAGGCCTGTCGGAAAGGATGAAAAAATCCTCCCCTCTCTTGTTAAAGTTCGCTGTCTTTACTATCCGGGAGAGCTTGAAGGCGGGGGAAAGAAGAGAGCCACAGATCCAATCTGGTCCTTGAAAGTTTGCAACATTGAAAGGTCTTTTTCCAAACCGAATCAACCCGTTCTCTATTATTTGCAGGATGGACCAAAGCGCGGATTTGTGCGTGAAGAGCTGCTGGTTGTCCCTCCAAACACCGTTCTCCCGCCGGCAAACTTGAACAGTGGTCTTTTAAAGAAATAGATTTATTTTGAAAAATGGGAAGTGGACGCAACGGTGTGTTAATTCAAAAGGCAAATATATGCAAAAATTTGTTTTCCTGCCAAAAGAAAAACGCCTGTACGAAAAGAAGTCTATTCTGCCGACCATTACTTAATGGACGGTTTGGACCCACGCGATGTTGCCCGAGCACTTGGGCTATCAACATCTGCCAAAGCTTCTGTTGGCGCAAGCCCAAATGCTGTAAATCAACATCTTCCAAAAATGCTGCAGCTTCTGCCAAATCAACATCTGCCAAATCAAGTTCAGCTTCTGCGAACCCGTAAGCTTTTGTATGAATCCCATCGTCCGCTATCCAGCGTTTTGAATCAAATGCTGACAGTGAAATCTTGTTTACGTGCATTCCGTAGATTTGGTGTCCCTCGCTTCTAAGAATATTCATTCCATGCCATAACTGTTTTGCACCGAAAAGTGTTTCCTTGAACTGTTCATGTTTTATTTGTTTCTTGACCACGCACTTTTTTACACCCTTTGCTTTTTTGATATTTTTTTCGTCCGCCTTCATAATCGAATACATTTTTGACCTCAGACAAACACACTCTGAAATCGGCGTTCCGGCACATTCATCTTTCATCTTACCCAAGACCTTTTTATTCTCGTTTGAGTGAAGCGGATGATCTGCCGGGTAATCGCTTGTGTCATAAAGAAAAGAATTTCTCGCAATGTCTTTGTAAACGTCTTCCGTTTCTATCTCAAGCAGAAGGCTATCGGTGTCTGTATACAATAGCTCACACTTTTCACCATATTGTTTGCAAAGCTTGTTGTAGAAAAAGTCATACATCAGGATCTTGCTGTTGTCGAGGATTGTCATACCCGTGTAAACTGGTTTATTCAGCAGCAAGCGGCTTTTGTGGATGTGGATTCCCGCCATGTCGTTTGTGAATTCTGCAAACCTTGAGTACAAAGGGCTTGCAACCAGCTTCCTTATTTTATTTTCCTCTGCGCTTCGCACGATTTTTATTTCAACACGTTTTCGCAGATTTTCCATCGTTTTCCCGAAAACTGAGTTGTTCATGAACTTGTACAAGTTCTTTTCAAAGCCGCTCTTTGAGTTTTTTATGAACTCTGTGTTCATCATGATGTACGGCTCCATCCAACGTTCTTGTTCGAACTCAAGCACCCTGTGCACGCGCTTAAGTTTCATTCCCTGGGAGAGATAAAACTGAAGGTTTCTGTAATGGACTACATAGTTGTATTTGTCTTCTAGTGTCAGCAGCAGCTTTTTGCTTGGAGGCATTTTAATATCAAGGTCTTTTATCAAACCTTTCTGATAGTCAGACATCTTTTCTTTTTTTACTTCCTTTTTTTCTGGTGCAAGTGGATAGCTGTTGTGCTCCTCGTGCAGTTCTGCGGGATATTCAAGATCAACCTCGAGAATCCAACCATTCTTCGCACCCTCTTTTTTCTTTAGGATTTTCTCCTCTGTGGGCATAACACGTTTCCATTTGAAATCCCTTTTGGGCAGAGGTTTGCACATTGCCCATCCATAAAAATTATTTGCATCGAGATATATGATGTATTTTTTCGGTTCGTTGGGGTCATATGCAGGAAGCAGGGGGTTATTTGCCTTGGCATACCTCTTGCTTGCCATCGAGATGCCACCCCGCATACCCCTTTCCACAAAGAGATGCATTTCTTGGTCTGTGAACAGCTCCAGCTCGACTCCCGTCATTTTTAGGAGCGCATCCCATGAGAAACCTGGCAACGTGAAATAATGTGCAGGATCCAAACCGTATTTCTCTGCGCACAGGTTACGGAAGTTCTCGAAAACATTGGCAAGCAGAGCGACGTCCGTTTTGACATAAAGGTCGTGATAGTCGCCCAGCGTTTGACACTCAGAAAACTCCCAGACCTTCTTTGCATGAGCGAACTCTTCGTCTGTTATGTGCTCATCATTCAACTTGCTATAAAACTTGTCTTTGTTCGGGAGTTTTGTCTCACTGAATCTCTCCCAAGAGTCCATGTACTGATAAGGATAGATCCCCTTTTTGAAAAGTAGTTCACTACCATTTCAGATGCTTGATGTTATTTTTAAACACTCCTTTGGTGTCGCGGAGACAACTGCATCAAGGCTTCCAAGCAGAAAGTTTAAACTGTCTATGAAATACAAACTCCCCATTGAAAATGTGATGTACCTTTCCATGTTGTTGGCGATACATTTCACTTCTTTATGCTGTTGGGACATCGCTTGCATAAGGTGATGCGCATCGTATCCTCTGAGATTGTGAAATACGACAGGAATCAGAACTGTTTTGGGTTTAATACGGAATTTAAAATTACACTCGTTATGCCCAGCTCCTCGGAACCTGCCGGAGATGTGACAATGGTCTTTAACCGCGTCTCTGAAGTTTTTCTGAAGCAGTGGTTCTGCGCAGAATAAACACGTTTCCTGATTTTTTGCAATCCATTCGTCGTTTTTATCTTTTATGTCTGTTTTTAGTCTTATGAGCTGATTTTTTCTATTTGCTTCGCAATAACAGCTTATGTGACTTTGACCACAATATTTATCTGTTGCATTGTTCCAAACCGGTAATGAATCGAAAAGAGGATCAAGATCTTCTGCGCAGAACAGACACGTTTCCTGAGTTTTTGTTATCCATTCGTCAATTTTGTCTTTTTTGTCTGTTTTTCTTTTTTGCCTAATGAAAGCTAATTCTTTCTGCGCTTTGTAAAAGCATTTTTTGTGGCTTTGACCGCAATAGTTGTCTGTTGCAAACCAAACCGGAATTGAGTCAAGGAATTGATCTTTTTTCAAACTTTTTTTCAAATATGACAATCTGTTGCGGTTTTAAATTTTTCCCAGTCTTCTGCTTCCATCTGAACTGGTTTTGGTGTGGTCAAACTTTCTCTTATTTTTACCTCTTCCTGCAGAATTTCACTAAGAAACGCTCCCACCGCATTTTTACCCCTGAAAACTTTTTGGCCTGTTATTTTGCCATCACTTCTAACAACCATGTACGCATAGCCACTTGGTTCGTGCCATTCTGTCTTCTCCGTGAAACTTTTTTTCTTGCTCTCAACCCACGAGAACAGCTTGGAATCTTTCTTACCAAAGCCTCAAAGTCTGCGTAAATAACAAATGGCGCTTTCATCTGTTTGTGGTGATTTTTGAATGAAAGGATGTTTTTTCCTTCTTCCGGCATCTCGATCCTTGTAGACCTACCAGTAACACCGTTACAATATTTTTTATGATCCTCGAGCAAATCCACTCGTGAGAAACCTGTTAAGCAAAACATGCAGTAGTGCTTTGCGTTGCGGTTTTTGGTCTGATCGAACAGTAAAGCGGAAACCCGTTTTACGTAACAATAGTGTTGTTTTTCCTCTGACTCTATCAACATCAAGCTTATCCTTTCTAAATTTCTCTCTTTCTCACTTATCCTGTGGACTATAACACAGTTCTTTTCCCAACCAAATACATTTATTGCCAAGTGTGGGTTCTGCTCTTCAAGCTTGTCTATCTGTTTCCCCGGTGTTGGGAAATGGATACCTTCATAGTTGATACCGTCTTTGACTGAAAAGCTGCTTTGTCTGCTTTGGTTCTTATTTTTTGGTGCTAGAAATAGAGAAGCTCTGAGTGCCCACTTCAGACATTCATTGTCCCTGTTTTTTACGTTTACTATAGCCTTCTTTTTTGCAAGATTGGCCGGAAGAGGTAAATAAGTTCCTCCACGCAGAGGCTCAAAGCGTGCTGCATTCACGTACGCAGAATCTATATCAACAACATCCCAATCTGAACCCAATTCTGACCAGTTTTCTATTTCTCCATTGATTTTTTTCTATGAAATTATTAAATTCAGTTTCAATTTTTTCTTCTTCGTGCCATTGGATAACATGGGGTTCTGTTTCTTTGAAATAATGTGCCATATATTGCATTTCGCCGTTTTTTTCTCTTGAAAAGTTCACTTTTAGCCCAAAACTTACTTTTATATTATTTAACGTACGTAGTTCTTGTTTAACCAAATCTGTGTACTTTGCTTTGTTTTCTTTTGCAAACACCAAAATGTCTTTGTTGTTTGGGTTTCCTTTGGATGGAAGCATCCACCAAACACGAAGCCAGTCCCGGTAATTTGTTTGTGATATCATAAACCTGTCATGTATTCCTTCATTTTCTGGGTGTTGTTCTTGTTCAAGAAATTCTTCCAGAAATTCGTTTGGTACAGTCATGTTTGCGTATATACTTGTGCTGATATTTCTTCAAATGGAAAATTAATACTGCGACACAATATTAGAAGTGCATGCATTTCTTCAAAAGGGAATATTATTTGTGGCTAACCGCTCGCTTGACTGGGTGTCACGCTCTTTTTGCTTTCACACATGTTTTGAGTATGCAAATTTGGTAGCTGAAATTTGTTTGCTTTTTTCCTCTCTCGTAACTTGTGTTTGTGTTTTGTGATTCTGGGCACACACAAGCTACCAACCCACTGCCACCCCCCCTTCCAGCCCCTGCCACCCCCTGCCACCCCGCCACCGCGGCACCACTTCGCAACCAGCTGCGAAAAACTGTCGCAGAACCGTCATTGTATATGTGTGTACATTTGCCGAAGACATGGTATATCTAAAGATTTTTATTTTTTAAATGATTTGCAATTCGAACTGTAGGGGTGGATCGTTAAAATCAAACAGTTCCCCGTGGCCGTCTTGGACTGAAAGCGTTACGCTGTTAACATATTTGCCTGTCGAAGCGTCACGAAAGGGCGGCTGTTCGTCCGTTTGATAGTGGACTTTTTGGAAAGCTTCCCCTCGGATGTCAAACTTTGCAAGAAGGGTTGAAGCTTTCCCATTTTATAAATTTTGATTGCGGTCAGCCAAGTCGCAATGAACAAAGTAAGTGCTCGGTGTTCTAAGCCGCTTGACTAAAGTTCTAAACGTCAATACGGGGAATACGCCAAGAAAATCGGCTAAGTCACTGTCAAGAGTTATTTTTTTATTTACAAAGTTGTTAATAACCATCGCACCAACAGGTGTATTTATTTGAGTGGGCAGCGTTATATCAAATTTAGCGAAAGCATGTGCAATATTTTGAGCAATACTTCCAAGAGTGTAATACCCTCTGGGGATAATGGGAACACAATTTTTACCATCTCGATAAGACATTGAAATCACCCCATCGTTTTTCAAATTATGCCACGAATTATAAAGCGAACAAGACAACAAATACCACCTGATCATCACCGTTAGTTTCCCATTTCGAAACCCCCTGGCGCACGAAACTCGCTTCACTCGCTTCGCACACCATGGAGTTTCTAAACAGGAACTAACTGTGATGATCTCCAGGTGTGTATTTGTTTAATCCCGGTTATACTACTTGTCGAAGAAGGACAACCCTGGCGGTACGGGCAATTAGAAAGAAGCGGCACCATTTCAAACAGCACAATGATACGCGGAGCAAACAACTGCGTGTGGTTGATGCGGAATCGGAAAGAGAACTGCGGCAAACAAATTTCAACTTTGCAGGATAACAAGGCCCATGGTCTCTACCCAGTTAAGCTACTGAAATTGGCAAATGGAGTCATATCCGCACCTCTAGCCACGATTTTTAATCAGTCTATTTGCTCAGGGATTTTTCCATCTAAACTAAGATCATCCCGATATTTAAGGACGAAGATGACTCTCTGCCTGAAAACTATCGACCTATTTCAGTGCTCTCGATTTACAACAGGATTTTTGAAAAACTCATGTACTCTAGACTTACCAAGTTTGTTAAAGATTGCAACATTCTTTATGATCAGCAATACGGTTTTCGCAGTAAACACAGTACTCAGCATGCTATACTTGATATTGTTAACACAATTCTCCAAAATATGGACAACGGTAAATTTTCGTGTGGTGTTTTCATCGATCTCAAGTAGGCTTTTGATACTGTTAACCATGAGATTCTGTTAGCTAAACTTGAAAATTATGGTGTTAGAGGTGTAATTAACTCCTGGTTCAGATGATACCTAACTGATCGAAAGAAATATACGGAAGTTAATAATGTTGTGTCTGAGGCTGAGACGACCTTGTGCGGGGTGCCACAAGGCTCAGTCCTCGGGTCACTCTTGTTCCTTCTGTACATTAATGATATTTACAAATCCTCGTCGTCATTTGCCTTCTATCTATTTGCTGACGATACCAGTATAATACTTGCAAATAACAACTTAAAGGAACTCGAGTCTCTTGTTAGTCGCGAGCTTGGCAACGTCAACGAATGGCTTAAGGCCAACAAACTGTCTCTGAACATAAAAAAATTAAACTTTGTAACCTTTCGTCCCCGGCAAAAGAATATGTCTTTCATACCAAGGATTAGAATTTTTGACCCCCTGACTAATACCTACGCAAACCTTGAAATGAAAGACTATGTAAAATATCTTGGCTTAATGATTGATTCAAATCTTTCATGGAAATATCACATAGAATCTATCTGCCACAAAATCAGCAAGTCAATAGGAATTATAGCCAAGATTCGACATTACGTCCCGCGTCGTGTTTTACTTTCAATTTACAACTCACTAATCGTCCCTTACTTAACCTATGGTGTTTGTGCTTGGGGAAATTGTGCCTTGACATTCCAAAGAATGATCTTAAATTTACAAAAACGGGCCTTGCGTCTTATTTATTTCAGTAAGTCTAAGGAACACACCGTACCCTCTTTCTCAAATCGAATTGCCTTCCCCTACCTAGCCTATTTTCCAGAGATTTATTGTATGATATCAACAGACAGACAGCACCAGTTAGTATACTCAATCAGTTCATTAAAACAAGTCAGATCCATAACTACAGAACAAGATCTGTCTCTAGCGAGTCGTTTTACGTTAAGTTTTCTAGAACCGATAAAATGTACGCCTTTTTCTCGAGAATCGGCGCCCAAATTTGGAACTCTATTCCTTATTCGATTAAACTACTTAAACGTACGTCCTTTCGTAAAAAGATAAATGAATTGTTACTAAATTTCTTCCGGTCTGAAGATGATTATGTCGAAGTCTCCCGTCTTATTAAGTTATTTAATACTTTAGGTTAGCCTCTTTTCGTAAGCTTAATATATTTGTTTTTGTTTTATGTTAGTCTATTCTATGTATTGTATAGTAGTGTTTTCTCTGTTATTTAGTCCATCTATAGATAAACCTTGTATTTGTAAAATGTCTTTAGATCTCCCCGCCTCGATTAGTTTGTAACCTATTTGCGGGGGGAAACTAAGGTAATTACTTATATTTTTTAACCAATAAAATTTTGTTGCAAACGGTGTGTCGGAGAATGTTGCGGCCAGCACAACTTTCAGCTAAGAAGAGGAATGCAAAGGCCCGCACCATGCCGCAGCTGCGGCGTTGGGGTTTTGTGCGATTGCCTATTATGTCTAGCTTGCGGCGGGAATAGGCTAAGACAGCGGCTTCTTCGCAAACAAAAAAGCGCGGAGAAAAATTTTGATAGGAGCGGAAAAAAAATTATGGCAACCAAAATTCAGCCAGAGACGCGGAAAAAAATACGACAACCAAATTTTGCTGTTGTTTCTGCAGGCCTTGCATCCGCTGTTTCCGCTGTTTTCTGTTGTTTCTGCCGTTGCAGGCCACTTTGTTTTCAAGAGCTGCTCGAATAGGAGAGCGCATTGGCAACAACAAGGATGTATAGAATATGGAGAGAAGCAGCTGCAAGGCCTGCAAAGCCTGCAGAAACAGCGGCTGCAAGGCCTGCAACAGCAGAAACCGCGGATGCAAGGTCTGCAACAGCAGAAACAGCGGCTGCATGGCCTGCAAAACCCGCAGAAACCGAAAAAAGGTGGCAGGATGTTCTTCTGCGGCAGATCCTGGCCGCCGTGCAGGACCTGCAGAAAAATATGGATTTGTTGTCGGAGACCCAAGAAAGCCACCAAGATGTGGAGGAGATTGGGGAAGGTTTGCAGGAAGAAAAGAAAAAAACAGCAATGCTGTTCGAGAGCAAACAGATAGAATAGTGGGCGCCGCCAATGCCGCAACGTCTGCTGCTGCGGGTGTTGTGCAGGTTGTTGGGATTGCTGATGGGATTGGTTGTGCCTTCCTTCTTCTGCAACACCTGTGACCGAAATATCTTGGGTGGCAGGCTGCAAGCACTGCACAGAGTGCAAGCCCTGCAGCACCACCAGAGCAGCAGATCTTGCAAAGACCGCAGAAGTCTGGGAAGAAAGTTTTGCGGCCAATGGACTAGAAAGTGCTCGCACAGCGGATGCAAGGTTTGCAAAGCCTGCAAAGCCTGCAGAAAACAGCGGCTGCATGATCGCAAAACAACAGAAAACAATAGAAACAGCGGTTGCATGGCCTGCAAAGCCTGCAGAAAACAGTAGAAACAGCGGCTGCAAGGTCTGCAACAGCAGAAATAGCGGCTGCAAGGCCTACAACTGCAGAAACTGCGGCTGCAAGGCCTGCAGAATCAGCGGCTGCAAGGTCTGCAAAGCCTGGAGAAACAGCGGGTGCAAGGCCTGCAAAAGCAGAAAACAGCAGCGGCTGCTAGGTCTACAACAGCAGAAAACAGCAGAAACAGCGGCTGCAGAAACATCGGCTGCAAGGCCTGCAAAAGCCTGCAGAAAAACAGCAGATGCAAGGCCTGCGGAAAAAAGCGGCTGAAAGGTCTGCAACAACAGAAACAACAGAAAACAGCGGCTGCAAAGCCTGCAGAAACAGCGGACAAGGCCTGCAACAGCAGAAAATAGCGGATGTCTGGTTTGTGGCAAGGAAAAAGTGGTCGAAAATTTGGCTGAAAAAGAAAAAAATGCGCTGGCCTGCAACAGCAGAAACAGCTGCTGCAAGGCCTGCAACAGCAGAAACAACAGAAAACAGCGGCTGCAAAGCCTGCAGAAACAGCGGATGCAAGGCCTGCAAAGCCTGCAGAAACAGCAGCTGCAAGGCCTCCAACAGCAGAAAACATCGAGGCCTGCAACAGCAGAAACAGCCGAAAACAGCGGCTTCAAAGCCTGCAGGAAACAGCGGCTGCAAGGCCTGCAGAAACAACAGAAAACAGCGGCTGCAAGGCCTGCAACAGCAGAAAACATCGGCTGCAAGACCTGCAACAGCAGAAAACAGCAGAAACAACAGAAAACAGCGGCTTCAAAGCCTGCAGAAACAGCGGATGCAAGGACTGCAAAGCCTGCAGAAACAGCGGCTGCAAGGCCTGCAACAGCAGAAAACATGGAGGCCTGCAACAGCAGAGACAGCCGAAAAAAGCGGCTGCAAAGCCTGCAGAAAACAGCGGCTGCAAGGCCTGCAGAAACAACAGAAAACAGCGGCTGCAAGGCCTGCAACGGCAGAAACAGCGGCTGCAAGGGTCTGGTTTGTGGCAAGAAAAAAGTGGTCGAAAATGTGGCTGTTTAAAAAAGAAAAAATGCGCTTTCCTATTCGAGCAGCTCTTGCAAACAAAGTGGCCTGCAACGGCAGAAACAGCAGAAAACAGCAGAAAACATCGGCTGCAAGGTCTGCAACAGCAGAAAACAGCGGAAACAGCGGATGCAAGGTCTGCAACAGCAGAAAACAGCGGAAACAGCGGATACAAGGTCTGCAACAGCAGGAAACAGCGGAAACAGCGGATGCAAGGCCTGCAGAAACAACAGAAAACATCGGCTACAAAGCCTACAGAAACAGCGGTTGCTTGTCTGGCTTGTGGCAATGCAAAAGTGGTCTGGCTTGTGGCAAGAAAAAAGTTGCCGAAATTTGGTTGCAGGAAAAAAAAGGCGCTCTCCTAACTGGTTGACATCAGCTCGTGCAAAACACGTTCAAAATTTTTCTCCGCGCTTTTTTGTTTGCGAAGAAGCCGCTGTCTTAGCTTGTTCCCTTCGCAAGCTAGACATAATCGGTAATCGCACAAAACTCCAACGCCGCAGCTGCGGCATGGTGCGGGCCTTTGCATTCCTCTTCCTTGCTGAAAATTATGCTGGCCGCAATATTCGCCGACACACCGTTTGCCGCAGTTCTCTTTCCGATTTCGCATCAACCACACGCAGTTGTTTGCTCCGCGCACCATTGTATTCATAGTGTCGTTTCTTTCTAATTGTGCGAACCGACCGGGAGTTGGCCTTCCTCGCCTGTCCGGTGGAAAACGCACACCTGGATAGCCACCGTTTGTTTCCCGTTTCGAAAGCTCTCGGCGCTGTTTTGTTTACATATTGCTTCGTTTTGTTTACATCTTTGCTTCCTCATTGCTGAAGACTAGATTTCGATTGTCCGTCTGCGACTCAGTTCCAACAAGTCGGAGCTGAGTCTTTTCGACGTTTCGAAATCTCGCCTTCAGCGATTGGAAGCGACTGCAAACAAAAGGAAGCAATGTGCAAACAATCTGCGCCGGGAGCTATCGAAATGGGAACTGCCGACGGCCAGGGGGTTGTCCTTCTTCCGTAAGTAGTATAGCCGGGATTAAATGAATACACACCGTAGATCATCGCGTTAGTTTCCAATTTCGAAAACCCCCTGGCGCGCGAAGCTCGTGAAGCGAGTTTCGTGCGCCAGGGGGTTTTCGAAATTGGAAACTAACGGCGATGATCAGGTGGTATTCATTTAATCCCGGCTATGCTACTCACGAAGCATGGCAAGTATCGCGATTATGGTTGGCGGGGCTGTGTTGAACGCAGCGGCTTTTATCGGCGGTAATTATCTCGCGAGGGCTTTTGGGGGCGATGACAAAGCAGCGCAAGAAGAAAAACTGCGCCATGAGTACGTACGTACGCAAGATACACACGTGACCGCACCAAACTTCTCGACTGGATTGCGACAAACGCGCAAATAAAGGCGGAGGCCAAGCAGAACTTCACCAACACTGACTACGCCTTCAAACTCTACAACCAGGCGCATCCTGAAAAACGAATGATACCTCCCAAAGAGCCCAAGTTCGCTGTTTATTCAAGGCCTCTTGGAAAAAGCGGAAAAATCCTCCCCTCTCTTGTCCAAGTTCGTTATCTCTACCAACCGGGCGAGCTTGAAAGTGGTGTAAAATAGGCCACAGATCTATGGTGGCCTAGAGCTGCCATAAGGATTTTAAGTGCTTTTTTGTCTTTTCTTTTATATTATATTTCATTTTACTTATTTAGTTTATTTTATTTCATTTCATTCGCTTTATTTTATTTTATTTCATTTTCCAAAACAATTTGTCTAAAATGTAATTTAATTCAAAGTAAAGTCAAATGAAACCAAATGAAAGTCAAAGCAAATGAAAATTACAATAATTTAATTTAAAGTAAAGTCAAATGAAAACAAACGAAAGTAAAACCAAATGAAAATTATAACACCGTGGCCTAAAACTGCCATAGACCAAGATGCCTTGGGGCCGGATTTTACCCATAACAAAACAACATGGCGGACAGGAAAAAGAAGTCTTGGGTCACTTTTAAGAACGAGATGAAAGCAAGGAGGCGAGATGAAAGCAACTTGGCAGTTGGAAGAGGACTATGCATCGAATTCGAGTAGACAGTATTGCATCAGTGGACCTGTGACTCCTCCGCGACCAAGCCGCCAGAACCCAACAAACAAGCCAAGTTGGTGAACTGGATGAAAATCCTTATGGCAGCTCTAGGCCACCATACAGATCCAATCTGGTCGTTGAAAGTTTACAACATTGAAAGATCTTTTACCAAACCAAATCAACCCGTTGTCTACTATTTGCACGATGGGCCCAAGCGCGGCTTTGTGCATGAAGAGCTGCTGGTTGTCCCTCCAAACACACAGTTACCCCCCGAGCAACTCTAACAAAATGCTGACAAATCAACATCTGCCAATAAAGCTTCCATTTCACCTGCTGACACTCCGATCAACTCTGGCATTTCTTTGATTTCTACATCTGTCAAAGAATCTAACCCCACGGGCAACTCTGGTATTTCCTTGATTTCAACATCTGTCAAAGCATCTAACCCCCCGCCCCCGAGCAACTCTGACACTTCTTTGATTTGAACATCTGTAAACAAAGGCCTGATCCTGATGTACCCATACGCATTTGTATGGATCCTATCATCTGCTATCCAGCATTTTGAATCAAACGCGGACAGCGAAATCTTGTTTACGTGCATGCCATAGATCTCATGCCCCTCACTTCCAAGAATGTTCATTCCGTGCCATAACTGTTTCGCACCTAAAAGCGTTTCCGTGTACATCTTATGCATTATTTTTTTCTTGACAGCCCACTTTTTTACGCCGTTTGCTTTTTTGATGTTTTTTTCGTCCGCCCTCAGAATCGAGTACATTTTCGGCCTCAGACACACGCATTCTGCTATCGGCGTTCCGGCACATTCATCTTTCATCTTGACGAAGGCCTTTTTGTTGGAGTTTGAGTGTAGTAGATGCTCCTTCGGGTAATCGCTCGTATCATAAAGAAATTTGTTTTTTTTTTTCGATGTCTTTGTAGACGTCATCCGTTTCTATCTCAAGCAGAAGGCTGTCGGTGTCTGTGCAAGGGCTCGCACTTTTCACCGTATTGCTTTTTCAGATTATTGTAGAAAAAGTCGTACATCAGGATCTTGCTGTTGTCAAGGATCGTCATGCCCGTGTAAACAGGTTTATTCAGCAGCAGCTTGCTTTTATGCATGTGGATCCCCGCCATGTCGTTTGTAAACAATACATGCCTTGAGTAGAAAGGGCTGGCAACCAATTTCCTTATTTTGTCCTTCTCGTCGCTGCGCACGATTTTTATGTCAACACGGTTGCGCAGGTTTTCCATGGTTTTGTCGAAAACTGAGTTTTTCATGAGCTTGTAAAAGTTCTTTTCGAAGTCGCTCTTTGCGTTTTTCCTGAACTCAGTATTCATCCAGCATACTTGTTAAAATTCGAGTACCCTGTGCACGCGTTTTAATTTCATGCCCTGCTTCAGATAAAACTGAAGGTTTCTGTAATGCACGACATAGTTTTTTTTGTCCCCGAGGGTCAGCAGCAGCTTCTTGCTCTCCGGTGGGGTTAAATCCAGGTCTTTAATTAAATTATTTTGGTACTCCGACATCCATTCCTTTTTCACGACTTTTTTCTCCGGTGCCAGGGGATAGCTGTTGTGTTCCTCGTGCAGTATGCGGGAAATTTAAGATCGACCTCGAGAATCCACCCATTCTTCGCGTTCTCTTTTTTCTTGAGGATTTCCTACTCTGTGGGCATAAAGCGTTTCCATTTGAAATTTCTTTTGGGGAGGGGCTTGCTCATTGCCCATCCGTAAAGGTTGTTTGCGTCGAGATACATAATATATTTTTTCGGTTTGCTGGGGCCGTAGTCAGCCAGCAAGGGGTTGTTTGCCTTGGCGTACCTCTTGCTTACCATCGAGATTCCACCACGCATTCCTCTTTCCACGAAGAGATGCATTTCAAGGTCTGTGAATAACTCCAGCTCGACTCCCGTCTTTTTAAAGAGCGCGTCCCAGCTCAGACCCGACAACGTGTAATAATGTGCCGAATCTAACCCGTACTGCTCTTGGCATAGGTTTCGGAAGTTTTCGAAAACATCAGCCAGCAGGGCGACATCCGTTTTCACGTAAAGATCGTGATAGTCGCCCAGCCTTTTGCATCCGAAAGCCTCCCAGACCCTCTGCGCGTGCGCGTACTCTTCGTCCGTTATGTGCTCGTCATTCAGTTTGCTGTAAAACATCTGCTTCTCCGGCAGCCTTGTCTCGCTGAATCTCTACCATGGGTCCATGTACTCGTAAGGGTAAATACCCTTTTTGTAAAGCAGTTCGCTGCCTTCTTCCTTGAAGAAAGTTCAAGCTGTCAATGTAATGCAGACTCCCAACTGAAAATGTGATGTACTTTTCCATGTTGTCGGCGATGCATTTCACTTCTTTCTGCTGCTGAGACATCGCTTGCATAAGGTGGTGCGCGTCGTAACCCCTCAGATTGTGAAATACAACTGGAATGGGTGCCGTCTTGGGGTTTATTGGCAATTTTAAATTGCATGCGTTGTGCGCGGCTCCGCGGAACCTGCCCGTTATGTGGCAATGGTCTTTTACCGCATCCCTGAAGTTTTTCTGAAGCAAAGGCTTTTCGCAGCATAAACAGTTTTCCTGATTTTTTGCCGCTTCTTTGTGCTCTTTTTCTGACAATCTTTTCAGACAAAGAAAATACACTTTTGTCCGTGCAAAGTAAAAACATTTTATGTGGCTTTGGCCCGAATATCGGCCCACTGAGTCCAAAAATTCATCCTTTATAAGACTTTTGTTGCAAATATGGCAGTCAGCTGCTTCATTAAATTTTTCCCAGTCTTCTGCCGTCATTACAATCGGCTTGAGTTCGGCCAAGCTTTCTCTTATTACTTCCTCCTGCAGAATGTCAAATAGAAACGTTCCCACCGCATTTTCACCCCAGTAAACTTTTGACCCTGTAACTTCACCGTCGCTTCTCACAACCATGTAAGAATACCCGCATGCCTCCTGCCATTCAGTCTTCTCCGTGTAGCTTTTTTGCTTGCTCTCTGGTCCACGTTCGCAGCCAGGAATCTTTCTGACCAATGCCTCAAAGTCCGCATATATCACGTACGGCACCTTTATCTGTTTGTGATTATTTTGGAAAGAAAAGGTGTTTTTCCTCTCTTCTAGCATCTCAATCCTTGTTGGCCTTCCGTTTACCCCCCCCCCCCCCCGCCCTCCCTGCAGTATTCTTTGTGTTTCTCGAGCAAGTCCAATCTTGAGAAACCCGTCATGCACAACATGCAATAGTGTTTTGCATTGCTGTTTTTGTTCTGATAAAACAGCAAAGCGCTCACCCGTTTCACATAACAATAGTGCTGTATTTACCCCGACTCTATTAGCATCAGGCTTACCCGCTCCACATTCGCTTCTTTTCTGCTTAACCTGTGTATTATCACACAGTTGTTTTCCCAGCCAAAGACATTTATTGGGAGGCCTTTGTTTTGCGCTTGTCTATCTGCTTTACCGGTGTTGGGAAATCTACGTCTTGGTAGTTGATGCCATCGTTAACCGGATTTATATTCTAATTCGCTACCCTGCTCAAACGAATATAAAACATTTATCATGTAACAAGCAACCTCAATTGGGGTGTGTCAACACGAGCCGTGTGCGACCCTCTTTATTATGCCTTCATCAACAGAATGAATGGAACTAATACAACAAACAGAATGAAAACTCGGAAATGCACAAAATTACAGCAAGAAACCCGACAAAATGATCTAAACTATGCTCGTATAACAATCATTCAGTAGACATACAAAAGTGCTAAACCTTTCGTGTAGCAGCATGCAAAAAACTACGTCTAAATGAAACCCCTGATCACTGGGTATTTAATTTTGAGGGCGTAGGGACGGTCGTAAGACGCGAATGAATATAAATGAGAACAACTCAAATATTTATAGCCTACCGCTAATGAAGCAAGAGAACAGCATACCATGTAACACCCCAAAGAAAAGGCTACGCGACCCATGATAAATACATTTACATTCTAATTCGCTACCCTGCTCAAACGAATATAAAACATTTATCATGTAACAAGCAACCTCAATTGGGGTGTGTCAACACGAGCCGTGTGCGAACTAAAAGAACGGGAAATACGGCAAATTAAATACCCAGTGATAACGAAACCGACAACAATGAATGAACACTATCCTTAATGTAACCGTCTTTTGCCTTGTCTGATTTCCAACGGCCGTGTCTTTTAAACAATCTGTCAGGCACTCGAGCATTAGCAGCAGCGGAGGCACCTCCGGCCCTAAGGCTATGGAGACCGTAGTCTTGCTTGGGAAGACCGATGGAATCGAAAGCGCTAAGCACTATCTCCCGCGCTCTAGAATAAGACAAAGGAACAGACCCGCGCAATTTATAGGTTCCGGTACTGCGAAGAAAAACAACAGGGCGAAAAATGAACTCTTCGCTGTCTGCTGAAAAAGAAGCGGCCACAAAATATCGTTGAACATAAATAAGGACATATATGCTTGAAAGTTTTAGCGATAAGAACCCAAGCCCCATCCCTGTAAACGTCAGTCTTACTTCGATGAACAAAGACTCTCATAAAAGAATCTTCAAACTGAAAGTCACACCTGCGTAACTGAACCAACTCGTTAAAGCGAAACAACCCCGCATAACCCAAAAGGCACAAAGTAAGCACTCGTAAATCAGACAAACTAGCTGAAGACGATCCATACTTAGAAAATAACAGCTGGATAACCTCGGGGGTCACCGGCTCTTTCTTTTTAACAGGGATACTGAGAAGCCTCTTAGCAGATTCTATTAAAGGTAAAACTAACGAGGAATTACAGGGGTCGGGTAGACCTGCCAAATCATCCACCCACTTGAGCCCATAATGGACTTCGTCAATAGTACTGCAAGAAGCAGATTCTTGAATCAAGCTAAGAAAGAACAATGAAACGTGCACACTAGAAGCGGGAAATACAACAATTTCTTTAAATTGAGAAGCCCATTTTCTCCACGTATTGAATCCCTTTTCATACTTCCTCGCGGTACTATCAGCTTTGGATTTAAGAAGAACTGCGGGGAGATCTTGAACCAGTGCCCGGAGTCGGCTGTCTTCAAACTGTTGAAAATTAGGCTGCAAGGCATCTTTGAGAACTTCTACGAGGATAAGAACAAGAATATGTGGCAAAAATTCCTCAATACGCGCACTGGGAATCAATGCAGTAATAAAAAATGGACGCTTGGTAATGCCTCTGACCAGATGGAAAACTATTTAAGGCCGAATAGGCCAACTCAAAAACACACGGGCCAGCCTAAAGCCACTCGGCTTGGGAAAACTAAGGCCCCTTAGCACCAATTCTGACTGCCAACACCGCGCTGTTAAACCTGTCTGAACCAATGAGTGAATCTTTGTAACACCCGAGGGCGAAAATCCCTGAGGGGTCAGGAAAATGAATGTACTCAAGGACATACGGTTGAAATTGAATTGCATTTGCAAACAAGAAAGGCCAAAACACATTAGACGGCCAATAAGGGACGACTAAAGTACCAACCGCACCGCATACAAGGAGATGCTGAATCACCCTAGTAATGCAGTGGACGGGAGGGACTAGCCAATTATTCTCTCCATTCCAGGAGATTGAAAATGCGTCAACAGCTTCAGTGCCGGGTACGCGAAACCTAGAATTGAATCTGGGAAGATGGGCGTTGGCCGCATTCGCGAACCTGTCGACTGTATGTGGGCCCCAAAGGCGGTCCAGGTGTGTAAAGAACTCGGGAGTTGTATACCAGTCATCGAAGTCTACAATGTGGCTAATCGCATCAGCACAAGCATTAAGTTCCCTGGGAACCCACTGGGGAATAAGTGTGATATTGTAAGTTCGACAAAAATAGAAAACATCAAGCGCAATAGAGTGCAATTCTGCACTAGGACTCCCTATCTCCACAACACGAACGGCCCCTTGGCTGTCGGAATGCCACTTTACACACTTACCCCTAACCGAGGCTTTGAACGCACTTAAGGCAAATTGTATAGCCTTAAGTTCTCTCCAGGTAGAGCTCTTAACTGCTTCGGAAGCAGTCCACATACGATGGGACACCTCATTGGTGCCCACGACAAAAGCCCCGCAGGCGACGTTGCTAGCGTCCGAATAGCTAAACAAAAGGGGAGCATAATAAGGCAAAATAGCTCTCGTATTAAGACTAACGATATTGTTTTTCCAGAAAAATATTTCAGAGAGGCAATCATTATGAAGCCCGATATTAAAACGGGAATCCCAACTACGGCGGGATTCTATGACCTTGTAAAGAAACCGGGGTTTGAGGCGAGTCAGAATGCCCAAAACTGGCGACATGGACATAACATGACCTGCGATAAAGGCACAATCCCGAGCCGTAACATAAGGTGCGGATAAAAGAAATTTGTCAATCAGAGCGACAAATTTGCAAATACGTATATCGGTAATAGAAATGGTACCGATAACTAAGTTCCAGTTTAAACCCAACCAAACAAGCGTCTGAGTGGGGTTCCATAGTGATTTGGCGGAATTGGCAACAAACCCCGCACTGCTTAAGGATGATTGCACAAACAATGAATTTTCCTTGGCCGTAGGCAGTGAGTCCCCTTTTCCGCACCCATCGTCAAGGAACACAACAATTTTAATCCCGTTAGACCTCCAAAACTTAACGAGTGGTCTGAGACACTTGGTAAAGACATATGGGGCTGAGCTTAGATCGAACGGAAGTGATGCAAAACAAAAATACCGAACAGTACCAGAAAAAACCCAGGAGAAACCTAGAAAAGTTTGGTCATCCGGAAAAATATCGATATGGTGATATCCAGACTTAAGATCGAAACTGAAAAGGTAGTCGCCCTTATTAACATATGATAATAAAACTCTCCAATCTTCACACCTAAACTTCTGTTTCCAAACGAAATGATTGACATGACAAGTCAAGAATAAGCCTCTTCTTGCCTGAAGACTGTATCGAGACAGAGAGCGGATTAACAACGTGTGGAATAAAGGGTAACTCAACGACGGCGTGAGTGTGGACTAATTCAGCGATAGCCGACTCCACGAAAGACGCATTATTAATAGCTGACTGATTGTTAGAAAAACGCGCCTGACAAGGTGTACTAATGAATGGAATCCGATAACCGAATTTAATAATATCGATAACAAAACTATTGGCACCAATAGTGTGCCAATAACTTAAACAGGACCTAAGTCTACCCTTAAGTACTGGCAATGCGGAATTCTGTTCAAATTCAAATAGATTGCGATCGTAATCGAAATCGACTAAAGAAATAGAGTCCCTTTCCCTGAAATACTCCAAATACGAAGGATACATGTCTAATAAATTGACTAAAGCTAATATCTAACCTTGGAGGACAAGCTTTTAATCCTATGGTCCTATTTACCTCCAATGCCCGAAAGACCAGAAGAACTAGGAAAGGACTGCCCCGAGCTTGAAAATCTGGCTTGAGGATTAACTTGACACTGAGATCTCCAATGACCTTGCTGGCCGCAGGCGAAACAAATATCACTTGGTCTTGGTTTTCTGAAAACGCCAAAAGTACGAGAAATAGGTCTGGAGGATGACGAATGTTGGTCAGCAAACGCGGTGGTTGCAGTAGAAGATTGGGGCTGTGAATAACCTTGCTTTGAAAGCTTCGCTTTCTGTTGGCGTAGGTTGCGTTTACGGAGGGCCCTCTGCTCGGCGCGGCGGATACGCTTTTCGTCCTCTGACCCGCTAGCCACCTCGTCTGATAAATACTCGTTCACCAAATCCCAACCGGCGGCGGACTTGTCTGCCAGTCTGATAAGTTTGTTGCGCTTCTTGATGTCAGAGTCTAGCTCTTCCAGTTGAGTTTTAACAAGGTCTAATTTTCTCTTCCCGAGAGCGACTGACGCCGACTTCACCTTTTCTGCAAGGTCGGAGTTGAATTGAAACTGTTTCTTATTACCTTCGAATCTAAACGTGATCTTGGATTCTTCTTTAAGCTTTTTGGCCACAGAATCGGTATTACTGCGCGACTCGTCTTGAATATCGCGCTTCAAGGCGCCCAACTTCTTATCGAAATAATCCTTAAATAGAGAGAACGCGGACGCTATATCACTGGATTCTGAAGACTGGAATGGTACTGAAGCTTCGAGAGATTGAGACAAAGGTTGTTTAGGAAGCGAAGGCAGCAAAACGTCGCGGCTAGGAAAATCTGTGTTCGCTGGAGTAACGTCTTCAACGTCGGACATAATTTTGAGGGCGTAGGGACGGTCGTAAGACGCGAATGAATATAAATGAGAACAACTCAAATATTTATAGCCTACCGCTAATGAAGCAAGAGAACAGCATACCATGTAACACCCCAAAGAAAAGGCTACGCGACCCATGATAAATACATAGCTGCTTTGTCTACTATGGTTCTTATTAATCGGTGCAGGAAATAAAGGAGCTCTGAGTGCCCACTTCAAACATTCATTGTTCCTGTTTTGTCCGTTTATGATTGCTTTCTTGTTTCCCAGTTTGGCTGGAAGAGGCAAATAATAAGTTCCTCCGCGCAGTGGCTGATAGCGTGCGACATTCACGTATGCAACTATTATTCTTTCAAGAACCCATCCTGATGCAGCCGCTGACCAGGCCTCAATTTCTGCCCTGCATTCTTTCAATGCATCTGTCGAACTCTATTTTTATTTGGCCCGTTTGAAAACGCGCGGTTCTTTTTCTCGAAAATAATGTTGCATGGTTTGTCTTTTATAATTGAAAACTTCTCTTCTCTTTTCCTGCTCCGCAATCGGGCCGTAAAACATTTGCGGACGAAAACACTTCGGATGAAAACCTTGCGGCTGCCATTTTGGCGTATATTCTTGTGCAGATATTTCTTCAATAAGAAAATAATTCTGCGACACGTATTTCTTCAATATTTTTCTCTGGCACGCAATTACGACTTCACTGGACCGCGAAGTCACGCAATAGTTTCTATGCTTTACGTTGCACGTTTCTGAACAACCCCTAATTCCAGAACGACCACGATTCAGCCTGATTTTTTTTTCATGGGCGCTTTGCAATGTCTAAAAAAGTCAGTTATGTCATTTCTATTTATCCACTGTGTCCCAGCCTGTGATTCAATTTCTATTTCTTCACTCCGCCATCGCTCCCAGACCCACCGCGTAAAGGTATAAATTCACCGAAATCACGTCTTTGGTACAACTTGAAAAAGGAACAAAACCAAAACAGAAGTCGTGTTTACCAGTTCCTTGTGTCTCTTGCCACCGGAACACACTCATCCAGTTCACAAGCTCGCATTTATCTTGCGCGCCGATATCCTCAATAAAATGTTTTCAATCTTTACACTTTACACAGACGGGTGTTGTGGTTGATTATTGCAACGCGGTCACGCGCAACTGAACCCTTCGCATGACGTCAATGCTTCGAAATCAAAACAATACTGCTTGACCCGCATGCCCACCCGTTTTGTTTCATGCTGTTTGCGGGCCAATTGTTTGGTTGTCAAAATCCACTAATTTCTCCCGCCGTTCCATTTTTTTTCTTACAACATTCATTAATTGGCCGTTGTTTTTGTTTCAGCCAAAGGCCTTTTGGGAAAGAAGAACAATTGGCAGCTAAATACTACAACACACAGAAGGCATGAGGGTTCTGCGACAGATTTACCAATGGAGGCGAGTTTAGTGCAAAAACGGCTTCCAGCGATAAGGAAACAAATTTCATGACAAATCTGTTTCCTTATCGCTGAAAGCCGTTTTTGCACTAAACTCGGCTCCATTGGCAAATCTGTCACATCTGCCTTCTGTGTGTCGTGGCTTTACGTTCCACGAACGTTCTTGTTCTGCTTGTTATGAAAATAGGTTTGCTAGCGTTGTGTAGTCGGTAGTGTAAATAGCTTTACAGAAGAACAGAAAAAAAAATCGAATTCAAGACATTTCACGAATACCTCCATGTTCACGGTTATAAACACTAAAACGCGTTTTGTTACATTCGCATGGCCACAATTCGCGCACCAAATAATTGACTTCATGAAACCAATTAACCCCAACGGACACATCGTAACTTCAAAGAGTACCTGCAAGTTGTATTGAAATCTGTATTCAAATGCAGTATGATAGAACCAAGGAAACCTTTACTTCCACATCGTTAAGGGCACATTCCATATAATTTTACAACATAAATTACTGTATTGATGAGTATTTGAGTATTTGTTAAAATACTTTGTTTCCGTTAGTACATATATTGAGGGTCCTGAAGGGGAGGGTACCAATCCATTTCCCAGCCCAATTTTTTTCCAAATCCCACTTCCCAGTGTTGAAATCCCATTCCCACTAGCAGAATTCACAAAAATCCCAGTGTTATACATATTTGGCAGTGCATACTTCGTATCGCTTTAAAATATGGCACAACAAAGACACAAAAATACACGAGGATTTGTGAAGATGTTCGGAATATAACAGGATCCTTTCAGACGGTACTAAAACGTGCAAGTCGGAAAGTTAACGTTACGGCGCACTAAAATTATTATTAGATGAGGTTTTTGTCATATCCTGCTTCGGATATGAACAGTTATACAGAGATCTTGATTATTCCGGATACCACACAACACGAATGATCTAATAATTGCTTTATTATACATTACTGTCAAGAAATAGCAAGATTTCGCGCTTTCACATAAAATATTTTAACCCTTATGCTAATTCTAGACTTTTTGTTTTCCGGCTACTGAATTCCTTCATGACTTTGTCACTCGAGATTTTCACGGCCATCGAACTAGTAAAAGATGACTCCTTCATTAGCAAGGTTTTAGCGCCATTTACTCCATGATTTTCCTCTTAAGAGGCACTTAAAATTGGTCGGTGTTTTTACTTTTCATTTTTCGCCCCAAAGAGGGAATTTTCTGTGTTCAGAATGAAAAAGAAAGCCTTGAAATTTTGTAAACAAGTGCCGCGACTCGCCAAGACGCGCCATCATTTTCTTATACATGTTGTAACTTTTTTGTAGGACCCCAAGAGTATGGATAGAAAACAGATTCTAATTGGTTTATTGGCCCTAATTTATTGGAGAACAATTGGAAAGCTAGAATGTCCCCAGGGCGGGAGGGAAAGGGCAGCACGTGCTTTTCCCGACCGATTTTGGCTGGAAAGGGAATTCCAGGGGTGGTTTTTGCGAGGCCGGTTTCGGCCGGCACGGGAGTCCATGGATTAAGTGCATCTAGGCCCGCACTTTCTAACCTGTGGTTACCGCTAGTTTAATGAATAATCTGTATGTTGGTTGTGATTAACTCTTGGCCAATAAGAAGACAGATAGTTAATGCAATCTATAATGATAGCGATTATGTAGGTTACAAGTTCTGTCCATTTCACATTCCTATCAGTAGGAAGTCTTTTATCCGACCAAGAGAATATGAACTAGAGCGTATTCTTTTGATTCGACTTGTAAGTGTTCTTATTCTTCGAAACCTGGTCGGGCGGATCATGCTCAATGTTGTTTCGAGCGCTTTCTACCTCTTCTTCAGTGTCACTGTCAGGCGCTAGAGGTCGTGGGATTCTGGCATGAGAAATATGCTTCCGCCATTTTGTTCTATCATAAAAATTCACATACTTTGTAAACTTGGCTTAACACACAAACTTTTAACACACTCACCACTACACATAAATATTATTAACAACAAGTTGATTCGGGTAAAATAAAACGTGCTGGCTAAACATACTAAAAAATTAACACGAACAAGACGCTTGAACAATTTTCTGACGTTTCTCAATCCATTCCCATTTTTTGGCATTCGTTTCCCATTCCCAGTGACCAAATTCCAGTCCCAGTCACCCAAATCTCATTTTCTCATTGCAAAAACAGGCCAATCCCAGTTCCCATTTTACCCCTTCAGGACCCTCTATATTGGTGCATTTTGATGCAACATGGTAATAAAATCGGTCTTACATCGAGCGAAACAAACAACACGTTATAATTGTGTGTATAAATGTAAATCGACACTGATCTCTACGGGATTGATAGATTTTTCAACTGTGCACCACCCCCACATATTTTCACAGGAAATAAAAGACCGGCTATGCGGAAAAAAGAAGGTTTACTAGGAATGTGGACAAGATAGTAGTAGAGCTTTGGTTATAAGCACTCCGGTTAGCCAACTAAGAACTCCGGTTAGCCTACAAATCACTCCGGTTAGCCTGTTTACGGGTTAGGGTTAAGGGTTAGCCTGTTTATGGTTAGTTATTGAGTGGATTTCAACTAACTTTGGCCGCGCGGGTTTGGAAACATCTTGGGAACTTGGGAACTACGTTCCAGAATTTGCGTTTCATTGTTATTGGAGCCAATCAAATTGCGAACTTTGAAATGAAAACCATGAGTTCGATTCGAAATTTGCGAACTTCGCTTCCAAGTTTGAAGTTTATCAGGGCGAAGTGGCTAGCCGATTACTGCACGAATCTTTTGGACTATGGCTCACAATCCTTTCGTAACTCGAGGAAAGGCGATTCCAAATCAAGCAAGAGTGCATATCGTTGACAGGTGGCTGAATGGCACAACACAAAGGCAAATAGGAAGAGATTTGAACATTCCAAAAAGCACCGTTCCAAAATATCATTAACAATTTTGCTGAACGTGGACACAGTAACTACAAAATTGGGGGAAACAAGACACGGCTGGCAAGAACCGAAGATGTTGTAACATATACAGAGTTCTGTAAACAACAACAGCCCAGCATTTCCGCTGAGGAAATTCAAAAGAAACTTGTCGATAACAACGTGTGTCTGAGAGAAAATTGTCCATCAACATCTTCAATAACTCGAGCCTTGAGGAAGGGAAGATCTCGGATATTCCTACAAGCGGCGAAATGTAATAGCGAGGGAGTCGTTAACTGCGAATACAGAACAGCGCCTTTTGGAATATTTAACCGCATGTAGCACAATTGATCCAACAAGAATGCATTTTTTTTGATGAATGCTCTGTTATCAAAACAACAGGCAACCGAAGGTACGGTCACTCACAAATTGGAGCACCAGCAGTTGAAATTCAGCGTTACGCGTCAAACGCTAATTTCACTGTAAATCTCCTGGATAAGCCAATGGACCGTCAAATGGATTGGAGCTATTGAATTTCTTTGCTGAGGCCTTAGAAGAAAAAGATGTTTTAGAAAATTTAAAAATGTTATTTCAGCAGGTAATTATAATAATGTAGTGTAGATGCCTGTCAGGGAAGTTTGATCTGCAAAATACAAGGAGCACTTTAACATAAAAACAAAGTTCTGTCTTTATTGAATATATTTTGACTTGCTACATGTAGTTTACATTGTATAAAAATCTATTTTGTACTAGACTATTTTTACAGTACGAAACAAAGCTACAGCACTCTGGAGTTTAAGTTGATATTTCAATCGACAGCAACTGGGTAAAAGTTGTGGAATAATCCAACAAAAACGTGAATTTTATAGCCCAAGAAACCTAATTTGCACAGGCAGCCCAAGCTCACGTTGTGATCAGAATCGTATTGCATAATAGCTGTCATGGCAAAAATATAAGAGTTTGTATGGGAATATTTTACAACACCTTTAAGCAAACCGAAATACCGCAAAATCTTAAATAAAATTCCCTTACCTTACATTCACTGTGTTTTTATTCTTGTCTGAACGCTTATTTTTCCGATTCTTGGCGATTTAGGCGAGTTATCGAGTTACCGAAGCCCCCCAACCGCGAAAAAAAGCCAGTTTGTACGTCGCTTCCTATCGGTGAAGACGAGATTTCGAAACGTCGAGGGCCCTGCCCCACAAATGGGGAAGAAATCTCCTTTTAACAAATATGGAAGCAAAGATGCAAACAAAACTGCGCGGTTGGGGGGCTTCCGAAATGGCATATCTACGGTGGGTATTGCGGTTGTATGATTTTCCCACCAGATATACTACTTGCGAGGAAGGACAACCCCCAGGCCGGCGCAGCTGTGCCGCAACTGGCAGCGAGGTGCGTGGAAGGACAACCCCCAGGCCGTTGGCAGTTTCCATTTCGGAAGCTCCCAACGGCGCAGATTGTTTCCACATCCGCTTCCTTTTTGTTTGCACATCGCTTCCTTTCGGTGAAGACGAGATTTCTAAACGTCAGGGGACCCAGCTCCGCCAAGGAGGAAGAAATCTCGTTTTAACAAATATGGAAACAAAGATGCAAACAAAGAAGGAAGCAAAGGGGAAACAAACTGCGCCGTTGGGAGCTTTCGAAACGGGAAACAAACGGTGGCAAGGTTGTGTATTCGATTCCGGCAATGGAAGGACAACCCCTGGCAGGTTCGGACAATTAGACAGAAGCGACACCATGTATGCAACAAAATGGTACGCGGAGCAAACAACTGCGTGTGGTTGGTGCGAAATCGGAAGGAGAACTGCGGCAAACGGTGTGTCGGAGAATATTGCTCGCAGCATAGCTTCCAAATAAAAAAGGGAATGCAAAAGCCGGCACCATGCCGCAGCTGCGGCGTTGTAGTTTTGAGCGATCACCGTTTATGTTTTGCTTGCGGCGGGAACAACCTTAGGCGGCGGCTTCTTCGCAAACAAGAAAAGGCAAAGAGAAATTTTGAACGTGTTTTGCACGAGCTGATGTCAACCAGTAAAGAAAAATTTTGAACGTGTTTTGCACGAGATGATGTCAACCAGTTAGAGCTTTGCATACTTGTAAGTATAACCAGTTAGAGACTTGCATACTTGCTATAAAAGCGCGCAATGGTTCCAGGAGAAAACAACTGCAACCTTTCCGAGTCAAGGAACACATCGCAATCAAAGTCAAGGAGCGATTGGATCTCGGTTTTGATGTTGTGCATAACGAGTTATTTGAGCGAATAGAAAACGAGTTTTTGGCCCCTTTTTGCGACAGATGTGAACAGTTTATAAAAGTTATCGTTTGTAGAAAATGCAGCAGATGCAGGCGAAATGGATTATGTTGAACATGTTATAAAAATGGCGTGAACATTTTTTAGGCGACCATTATTTCGATGAAAGCGACTGCGATGAGAAATACGTAACAAGAATTTGAACGCGAAAATTCACATTCACCACGCAATGTGTGGACACGGAGGTGAGAGGTGGGTTAGCACGGTTTGGCGAGCAAACCGTCAGCGTGAGTTCTTTTCCGCCACAGAAGTTGGTGAAGAGCCCACCTCGCGCATAGCCTCAACAACTTGCTGTGTTATCCGTCTGACCTCTCTCTGCCAAACGGGCGTTGAAAGTTCCTTGTAAATACAGAAAATCGTGTGGAAAAGCAGAAGCATTTCACAAAGTTCTGCCTATCTTTAATTTGTGCCACACGTTGGGAACTTTTTTTCCGCAAGGGCAGAAAAGCCACCAGAGGACTGGACTATTTTTTTAAAACAGAGAGGGAGATTTTTTTTTGGTCTCAAAGTTTAGTTCAAATTTGTGCTGGACGTCGTCAGTTTTTTTCGAAGCCCTTGCCGAAACTCTTGCCGAACCTGTTTTTTATCATTTCAATATTCGGCGAATCGGACGGTTTTTCCGCGAAGTTTTCCCGCAGCTTCTCTTTGAGTTGACGATATTTCTGCATTTGACGAGAGATCTGTTTGAATTCAGTGTCGGAAACATTGTTATCGTCAAGAGCTTGAGAGACGGAGCTTTTTATTGAGTCACGCTTTGCCATGGCCAGAGCTTGAATTTTCGTGTGCTTTTTAACTTTCCATTTCCAGCTTCTTGTTAACAACAGACAGGCCTGTGGAAGCAAACCCTGAAAGGGCGGCTATTCCAGCAACAGGCACTCCGACCACAATTCCGATGCCAGTAAGTGAAGATGCAACGGCCCCGGAAGACAGGGCGGCACTTGCAAAGCCAAGAGAGACCACGGAATAGTGAATCACTTTTCGAGCTTTCTTGTATTTTTTCAATACAACTCTGTAATGTTCAGCCTCATCGGCTATTTCTTTTTCAATTTTGCTGATCTCAGTTTGCCGGAAATTTTCGGTTCTTTCCAGGTGAGGCTCTGGATAAATATTAACAGGCGGAGCACTTGGCAACACATTTGCCGAAGACATGGTATATTATAACATTTCAATTTATTTCTAAAAGGAAATAAATTGGGAACCGGTGAAAGTCAAACAGTTCGCCATTCTCATTTTTTACCGAGATGTTTAAACTTGACACTTCTTTGCCTGGCCCTCAGAACATGTTGCTCCCCGCCCTGATGTAAAACTTTTTCATAAGGCTTTCCTTTAATGTCAAAGCTCGCAATAACACTAGAGTGCTTGCCGTTGAAAAGGTTCTGCTCTCTGTCCACTAAATCACAGTGGATAAAATAAAAGTTCTCAGTTGTTACACCATCGAGAACAATTTGCGTGTAAACAACATTATTGCCGTTTTTGTCAAGAAAAAATTTCAAACCGTCACTAAAACTAAATTCTGCACTAATTTTGTGTGTGTTTGGGGCAATGATTACTGTTCTCCCGAATGTACCCCTCGTTGCAGAAAATATTTTTTTCCCCACGAAACCTTCATTGAAAAAGTTTTGGATACTTTCGAGATCATAGTTGCCAGGTAGCAAAAGAGTTTCTTCTAGTTTTTTCTCCCCTTTCCTTTCATAAAACACTTTCCCCATTTCTCTTAAGTTGTGCCACGAGTTATAAAGCGAACAACTTAACAGTCGGATATAACTCGGTTTCAGAATTGGCTTGTCAAAGTGAACAGTGTGACCGTTTTCTGTTGTAACAATAGTAAGCACAACCATTTTATTTTTTTGCGCGCAAATTTTCAATTAAAAAATAACGGGGAATATATAAATATGAACATCTGGAAAACAGCAAGCAAGCAAGATTCTGTTGCGTTTGACCATCTCGAAAAAAGAGCGCAGGCTGCCAACGGCATCTCCACAAATGCAAAGCTTGCACAAGAGAAGGCGTGGGCGGCCTTTTCTGCACAGTTTCCGAGGGCCGACAAAAGCCAATTTGAAGCACAGACATTTTTTGCGTCGGACCACACAGCAACAGCTGAAATATTTTACAAAGAGGGTCCCGGCAGTCTGCAAAGCGTCTTCGGTTCAGACCGCAAATATTGGAGTGCAGGAATGAAAAGCGCGCTGGGTTTGGTTGACGCTGGCGGCTTCCCTTACCAGTTATCGCCCAGCGCAGACAAAAGTTCGCTGCTGGTTCCAGCAGTTCCATTGGAAGACGCGGCGCCAAGTTTGAAGAAAATATTCAACAAAGCAATCAATATTTATGTCGCCCCTGACCAGTATTTCACAACAAAGTTCAGAGAGGTATTCCAAAAGGAACAACAGAAGTTCGAAACGTCAAAGCCCGCAAATGGCAAGCGGGGCCAAATCTATCTTTCTGGGAACAGCAGCTGAACTTTGCAGTGTGGTGTGCGACGACAGGTTGCGGAATATCTCGAGAAGTATTTGACAAAGATAACACAACGCTGAATCTGCCGCCGCAGGTGCGGGCTTTCTACATCTTCCACGTTTACTTCATGGTTCGGCGCATCCTGTATCAGCTCGGAGGCATCCAAAGCGTGAGCGCGCTGCCAGGCGACCCAACATGGAGTCAGACCAACAACAACCATGACGTGGCGTCTTACAAAAGATTGCGCGCAGAGTTCGGCTTTCCCCCGTCAACCGATTTCCGCTGGACGCGAGATCCAAACCATGGGCATGGGAGCGTTTACATTTGTTGCCACGACCCTTTCATACTGGACGTGCCCTATCCATCGGCAAAAGCAAAATTCGACGACGAGGACCCAAGGGCGTCAGAAAAGGGAATTTCAGAACGCTTCATAAGAAACGACGCCGCGGAAGAGCAATTCAACTGGTTCGCGCCCAAAACCTCGCAAGTTTGACCCAGGCGGGTTTGTCGCGAATAAACCAGTCGATAGAGGCGTTCGTTTATTGTGTCTTGGGCGCGCAAGTCAACGTCCGGAGCAAAATCCTGGGCGAAGGGGGGCGCGCAAAGGAGGCGCAAAGTGAGTTCCTGGTCTTGGTGGAAGACGCGATAAGACAGCCTGACCTGGCAAAAAGCGTGCAGCGTTATCAGCTGGCGGTGGATGAAGCAAAGATGAGGCTCAACCTTGCTGTATACCCGGGCGCCTGGCGCCCGCGCGGATGGCAATAAACACAGAAAGAACGGTTGGCTACAACAACCGACTCAAACAGGCGATACCGGGTATGAAGCTGGGGGTCAACGAAGAGGCAAACAAAAGCACAAAAAAAGCAGCGCTTCGGCTGATGGATGGCGGGAAATCGAAAATAAACCCGTCAAACAGTCACCCTTCGAATCCGTTACACAAAGCAGCAGTGTCAAAAAAAAAAGAGCCAGCGCCTGTCTCCCAAACAGCTGCAGAGGAGGAACCAACGCCACCGGCTGGCTCCGGCAGCCAGATACATTTGGAGAACAAAATAGCCGTCGCTGTTGGCGCGGTTGCAGTTGCGGGTTTGGCATTCTTGACATTGCGGTAACGCTGCTGCTCGACCAGAAACGCCACAACAGCCAAAATCAAAAGCCAGGCGTGCTCTGCCAGAAAAGAGACGACCTCCCAGCTGCTTTGAATAGGAAAGAAACAATCGAGCCAATTAACCCGGGAAGAATTGAAGTTTTTTGCCAGTCACTTTCAATCTATTTCCCAACGTTTTGCCGGTGGCTTTCAGCGACGAGTTAATAGCACCAATGACAGCACTAATCGTGACGCCAGCAGCAAGAAAGATTGCCGCGGCGGTCACGCCATATTTTTGGAAGATCTCTTTGACCCTCTAACGAAGTGGAAGCGCTCTTTCTCTTTCCTCAATCTGCGTTTGCAGACGCGCAAGCTCCTCGGTTCTTTGCGCAACTCTTTCTTCCGCGGCTTCTTGGGCAGAGGGTGAGGCGTTCTCATCGTTGATGACCGCCCTATCTTCATCATTTTGTCGTTGAAGGTCGGTTTCTTCCTCACGCAGTTGTAAAGCGCTCTCGTGTCGTTAAGATTTTGTTGAAGAGCGTTTCTTGCTTTTTCTGTCTCAAGAATGCTTGCTCTGATTTTATCAACCCCCTTTTTTTGTTCTTTTGTTTGTTCTTTTTTTAGTTTTTCAAGAGCTGCCACCTCTTTTTTTGCATTTTGAAAATATGTTTTAAGATTGTTTAGCTGTTGCTGCAGTCTCCGCCTTTCTGGCTCATTTTCTTCATCCGTTGCATCAATCTTTGCTTGAGTTCGATCAATTCTGTTTCTCAGATTTTGAAGCTCTTGGGTAGCTTTTTGCTTTTCTGCAGCAATTTTTCCAGTCTTTCTTTGTTATTGTTGTCCGGTCTCTCTCAATATCTGGCGTTGTTCTCTTATGCTATCATTATCTTGAGCAATCAGAGATTCAGCTTCTGGCCCAAGGGCTTTTTTGAACTTGTCTGTGAATTTTTTGAGAGGACCACCATCTTTTCTGAAACTTTCAGTCTCACCACCTTGTGGACCAAATGATACAACTGTTGTCTCATTGCCACCCTTTTTGCTAAAACCTATTGGACCTAATTTTCCAAAGTCCACCTTTGGGAAACTCTTTTTGATAAAGTCTCTAGCTCTTTCAAGAATTGGTGGTTTGTCACCTGGATCCATAATATCGTCCAACAAAGGCGCAGGCAAAGGTGTCAGGCAGCCCGCTCTGTTCGTGATGCATTGTTTGCATTTCATATTGTTCGCAACCGTGGTAGGGTGTCGATGCGGTGCCCGGCACAAAAGGGCCGGTTGTGTTTTGACGGTTTATCTCTTGTTCATCGGCATTGCCATCGTCATCGTGGTCAAGTGCATGGTCAAGTGCAGGGTTGTCGTGTCCAAACTCTCCACCTTCCGCCATTGTTTTATATTTAAACAAAAATATTTTTTCTGTTTAATGTAGACAAAATGGCGGTGCAAGCAAATCTTCGGCCAACGCACAAAGCCGAGCGCGCAGTAAAGCGCATCACCTTTGATCGTAGCGACGCCAACCCCAGTGAGACCCTGAATGTTTCCGTGCCCAAGCTGAATGAGAACGAGGTCCTCGTGCCCGGCTCACTCGCACTCCTTTTCAACATCGACTTGACTGGAGGGGAACCCAACAACTTCCTCGTTCAAAACGTCGGGCGCGCTCTGGTCGACAAGCTTGTTGTAAAGTACGGGGGCAAAGTACTGCAGGACACGGTGGGGTATGACATCTTCAAGATCTGGAAGGACCTTTTCCTCTCACAGGAGGAGCGGGACAACAGGCTGCTTGATGGAATTCAAACGCCGAGGATAAGAAAACCTCGGGCGTCGACGCGGAAAACGCGCTCTCCTGCCGTTTTCGGCACAAAATACCGAATCAGACTGGACCACCAGATCCTGACCGACCACGGAGTCTTTTACCCCCAAGCTCTTTACCACGACCTCGTGTTTGAGCTGACCCTTGCGCCGGCCATACAGGTTGTCAAAGGCCCTGACCCAACAAAACTGAAATACAAGCTGACAGGCATCCAGCTCGAGTACGAAATGATCAGAAGCAAGACTCTGGCGGAAGAAGCGCGCAGTGTTTATTCCGCTGGCAATGAATTCATGTACGATCACGTCCAGCTTTATCAGATGCACACCTTCGCAAAAGCCAAGGAAAGGATTAACCTCAGAGTCAACCCCCAGAGAAGGTCCATGAAAGGAATCCTTCTCCTGTTCATCGAGCCTTACGCTACGGGGGCCAGAGATACAGAAAAGAACTTCAACCCCGGCCTCTCCAAAGTCAGCATCACGGTGAACGGCTCGCCTAACATGCTGTACAAGAACGGCATCTTGTACAGGGACATGTGGGAGACGGTCCGCCGCTTCTTTCCGCAGAAAAAACGCCCCACATGACTATGACAAAGTTCTACAGCGATGAAAAGTTCGGGCTTTTAAACACACAAGACGGGGTACAGCTTGAGCCCGAGAGGAAGGCAAGGGGAGGAGGCAATGTGACCTGCTACGTCTTTGTTATATCCGACTCGCAGATGAACATTTTGGGGCAGCAACTGGAATCTTTGCAATACTAAACAATTGAAATCTGTGCAACTGATATAAAACAGCAAGAATCAATGAATGCAAGCAACATCACATTCAACGCGTTGATCGTGGGTCCGACGAATTCAGGCCCTTTTCATGGCCCTTTTCGTGGCAAGTTCGACAATATCGTGCTCCTCTGCCCGACGTTCGCGCACAACAAAACCTACCACCGAATTGGTGAAGATGATCCGGAAATGTTTGTGATAATATGCGCGAACCACGTGGTGGAAATTTGGTTGAAGCTCGTCACCTGGCTTTTCGAGGGCACCAACACGCTCATAATCCTCGATGACTGTGCAGCCTCGAAAGATGTGGAAGGGCGCACAGGCCCGCTGGTAAATCTTGCCTTTTCTGCTCGGCATATTGGCATTAGCGTTTGGGTGCTGACACAGAAGATGACCAGCATAACAGCCTCCTTCCGGGAGAACGTGGCGGCGATCGTTCTCTTTTACACCCCGGCGGCCAAGACCACGAAAGCCATCTTTGATGACTACGCCGGGGAACTCTTCCAGGATGAGTACAAAGGTCTTCTTTCAAAGCTTAAAGATCGAAAGTTCACGCATCTCGTGTTCTCGCTTCGGCACCCCTACGGAGTTATTTTGAATTAAAAAAAACGGACTTTGTAAGATTATTATACGCAATGGCGGGAGAAGAGCTTGCTATCGCAGAGGTTATGAACCTCAGTGCTGGAAGCCGAGCCGTCGAGCGGGCCAGCTGTTGTTTCCGGGTCCGATATTCCTGCTCTTCGTGAGCAGCTGGCCGTGCTGGTGTCGACAGGAAAAGCCAGAGGCCATCGGGGTGCAGGTAACACACGAGCAGGTGAAGCGCCTCTGCGACAAAGATGTTGAGAAATACATCAAACGGTACGAGAACTACGTGGGCTCAAAGACAACTGACAGCTTGATCGACAGCTTCATTTTTCTTGTGACCAAAGGCGTCGTAATGACCGTTGACATAGATCACATCGATGCTTATCAAAGAGAACTCAGAAACGACTACATCACCAACAAAGAGTCCAACCTGGCCGGCAGCATGGCTTTAAAGTGCGGCCGTTTTCTTGCTGTGGCCAACGCGGGGCTGATCACCGTAAAACACCTTCTTCTAAATGAGCTTTTGAAAAGCAAGCGCGAAACAAAATCGGAAGAAATTAATGAGCAAAACTCACCAACTATTGAATAATTACACAGAAATAGTCGGCAATTCCTCACAAAAATTATTTTTCTTAATTAAATACAAAGAAATAATCGGCATCCCTCGCAATGTCCGCAGAACAGCAACCGATCGCTGTCTCACAAATGTCTGAAGAACGGCAACCGACCGCTCCAGTCTCACAGGCAACTTCAAGAATTCCGGCAACAAGGCCGGCCAAAAATCCCAAGTGGGTAGCTGCTGGAAAAATGGTTGCTGAAAGAACACGGTTGGCCCGCCAAGCGCAGAAAAAAGCCTTAGCCAAGGCCATAATTGCAAAAGATGAACAATCTGCACCTGCTCCGCCGGTTCCAGAGACCGCACCACCGCCCGCTGCAGCTGATTCCAAAAGTTTTTCAAATTTTCTCAGCACAAACCAATGGATCTCCATCACTGGAATTGGCGCTACACTTGCAACGACGTATGTCAAGCGTGAAGACATCCGAGCCTTTTTTAAGGCACGGGCACCGGCACCTGCACCTGCGCCTCCGGTGCAAGCTCCTCCCAAAGGCATTCGCCCAATGGATTAAAAACAAACAAACAAACAAAAATCTTTTGAAGATATAACACAAAAAAACATCGCAGCAGACAATGGAATACCAACGGTTAAAAAACATCGCAGCAGTTACAGGTATTGGCTTTGGTTTGGGGGTGGTGGCGTATCAGTGCCTTAAAACGGGCAGTTGTTTGTTCAAAAAGTCTCTGGTATTCGAGGAACGTGAAAAAAAGCATGAAGAGGAGCAATTGCGGAATTTAAGATGTAGAAAAGCTGTTGAAAACAATAATAAAAAAGGAGGACGAGTCTACAAAAGAAGAGCTAAAACAGATAATAAAAGGAATATTGGCCGAGTAATTTCGATTTAAATATTTCTCTCTTCCATATAAACGTGTCCGACAACAAGCTCGTCAAAACCGTCATGGATGCCGCCACCCTTACCGGCCTCGCTGCTGGCATAGGCTGGGTGGCCAAAAAACGTTCAAGAAAAGTTTTACAAGTGACCCTTCTAATTCTATCGAAAACTACGCATTGTTCACAGCTGTCATGACGGGGAGCGTTGCGCTCAAAAAGTACCTGGAGGACCAGAAAATCCTTCCCACCAAAATTTTAAAAAATATATATGAGAAAAAAATGGCAAGTGTCGCGATTATGGTTGGCGGGGCTGTGTTGAACGCAGCGGCTTTCATCGGCGGTAATTATCTCGCGAGGGCTTTTGGGGGCGGTGAGTGATAAAGTGCGCCATGATAAAGCTCTCGAGGCGTACCAAGCTGCGTACGCAAAATACGCGCGTGACCGCACCAAACTTCTGGACTGGATTGCGAGAAACGCGCAAATAGAGGAGGCCAAGCAGAACTTCACCAACACTTCCTACGCCTTCAAACTCTACAACAGGCTGCACCCTGAAGAACGGATGGCACCTCCCAAAGAGCCCAAGTTCTCAGATTTCTATCAGCCAAGCGAGCAGCAGGAAAGGGGTGAACTCGCGTTCGTGGGCGCCGGGGCGCCCGCTCTGGGCTGCGAAGCCTTCCGGTTCCTTTAAACTTTTTTAACGCGAGCAAAGATCCTTTTTTAGCGTAATGGATGCCAAACTCGAAAAGATCCCTTTAAACTTTTATTTATATATGGCGATGGATGCCAAACTCGCAAAGATATACTACGGCCCGGGGGGATATTGGAAAGGCTTTGCCGCTATCAAAAAATTATCCGAGGCCGCCAAGGTGCCAGAAGACGCCGCAAAAAAGTGGCTGGTCACACAAGCCCTCTGGCAGATTTACCTGCCCGCTCCGAGGCACATTCCTCGGCCAAAATTCGACGTGCCCACACCCAACGCGGTCCACCAGGCGGACCTTCTTTTTATGCCACACGACAAACTGCCCCCGCCGACGCAAAGTTTTCAAATAAGCGCTGACTGTTGTCGATGTGGCCAGCCTCTACAAAGAGGCCGAACCCTTGACTTCGAAAAATTCTGATGAGGTCGCCGAGGCCTTTCAGAAGATTTACAAGCGCTCGCCCCTCGCGTGGCCAAAACTGCTGCAGGTTGATCCCGGGCGCGAATTCATGGACGCCGTCTCAAAAGACATGGAAAAGCAATATCCAGCGCGGACGCGTTGGCATTCACCACGAACAGGCCATTGTTGAACATTTCAACCGCACCCTTGGCGAGCGCTTGTTCAGGCACCAGTACGCCGTGGAAATGCGTCTCCCTGCTGGCCAATGGTCCACTGCGTGGGTGAAAAGACTTCCTGCAGTTGTTGCCGCTTTGAACAACGAAAAAACCCGGCTGACGGGGAAAAAACCTGCGGAAGCAATCAAAGAAGACACTGTTTCTGCGCAGCCCGTCACTCCTTATCTTCGGTCTTTTGGAAAGGCCGAAAAAATCCTCCCCTCTTTTGTCCAAGTTCGCTATCTCTACCAACCCGGTGAGCTTGAAGGAGGCGCAGTTCAGTGTGTATCCCGTCGGGCAGCACCCACCTTTTGTCGTAATAAGCGCTCAGCCCCAGCTTCTGCTGCTCATAAGTGACCATCCGGCCGTCCCGCATCCTGAAACCTCTGTTTGTTGCCATGTCCTTGTTACCTTCCAAAGCTGTCTTGAAACGCTGCCAGGTTATCTCGTTTTGCTTCTTCGACATCCCTTTCGTGCTGAACTTCTTTTTTCGCCCGGTTCGTCGACGAAATAACACTTTGAGCAGAGCGCGATCATCCGGCTGCCCTCGCACTCGAGTTTGAAGAGCCCGGGCGTGCGGCCGCTCCATTTGTCCCAAGCCAGCCACTGCTTCTTTTGCGTCTCGAATTCCGCTTGCAGCTCTGGCCTGACAAGGTCCTCGAGACGCTCCCCGGAGATGGCCATGTAGTTGCTGTCTGTGTCCATTTTGATCAGCTCAAAATCTCTTCTGTCGAAATACCTGTCGAGGAAGTCGTAGTAGAATTCCAGCATCCGAAGCTTGGCCAGCTGATAGACAGTGATTCCTTCCTGAAACGGCCGCCTGATTGTGACCCTTGGCTTGCGGCTTTCCAGCTCATACGCCTGCCCGATCTCATCAAGGTCGGAGAAATACGCTCTTCGCAGGGCTCTTTCGACCACCTTCTCATCTTTGGTGTAAATTACGTTTGTCTGCCGCTCCAAGGCTTCGATAAGCTTTCCGTACCCGCAGTTCCCTAACAGCTTGAACACCTCCGCCAGCAGCGCATGCTTTTTTCCACGTCTCCTGTCGGCCACGCCTCGGTGACCTCCTCCACGAACCAGGGAAAGATCTTGCCCGGTTGGTAGTTGATTAACCGATGGACACGTGTGACAACCGCCCCGTGGTCCACATACCAACGTTGCAGAGGGGCGTACAGCAAGAGTCCCTCTGTGGACAGGGCGCCCACGAGTTTTTTCCCGTCTCCGCGATTTCTGCCTGTTTGGCGCAAGTATTCGAGAATATGCTCCGGGACGACTTCGTTCGACACCTTTTTGTTGTAGAAGAACGGGCACATTTCCTCAAACTTTAGGCGCAAGGGCTCCGGAATCTCTATATCGACTTCGGCAAATCCGAACCATTTTCCTTCTTTGAGCCTGCGTGTTAGCTCTGGCACTACCACCTCCTATTGGGAGTAGTCGTCTTCGGCGTAGTGGGTGACCATTTCCTTCCCGCAAGGCATTTCTCTCAACATGGTTGAAAGATAGAGGGCGTTCGCGTCGCAACCCAAGATCACATCACGGGCGTCTTCGTATTGGTGCGATCTTATCTTTGTCGCCGCGACTTCGTGGTAGCGCGTGAACACGAGGCTCGGGCCTCCGACCACAGCTCCTTTCAACAACTCGTACGCTTCTTCGCCTGGACTGTATAGCTCCGCGCCTTTCTCGACCGCTCCCCGGAGTAAGTAGTGCAAACTCACCCCCGGGACACTGGCCGCGTCTTTCAAGATGTCGATTCCTTTTTCGGTGTAGAAGGCCCGCATCTTTTCTAAAGCCTAGAAGCCAGGTGCAACGTCGAGATTGTTGTAGTAGCGCAGCATTCCGCGAAGGTGCGCATGCCCTTTTCTTCGAAAAGGCGCTTGCACCCCTCCCATTCTTCTCTCGAGAGCACATGCTCGCCCTTCAGACGTGAGTACCACGCTGGGTAGTCTGGGAGCCCTGGATAGTCAACCTTTTGGGGCGAGTCGAACCACTCGTACGGAAACCACGATTTCTGCATTGTGCATCCGTAGGCTTGGACCCACTTTTCGTAGCTGGGCCCTGGGCCAAGGTAGTTTATTATGTCGAGGAAATGGAAGCCCCAGGTCAACAGGAACATTATCTTTTTTCCTTTTTTGGCCACTCTGACTTTGCCGGTTGTGTCAGCAAGGCAGTCAGCGAAGTGGTTTTTGATCAGGTTTAGATCGTAGCTACCCGAGTTGAACCCGACGACTGGCACCTGGTTGCACCATTCATCAAGTTTTAGCCACTGCGCTTTCGGCAGCAGGCTCACGTCTTCTGCCACAAACTCAGCCCGAACTTGGGCCCGGATGTTTTTTCCGCGCCTCTTCAGCTCTTCCATAAACTTGCGGACCAGCTCTGCGGGGTCTCTTTCGCAGATGTGGGTGGGCTCTCTCTCGAGTGTGTCGCCGATGCTCACCGAGATTGGTACGTGCACGTTCTCGATCGTTAGCATGGACGTGGGCTCCTTCCGCTGGTTGTTGTCGCTGTACGCCTTGAAATCGTACAAGATCGCGTGCGGGTAGCTTTTTGTTTCGGCGTCGATTTACCCAACTTCACACGTCCAAGCCTCAACAACGCGGTAGCCGGCCTCCCGGAGCGTTCTTGTGCGCCTCTGCGTGGCCTTCCACCTGTCTTCGCGCGTTTGACCGATACGGGTTATGATTTTGTCGCGATCGTGCGGGTAACATTTTCGGCACCCGTGCCAGTGGCAGCCGTCGTATTGAAATACGGTCTTTGTTTCATGGTTGTAACCGTCGACTGGTGCCCGCTCAACCCACCTCTCACCTACGTGGCCACACATTGCGTGGTGGATGTGAATTTTCCGCCGCTTGGCTTCTTGGTCTAGCCACTGAAGCGATTCTGGGGAAGCTCTATGTTTTGGATAGAAAGCCTTCTCGAATGCTGTCTGCGGGGCTTTGACTTTTTCGCCCGGGCAATCGATTATCGTATTCCCTTGCGCACACCTTTGGGCTGTCCGTTGTAGACTGTCAACTCGTGTGAATCTCGCACGACAATCCACACATGCATATGTTTTCGCAAGTTTTGCTGTCTTTTATCAAAAAGGCATGCCCCTCGTAAATGCCGATTGTCAGAATGTTTGTCAGCTTGGCTGGCAAGTTTCTTCTAAGATGCCAAACCACTTCGTCGTCCTCTCCCCGCCCAGGCTGGTAAACCTTGATGCCCAGCCAATCTGAAAAATCGACTCCTTTGTTGAGATGTTTTTCAACCTTATCTAATTCATCAAGAGATGTTTTTGGACAGTCGATTGGAACAGCTTTGAGTTTGAAGAAACTCTTGACAAGCTCACGAGCTGCTGCTGTACTTCGATCAGGCCGGGCTCCTCGGTGCACAGCAATGCAGCGCCAGAGACACAAATTATCATGGTAGGTGTCCAGCGCCACCATTGAACTGCCAAGTGCAAGTTTGCGCAGCCAGTCTGGCAAGGGGCCTGTGCCCAACAAAGGCTGGCGGTCAAGCACAACCTTCATAAAGACATCAGAACAGCCCATGAACACCCACTTTGTGTCCGATCTTTCGATGTCATCAACTTCCAGACGCTCCTCCTCCTTTTCATCCAACCAGTTTTCCGCTTCAGACAGTTCTCTGATCCAAGGCGACCCCCCCGGAGTTTTTATAAAACAAGATGATGGATCCATTCTCGACGTTTTGCAACCAATAAGAATAGTCGTGCCTCAGATACATGGATGTGTTGACTCTATCTCGAATCTTTTCCATGAAAAACTATGTGAGGTTTTTTTCCTCTCCTTGGACCGACCATCTTATAAATCGTCGCCCTGCTACCGTTCTTCCCTCAGCCTCTGGTTCTGTAAAGAACCATTCAAGAGATTGTCGGTAGTTCTCCCTCGATTTGACTTTCTGGGCAGGGACTGGATCAAACGTTTTTAGGATGCTAGCCATTTTTCTTGCCTCCCTTTTTTGCCTTGGGGGCGCTCTTGGCCGGTATGGTTTTGGAAGTAGAGGTTTCCGGGGGATCCGGAAATCCATCATCACATTCTTAATTTCTGCGTATGTTTGTTCTATCATTTTCTCAAAATCAATTTCCGCTAGTTCTTGTTCAAAATTCTGCCACGTTGCTTGCGCAGCCATCGACAACTTTGTATAATGTGCGAGAAAATAATTTGTTTTTAACAAGTATGCAAATCTCTAACTGGTTGACTTGCTTTTATAACAAGTATGCAAATCTCTAATTGGTTGACTTGCTTTTATAACAAGTATGCAAATCTCTAACTGCTTGCTCTTTTGTCATGCAAAGCTCTAACTGGTTGACATCAGCTCCTGAACGACACCTAATTCCGAAACGCCCCGATTTCTGTCATAGGCGCTTCAGAATTTTCACGGGCGCTTTGCAATGTCGAAAAAAAAGTCAGTTGTATCATTTCTATTTATTCACTGTGATGCAATATCTATTTTTTCACTCCGCCAGCGCGGTCACGCGTAACCCTTCACATGACGTAAAAACTGTTTGACCCGCATACCTACCCGTATATATGTTTTTTGCGGGACCAATTGTTTGGTTTCTAATCATCTGGGTAGTAATTCGCTACCTTGATGAAGGGTCTGCGAGCGTTGTATTCATTTATATTCGGCCAAACATTGTGCTTAAAACCTTTTTTGTAGCACGGTGCGCAGAGTCCGTCTAGACCGCATTCGGTGCAATCCGGACAGAATAGCGCCTTCAAAAGCTTTTTTAGTTTTTGGCAGTATGGTGCTATTAAAATGTCTTGATGTATCTCATTCCAGCCCATAGTCCTTCTCTTTTTGATTTTCTGCTCTTGGTCTCAGGGTATGCTCTTATCAAACTCATTCCGAATTTGTGGTTTTATTTGTTCTAACCTTTTTGCAAATGCTTCTTGATCAATTTCTATTAGTGCGTGTGCTAAATCCTGCCACGTTACTGGTCCAATTTCCTTTGCAGCCATCGGCAACTTTGTATAATGTGCGAGAAAATAATTGACTTTCTTACAAGTATGCAAATCTCTAACTGCTTGCTCTTGTGTCAAGTTTGCAAGACATTAGCTCGTGCAAAACACGTTCAAAATTGTTCTTTGCCTTTTCTTGTTTGCGAAGAAGCCGCCGTCTAAGGTTGTTCCCGCCGCAAGCAAAACATAAACGGTGATCGCTCAAAACTCCAACGCCGCAGCTGCGGCATGGTGCCGGCTTTTGCATTCCCTTTTTTATTTGGAAGTAATGCTGCGAGCAATATTCTCCGACACACCGTTTGCCGCAGTTCTCCTTCCGATTTCGCACCAACCACACGCAGTTGTTTGCTCCGCGTACCATTTTATGGCATACATGGTGTTGCTTCTGTCTAATTGTCCGAACCTGCCAGGGTTGTCCTTCCATTGCCGGAATCGAATACACAACCTTGCCACCGTTTGTTTCCCGTTTTGAAAGCTCCCAACGGCGCAGTTTGTTTCCCCTTTGCTTCCTCCTTTGTTTGCATCTTTGCTTCCATATTTGTTAAAACGAGATTTCTTCCCCCTTGGCGGAGCTGGGTCCCCTGACGTTTAGAAATCTCGTCTTCACCGATAGGAAGCGATGTGCAAACAAAAAGGAAGCGGATATGGAAACAATCTGCGCCGTTGGGAGCTTTCGAAATGGTAACTGCCAACGGCCTGGGGGTTGTCCTTCCTCGCAAGTAGTATATCTGGTGGGAAAATCATACAACCGCAATACCCACCGTAGATATGCCATTTCGGAAGCCCCCCAACCGCGCAGTTTTGTTTGCATCTTTGCTTCCATATTTGTTAAAACGAGATTTCTTCCCCCTTGGTGGGGCAGGGCCCTCGACGTTTCGAAATCTCGTCTTCGCCGATAGGAAGCGACGTGCAAACTGGCTGTTTTTCGAGGTTGGGGGGCTTCCGAAATGGCATATCTAACGGTGGCTATCAGGTGGTATGATTTTCCCACCAGATATACTACTCCCCACTACAAAGAAAAGAACAAGGCTACACACTCCAGTTCGGAACGCCCGACGAGTCAGCTTAAATGGTCAAACGGCCTCAAATCCATCGCGAATTCCAAGAAGAGATGTTCTAGTTTCATTTTAACTCAACAACAACTCAGTCCAGGCTCTGTCATCGACGCCAAGCGGCCGTTTGCTTTAAAAAATCCAAGGTAAAAAGATCTCCATTGTGCCTGTAGGCCCTCGTCACGACACACGACCGTCAAAAAACTCCTTGGCAACCCCGCCTCATTAACAAACTATACCGCACCGGAATACCACACCGTCAATTAATCTCAACCTCGGTTATTGTCGTAGGAATTTTGAAACAGTACACTTGTTAAGTTCATTTTTTGATATTACATTAATAATGCGGACAAATCAGTGGTGCGTTGTTCGCTCTGTAAGTTGAATGAATTGGTGTTCAATGTAGCCTACGAAAAGATTGGCGTAGCTGGGTCCCATTTTGGTACCCATGGCCACGCCATTGATTTGTTCATGTCCCTCACATTTCACCCTCACAACCACGCAGTAAAATCCAGCATTCTAAAAAACTTTAAATTACTTCGAAATGATCCCGATACTGGTAGAATCTTTTCACAACCTCCATTAATTTCTTTCAAACGCGACAAAAACATCGGCAACTTTTTAGTCATAAGTGCATTTCAAACAAGTGATCAACCCGAACTTTTAAATGCGTTCGCGCACGATGCAAAACATGCCCTTTCATTCACAACGTTGACAAAATATCGGCACCCAAGCGATCTATCAAGATCACTGATCATTTCACCGTCACCTCAATGTTATGTACTGTATAACTTGCACTCTTTGCAAAAAGTTATACATCGGCGAAAGAGGGAGACGATTAAGCGACCGCTTCGGAGAACACCTCGGGGCGTAGAGAAAGACGACAAAAATGCATCTAAACCGGTCTGCGGCCTATCCTTTCATCAAGGAAGAACGGAAAGCCGCAAAACTCTAGAACAAAAATTTATTTTTCAAATCGGCACTCCTAATCCTCACGGTATCAACGAATGCTTTTCATTTAACTAATTTGCTGTTTTTCACGTTACCAGGCACCAACCAATAGCGTATAGCTCTGTCTTTCTGTATATAAACCACACACGACCCACAATTCCTCGATTCGCTCCGACGAAGGGCTAACGCTCGAAACGTCAGCTCTCGAATCTCTTTACTCTGACATATGGTAAACATTCTCTACATTATCTTGGACCTAAGCTATGGAGTGAACTATCGCCAGATGTCAGATCCGCAAACACTCTAAATAGCTTTAAATCAAAATTCGCAGCCGCGATATTGCCTCACTACTGGACTCTGGATGCAGCGGCTGTTCCCTTTGTTCTTCTTAGGGTCTTCTTAGTTTCATGTAGTTAATAAGATTAGTATAATTACATTTTACATTGTTTTTGCGTTCGTAGATCCAGTCTTGAGCGAGATTTTATGGGTCGGCTCACCTTCGTACGAAGTTGCGACACCGATTTGGCCGCCCCGCAGCAGGGGCGAGAAACGAATACGTCATCGCAAAGCATGCACTGTAGCTGTACGGGAAGCGGCCATGATTTGTTTTCACAAATTTAACTCACCAAGTGGTGTAGTTCGAAATTTGTGGTCAGAAATCTAACAAATGCAGAATCATGCCTATGATATCACCAAAGCTCATTCAGAGCAACCTTCTCAGAAGGATCCATTACTGGGCAGAACATCAGAAGCCTGCCTACCGCTGGTGTGTTTTCTAGGAAACAGATGCTGCAATTCGCCCAAGCAACACTTCTCATTATAAAACTCAGCTGATTTTCATTGGGGATTCAACTTCTGTCCGCGTATAGCGTTGTGACGCTCTACTGTTCAAAACAGCCTTGCAGCGAAGATTGTATAACGCCTGGTGCGAATATAAGCTAATATATAACAGCACATTTAGATTGGTGCCAGGACAGTCCATGTAATCGTGAATTTTTATGTTTGCGATTTAGCTCCCATGTGCGTTTGCTGCGTTAGTTTGTTTACATTTGTTGGGCGACAAGGAAATTAGATTTGTCATTCTCGTCTTGAGGTTTGTCATTATTTGGCTACTGCAACTTTGTTATTCGTGAGTAGCGGTGTCACGCAATGCAAAAAACTCCAAGCATTGTATTTGTATGAATAAATTGGAACAGTTATACAGTTATGTTAAGAGGTTCGTACTGATATTTAAAAATGTTGATTTCAGCATTAAAGAAATCTTGAATTTCGGGAAGCTACGTCAAAATGAAGTAAAGTGAATCGAAGTCGTCGAACGCACTCCTAATCTTTGATTACTACTAGTTAATATCATTATATAATTTTAATATCCTCTTCTGTGTCCCCAAATTAGTAGGAGGTTTTACCCAGGCTAGAAGGTATCGATACATACATAAAGGTTACTTATTTGGTGGAAGCGCCCTTTAAAAAGATAACGAATATACCAAACCACTTCAAGTTGAAATAGAGTTTTTACGGTAGGTACCGTTATTCAAGGTACGCTTGGTTAAAAATCCACTGGACTCAGGAATATGCTGACATGCTGTAAATAGGAACCTTAGTGCTGACGTATGGATGCCAACTGGAGAATAATCATTTGTTTGGGTACCAAGACATCTGACTTGGATATCAACTCGTTTCAAATTTCCTTGATCTCAAATCTCTGATGCGTGGTGACCGTCTTAAAGGAACAGTTTTACTTGTCTTGTGTATTTTTCCATTACTTCCACCATAGACTAACTCCCAAATGAAAGTAAATCGAATGAGGAACATCTTCCAAACAACAAACCATCCTGAAAAGGAAATGAATTGGATTACATTATTCAAATTGCAAAACTTGTCAATTGACAGACAAACCCCCACTGAGATGGAAAACATTTAGTGCAATCTTGTACAGTGTTAATTTTATTACCAGACATAACTAATCAATGACATCAATGAGTAATCAATAGAACCAATAGGTAATCAGTTGATTAGTCATTGATTATTGCCGATGATCAATGAGTAAACGATGATTAATCGATAGGCCAAAAATTTTTTGGTTATCGATTAGTCACTGATTCCATTACTCATGGACATCATCTCGTGGAATGCTTCGAGAATGAAAAATAAAACAGAACGTGTGAAACAGGGACCTGCCGAAAATATGACAATAGCGGTTCTAAATCAACTCTTGAAAGATAAAGGAATCACGTTTAGCTCAAAGGCAAAATAGTCGGAGCTTGTAAGAATATTTTAAAATACTCAAACTTGCACACGCCATAGTGTAACAATATCATGGTTACACGTCAAAAAAACGTATAAAAAGTAAAAGTGCCTGCAGCTGTTCCGGTGCATAATGTAACTGCTTATGACGGCCGTTTCCCAAAGCCGAAGCAGTTGTACTTTGCTGACAAAGAAGAATTGTCCGAAGTCTCCAAGGAGCGCAAACCCTTTGATGAAGGTGAGAATTTTCTTTGTTTATAAAATGTGAATAAATCCCAATACTGAGCGTGATACGCACAATATGCACAAAAACCCACAGCGATAAACAGTAAAACCCTATGCGCGAGAGCCCAAAGTAGTTAAACACAATGTATGTTGCTCCTTCCAAGACGCCCGACCCTAAGCGTGATCGCAATGCCATATTCAAAAGAAATGTGACATTATATGTTCGCTGGGGAATAAGTGCTCGTTATGGCTCACGGATTTTTACCCCAAATTCTGGAGTACGTTATAAGTATTCATATACTCAGAATTCGCGGACAATGCGGCATATGTCCGAAGTCCGCAAGGAGTGCAAACCCTTTGATGAAGGTGAAAATTCTTCTTTGTTTATAAAATGTGAATAAATTCCCTGTGGCGGCTTGATTGAAACTTGTAACAAATGCAATGTCCATCACTGCTTTCGGCAAATAAACCATAAACAAATATTCTCTTGTGTCCTTTAAAAAACGATTTTAACTACATTGCATCAGAGAGGTCCCGTACATATAGTTTATCTTTTGGCTTGGCTTTTATATGATCAAGACCTTTTAACGCGATCGTCAGCCGCTTGTGTCGATATTTTCGGCTTTAGTAACACTGGGTGAATACGATTGGTCTGATCCACAATATATGACCAATTATTGCTCAGATCTTCGTAGTTGACATAACCTGGCTATTTCAGTGCTTTCACGATAGTAAAGACGAATTATTCAGTACCAATCGTACCAATAAAACTAATCGACGAACGGAAAAAACCCCTCTAAACAGATTCAGCCATATAAAAATAGATCCTAAGTACACATAATGACATGCAGTTCACCAATGGAATGACCGTCTATTCCATTCGTACCAATCGTACAAATCGAACCAATCGACAAACGGAATGAACCCCCCCAAACAGACTCAGGTACATACAAATGTATTCTAAGTCCACATAATGAACAAGCCTATATCTGCCAACATTTTCTTATCTAAAGACGCGAGACCTTTCACCCCGGGAGGCCTCCACCCCGGAGGAGCCTGGATTTCCGAAAATGTCACGATGATTTCCAAACATTTCCGAATATGAACGAAGATTTCCAAAGACGTTTGAAGGTTTCCGATGTCATCCCGCAGACCAAAAAGGTCGCGGCCTCTGTGTCCCAGTGACTTGTCCCCAGTATCTTTACTTTCAAAAATCGGAAATTGCAAGGAAAAGAATCGTTATTTATTCATTTTACAGAAAATTTTCGTTTCTCGCATTGTTTGGAGTTACTTATATTTTTTAATGTGTTATTTAGAGCTATCGGAGCTCACATTTTCCATACAGGCGTGAGAATTTGGTTCGTAGGCGTGAGATCAAAGTTTTCAGCTCGCAGGCGTGAGAAGCGTTAGAGTTGGCAGGTATAAAATCCGAGTAGGAGTAGTTTGCCTAAGTGAACGTAGCTCACACGTAGTGAAGGCAAAGGCAGCTTTCGTTTTTCAAAAACTCCAGACATGAACAAAATTGGGAGAATGTTTATAGCCCTTCAGCCACACTATTGTAAATACTGAGTTTTTGAAGCCAGGAGAAAAGAAACTGCAGGAATTTGTGGCAAAGACAAAATGAGACCGCCAGTTTTTTCAAACAGTACTTTATGTAAGCGACAGCCAATATACCCCTTTAAACAACAGCCTTGATTCACTGTGATTCACTGGAATTTCTTTACTGGTTTCAAAAGTTCCTTCATCTGCTGTGCTGAAAACTAAGTAGAACACTGAACAATGTGCAAATACATGTATATGAAAAGATTAATCACCATCCGGCTACTTCCAATTTTTTGCCAGCTACTTCAAAAGTTCTGGACAACGCTCAGTGACAATGCAAGTTTTTCTATTCTCTTCACCGTTGCGTATCAATTTGTTCACTTCATAATGTGCCCAGCTGCTAAATCCTTACACTCTTCTGTCAGAAATCTTAATGAATCCCCTATGCAGTTAGGCAAAACCACACTTGACGTCGGAGGTGGTGGTATGGCTGTATGGCAATCCCAATGGTCATTGCTGTGTGTGTAGTGTTGGTGTTCATTAATTTATAAACACTAAGCACTCCTAGCGAGATTATTTGTAAAGAACGTCATGTCAGGGAACATGGGGTGATACAATCATAATTCAAGCTGTTACCAATTGTTATAATTTATCAATTCATATTGCTGAATTAAATCCATTTTTTACTCAAGGCGAAGTGGATGTCCTTAAAGAACATTTTGAAACGGAGACGAAGGAACGTTCAACGATATGGACGCACTAAGAAACAAGTACTGACTTGGAACGGAGTTTAAAACAAGAAGTGGAAAATAGTACAACTTTGGAGTAATACACGCGGGGAGAAAACCTTCGGTTTAATTACGTCAATGAAGAAGGACATGAAGACTGCAAAGTGAAAAAGAGCTTGGTGTTGATGTCTCCAACATTAGATTTCACGCGGTGCACCGAATTGGTAAGAAGATTGAAGGCAAGTGTAGACCAATTATTGCAAGATTTGTTTGTCGGGAGGACCGTGATCGTGTGTGGTCAGTAAAAGGTAAGCTTTAAGAATCTGTTACACACGCCGATGCATATATCACAGAGGATTTTGCTAAGGCTATCCAGGAGAAACGGAAGACATTGATCAAAGCTATGATGAAAGCCCGCGAAGAGCACGGCCTTGGCGACGCCAAAGTGAAAGGTCGATTCTTATTCGTAAACAATGAAAAATATGACTTTAAAAATATTCCTGAGTTCCATAAGCAGCCTAAAGCGTAATACTTTATTTACTTCGTTCGCCATGAAATTAGCGAATTCTAAAACCTTAGTGCTTTTTTTTATTTTCTGTTTCTATACAATTTTTTCCCAGTCAAAAGAAATTTCAAATCACGATAGCTATTTCCTATGTGTGCACCAAAACTTTTGATTGGCAGTAGAAATCCGTTCAGCTCAAGATGGGCGTTAACACCTATGCATTCTGCTGGCACTCCAGTCTAACAATAAGGTCTATATGTTAATGTATTTGTGAAATCTGTCTGTTTGTGTTATTCGTAAGCGAAGATGTGGTAATTACTTTACTTGTTCGATCCGATCCAAGTTTGGATTTTTTTAACGTTTTTTTCTTTCAAAACTAAATAATCACAGATCTCAAAATATGTTCACTAAACGTTCGGGGTTTAGGAGAGAGCCATAAAAGGAGGGAGATATTTAACTGGTTAAGAGCAAAAAAGTTTTCAATCTGTCTGTTGCAAGAAACCCACTGTTCTGAAAATACAACTACAACTTGGTCATCCGAATTGGGCTATAAAACTTTGTTTTGCTGCTGTTCTAGCGCTAGTTGAGGAGTCGCAATTCTCTTTAATAATAATTTTGCCTTTCAACTTCTAAAATCGTATTCGGACCCTAGGGGTAGATTACTTGTGACATCAAAACATGCGAAAAATTTTTCACCCTGGCTACAATTTACGCACCAAATGATGACGACCCAAGTTTCTTCAGTCATTTGAAAGACTTCCAGTGTGAGGATATATTCTTAGGAGGTGACTTTAATTTAGTGCTTAATGTAGAAAAGGACAAAAAAGGTGGCCTTGCCAAACCCACTCCAAAGCAGTTGAAACAATCAACGAGCATGCTGCCAATTTCGATTTGATTGATGCAAGGAGAGTTTTCAACCCTGATGTTTTAAGATACACGTGGCGCAGAACGAAGCCCGAAATACACTGCCGACTGGATTTTTTTTAGTGAGTCAGAGTTTAATGTGTAACGTCACGCAAACTGATATCACGGCAGGATTTAAAACAGATCATTCCATGGTGACAATAAAAATTTCACTTCACACAAATCCTAGAGACTGAATACATAGACCAAATAAAAACAACTATTGAGAACGTTAAGAGCGAATATCGCAATGATACATCCGTAAATTCCTCCTTGTTGTGGGAAATGGTTAACTCAAAAGTTAGGGAACAAACTGTGAAGTATGCGAAAACGAAAAAGGCTAAAATGTCGAGAGAAGAAGAAGAACTGGAAAAAAGAATTAACATACTACAGAGGAAATGTGACTCGGGGTGTAGTAACGACAATGAACAGCTAGCGCTCCATATGGAACTAGAAGAAAAAACTAAGAAACTAGAAAAGATTATTGAATACAAAACAAAAGGAGCGATCCTGAGGGCAAAATGTAGATGGTACAACGAAGGGGAAAAATTCCAAATATTTCTTAAATCTTGGAAAAAGACATTATAAAAATAGCGTTATAAGTCAACTTAAATTAGGTGACAACAAATTTGCCACTTCAGACAAAGGATTTTTGTCTGAATGCGTGAACTTTTATCGAAACATCTATAGTTCCAAAGTAGATGGTGACGATTCACGAACCGAAAACCTTTTTTTTGGACATGACGCTGCTACTAAATCACTGAACCCCGAGGAAAAAGAAAAATGCGAGAGCCTGTTAACTAAAGCAGAGTGCTTGCAAGCATTAAAAATATGAGCCCCGAAAAAACACCAGGATCGGACGGTTTGCTCATAGAATTTTACAAAGTTTTCTGGAATGAAATCTCGGAGCTCCTCGTAAGTTCCATAAACTGCGCTCACACCAAGGGACAGTTCTCAATAAGTGAAAGACGTGGAATAATTAAACTTATACCTTATACCTTTATTAAAAATTGGCGACCAATAACCCTATTGAATTATGATTATAAAATAGCGGCTAAAGCCATTGCAATTCGATTACAAAATGTACTTCCAAAACTTATAAACAGCGAACAAACCGGTTTCCTCAAAGGGAGATTTACTGGTGAAAATATAAGATTGATTGATGGAATTATAAACCACACTGCTGCTAACAACATCCCTGGGTTGCTAACGTTTTTAGATTTCGAGAAAGCGTTCGACACTGTTGAATGGTCTTTTATATGGAAAACGCTAAGTTCTTTTAACTTCGGAACGTCGTTTCTAAGTTGGATCAAGTTGTGCTATCATAATATAGAAAGCTGCGTTCTTTATGGCGGTTGCGCAAGCAACTACTTCATGCCTGAAAGAGGAGTCAGGCAAGGTTGCCCTCTTTCCCCTTATATTCTTATTCTCTGCGCAGAAATACTGTATTATATATATATATACAGGATTACTGTGTATGGAAACGAAATCAAAATTAGCCAATACGCTGATGATACCACTATGATTCTAGACGGTTCAAAAGTCCCTTTTATCTGCTTTACGCGACCTTGAACTTTTTGGTGCGATATCTGGTTTGCAGCTAAACACCAAGAAAACAGAAATCCACTGGATAGGGGCATTTGCAGGGCGTCAAAGTGAAGGCCCTGGGTGTCTGGATTTCGTCTGATACTACGGTTAGTATGAAGGCAAACTAGAGCGACAAATCAAGGTTAAAAATTGCTTAAGCTGTTGGGAATACAGGCGCTTAAGCCTATTGGGAAAAATAGTTGTATTAAAAAGTTTAGTCGTCTCCCAACTGGTTCATACCCTGTCGCCGCCACCAACAAACTATGCCGCTCTAGATGAGTTTAACAGCATGTTCTACAACTTCCTTTGGAGCGGAAAGGGGAACAAAATTAAGCGCATTGTAATGATTAGCGATTATAAAAACGGAGGTTTAAGGATGATTGATATCAAATGTTTCAATAAAGCTCTCAAATCGACTTGGGTAAAAAATATTTAGACAATAACAATAATGGTAAATGGAAACTTTTTTTCGATTATGAATTACATGAATTCGGCGGGGTAACTCTTTTTAAGGGCAACCTCGACAAAAATGACATGGCAAGGCACATTCATAAATTATAGAAATTATAAAACAGAAATGATAAAACTCTGGTCTGAAATCAGCTACGTCGATATCATAACTTCCTTCGACCATTTTCTCTCCTTACCTCTTTGGCATAATTCACTTGTGAGAATTGGAAATAAACCGATATACTACAAATCATGGTCGTCCAAAGGAATTCAAACTGTAAGCCAATTAATTAAAAATGCAGACAAGTTCTTGTCATTTCCAGAATTCAAGGAACTGTTCGACGTCAAAACAATTTTTTTCATATGTCACGGCGTTGTATCGTGTATAAAATCTTTAAGGGAAGCCACGAAAAATCAATATGCAAAAAACGGGAATTTTTAGCACCTTTACTGATAACTTTACAAACGTTTGCAAGCCTAATAGATTGGCATATGAACAGCTAGTTAGCGCAAAAATAAGAAGACCCATTAAGAGCCAAGAGAAATGGTGTGTCGACTGCAGTTTACAGTGCTCTACAACAATTGACTGGGAGATGGCTTACAAGCTTCCATTCAGCAGTACAAAAGCTACCAAATTAATTATTTTTCAGTTTAAACTACTTCATAGAAGAATAGCGACAAATGACTTTCTTAACAAAGTAGGCATTAAAGAGAGCGAAATCTCTGTACCTTTTGTAAGACTTTGAAAGAATCCCTTATTCGTTTATTCTGGTATTGTTGCGAGATCTTTTGTTTTTGGGAGGATTTTATGAAATGGTTGGCCAAAAATCAAATAATATTAAAATCCAACACCCTCCACCCCGCGTTAATTATTGGCTTAAAGTCGGACACTCTATCCACAGGCGGACCACCCGATGTTTGAGTTTGTTGCGTGACACCGATCAATGGCGGTTACAAAAAAATAAAGATGTACATAATTGAGTTGGCCGCGATTTGCTCTAAATACTAAGTTTATCCTACATGTTCAATAAACGTTGAGGTGAAATGTTAAATGAGTCTTTTAAGGCGTCATTTTCGCGAGATAATTTATCGACTCCTAGATCATATAGAAGAGAAAGAGAGACAACGCAGGCAGCACGACAGCCGGCAACCACGACCTTGCCCGGTTCAAGCCCAAACTGACACTAAACCGTCATAATTCTCACCTCGAAAATCTGATCCGATCCTGAAGATCCAATCCTGATCCGATCCTGAAGTCCAAAAAAACAGCTTTCTCAATATGATCGGTGCCAGATTCGTGCCCAAACTACCAATCAACGCATCGCAACGCATGCTGCCGTTGGCCCGTTGGCAGTTCAAAAGCCCAAGGCCGCCTCCCATTGGTAGATTTGAATTAACTCGCATTCTTCAGATTCCTTTGGGCACGAATCTGACACCGATCATATTGAGAAAGCTATTTTTTGGACTTCAGGATCGCTTTTCTCGGAAACTTTTGGAAGAATGAAGCTCAAGCTCGGCTCAAGTACGAAGAAATTTGTGCTCGATCAGATGCCGGCGTTTCCGAGGTGAGAATAATGACGGTTTAGCGTCAGTTTGGGCTTGAACCGGGCAAGGTCGTCGTCGCCGGCTGTCGTAGTGCCTGCCTTGTCTCTCTTTCTCTTCTATATGATCTAGAGGTCGATAAATTATCTCGCGAAATGACTGCTTAAACGGCTCAGAACGGGCAAAAAATAGCACACAACACATTTATCATTTCACCTCAACGTTTATTGAACATGTAGGATAAACTTAGTATTTAGAGCAAATCGCGGCCAACTTATTTATGTATATCTACATTTCTTTTGTAACCGCCATTGATCGGTGTCACGCAACAAACTCAAACATCGGGTGGTCCGCCTGTGCTCTGTCTAATACAAAACAATACTTCTATTTTCTTGTCGCCAGATATTTCATATGGACCTGCAAAACAAAAGTCACCCCCCAAAATAGAAGGATTTCCTCTTTTTCTATCTTCTTTTGATCTTTGATGCACGATTTTCTTGAAAAAAGCCATACATTACGAACATATTTAATAACACAATAAACATCCGGGCTAATGAACATTTTATCTTATGTAGCTTACTGAATACCTATATGTAAATTAGACTGTTTGTGGTGTAAATGCATGTTTTTTTTTATTTTATTTAGTTATTGATTGATTGATTTATTTATTCTTTGGACTTTTTCCTTTTTGTTTTTCTGCCTGCCACTATTGTAATGCTTGTAGTGATTTGTAAATAAAGAATGCAATAATAATAATACTAATACTAATAATAATAATAATAATAATAATAATAATAATAATAATAATAATAATAATAATAATAATAATAATAAAAACATCATTTTTTCTCCTGTTACTGTTGTTGAGCCAATGAATCTAACAGACAGCCTAAATATTTACAGAGGTGGGTGAATAGGGGCACATGAATCTCCCAATCCGTGCTACACGTATCTTTTGCTCAAATCGGTCAATCCGTCAATCCGCCACTATTTTTGTTCATTCACATTCCTTGAAAACTTTCTGTGTAATAGCTTTACTGAAAGGGCAGTAGACGTTGTTTTCAATGGCAATTTTTCAAGAGGTTTCGTTTCATTGCTTCTTTTTGCTGCAGTTCTAATATAAAGTGGTGCTTTGGGTCTTGTCCAAACAAAATGACAAAATGATAACACCGAGACCAAGACTGGCGATACACAGGGTTGGACATTAGCACTCGCCCGCTCGCCCATGCGAGTGTCTAAAGTGTTGGGCGAGTGCAAATCACAGATCACTTGCCCGTTTGGCGAGTACGATCTTCATCACCAAGAAATTATGTACATTGCAAAATAAACAATGTTTTTACATTCCATTTTGCCGAGAAAATCCCTTAACATAAACATACCATTTCTATTTTACAAAGTTTGATATTCAGAACTGTTCAATAAATTGGCGCTGACGTCCTCCGCAAAAGACAATTATGGCTTCGATAATGACATAACGCATGTACTTGTATATGTACAAAGTGATACCGCTGGTCACTATCAAGCTTTAGGTGAACAAGTAAACATGGCCACGCAGTGAGGCACGAAAGAGGGACTGCCGCCTAAGCCACAGCCTTTGCATTATGCGTTGCTCTCACAACGCAAAAATATGATTGGCTAACGCTTCGAGCGTTGACAAGAACGTGTCAACACATTGTCAAAACTCGAGTCTCTCCTTGCGTGTCATAAAAGCTTTGAAACCGCAACAAACACAAACGTTGAAAGCTCTTCTCGCGTGTCACGACGTTCTTGCTATTTTCCCTAATGATTTTGGAAAAGGCCTCATTTATCAAATGTTTTGTCAGACAAAGCTAGGTCAGGTTGCTAACCGAACTTGGTTTTCCTTCCATTGAAATCAGAATAATCGAAACGGTGGTTCTAGACGAATCTCACAGTATAGCCCAGCATAGACATGGCAAATAATATTTTTGTTTTTAATGCTTTTGTTTCCAATGTTTTCCATCAGACTGATGAACATTGGCCGTCCCTGAGATACAAGTGTACCGCAAAGGACAAAAATCTTGAATTTCATGTACCAGTCACCGATTAGAAAATGCTTCAAGCTCTGACGGAGCGCCGTCCACTCTGAATGAGATGAATGTAGCGCAACAGAAATTCGCCTGAAGCTTTCCACCTCTATCGGGGAACATTGTATTGAACCGATGAATCTTCTGCTGATACAAAGCCAGATCACAGAAACCTCATAAGCTCGGCTGCGTTTATCTCTGTTGCACATTTAGCGCATACACGGCTTGAGGCAGACAGGCTTGACATTTTTTACTCCAGCTCGTTACAGAATTTCAAACAAACTCTCAGCTGAAACCCTTAGCCTACGATTGAATTCTCCGTAAAAATTTTTCAAATTACATCTGCAAACTCTACAAAAGTCTTGTTCTTGGGAGTTTCACTGATCAAAGACATCCCTTTCGTTGCATTCTTTTTGTCAGGTTTTCTCGTGACGAAAACTGTTTTCATTTTAGAAACTCCCGGGGTAGCAATGACAAGGAAAATTGACAGGACGTCAAGATTAGGATTAAATCAATAGGCGCAGTTAATTAGAATTGATATAATTTGGTTTTATCAACTGGGTTGATAATGTCAATTGGCCACCGTAAAGAGATTCAAGAGCTGACGTTTCGAGCGCTAGCCCTTCGTCGGAGCGAATCAAGGAATTGTGCGTCGTGTGCTTTTATATACAGAAAGATGGAGCTTCGCTATTGGCTGGTGCCTGGTAACGTGAAAACTTCGGAATAAATTAGTTGAATGAAAAGCGTTCGTTGATACCGTGAGGATTAAGAGTGCCGATTTGAAAAATAGATTTTTGTTCTAGAGTTTTACGGCTTTCCGTGTTTCCTTGGTGAAGGGAAAGGCCGCAGACTGCCATATGTTGCTTAGAATGATTTGGGAGATTGAAGTGTCTCGCGACCGGTTTCGATGCATTTTTGTCGTCTTTCTCTACGTCACGAAGGTGGTCTCGGAATCGGTCGCCAAGTCGTCCCCCTGTTTCGCCGATGTATAACTTTTTGCAAAGAGTGCAAGTTATACAGTAGATGGCATTGGCTGAGGTACAGGTGAAATGATCAGTGATTTTGATAGATCGCTTGGGTCCCGATATTTTGTCAACGTTGTGAATGAAAGGGCATGTTTTGCATCGTGCGCGAGCGCATTTAAAAGTTCCGGGTTGATCACTAGTTTGGAATTCACTTCTGACTAAGAAGTTACCTATGTTTTTGTCGCGTTTAAATGAAATTAATGGAGGTTGCGAAAAGATTCTACCAGTGCCGGGATCATTTTGAAGTAATTTAAAGTTTTTGAGAATGATGGATTTAACTGCGTGGTTGTGAGGGTGAAATGTGAGGGTGAATGGAATTCTATCGTTGTTTTCTCTCTGTGACGTTTGTAGTGCTGACTGTCGATCAATTTGCTGGGCGCGATGATGGCCCGCTTGAACAACAGAAGCAGGATAGCCGCGTTTGTCAAAGAAATTGCACATTTCCTCTGATTTTAAGGAAAAATCAGAGTCGTCACTACAAAGACGGCGAAGTCTAAGAAACTGAGAATAAGGAATGGAATTCTTGACATGTGATGGATGTGAAGATGAATACAACAAATAGCTATGAGAATCTGTGGGTTTGTAGTGCACACTGGTGCATAAACTGTTGCCTTCAATAGAAACTTTGATATCCAGGAATGCTAAGGAAGTATCGGAAATTTCCCAGGTATATTTAAGGGCTGGATGAAACGAATTAACAGCGGTTATAAATTGATTAAGATCCTCTCTGGTAGAAGAGGTAGCGCCGATACAGTCGTCAATGTAGCGACGATAGAGTTCAGGTTTTGGGCCGTTGTATTGATTGAAAAATTGGTGCTCAATGTAGCCTACGAAAAGATTGGCGTAGCTGGGTCCCATTTTGGTACCCATGGCCACGCCATTGATTTGTTTGTAATACTTGTTCGCGAATGAAAAACAGTTGAGTGTTAACACTAACTCAGCCAGGCGGAGTAATGTTTCCGAGCTTGGTTCCTTAACAGTGCGTAAATCAAAAAAATGTTTGAGGGCTAGAAGACCTTCGCCATTTGGGATGACGGTGTTAAGACATGTAATATCCATAGTGAAAATAAGTTTGTCTTCGCCCAGGAAATTTCCGATACTTCCTTAGCATTCCTGGATATCAAAGTTTCTATTGAAGGCAACAGTTTATGCACCAGTGTGCACTACAAACCCACAGATTCTCATAGCTATTTGTTGTATTCATCTTCACATCCATCACATGTCAAGAATTCCATTCCTTATTCTCAGTTTCTTAGACTTCGCTGTCTTTGTAGTGACGACTTTAATTTTTCCTTAAAATCAGAGGCAACCTCCATTAATTTCATTTAAACGCGACAAAAACATAGGTAACTTTTTAGTCAGAAGTGCATTCCAAACTAGTGATCAACCCGGAACCCGGAAAGCCGCCTGTGATACGAGGGAAAGAAGTTTTTATGCGAGTGAAAACTAATCCGGGCGATTGCATTTTGAGGGTTACCCGCCGAGATGGCGAGTGCTCCCAGATTTCCAACCCTGAGATACGCCAAGGCCATGATCCGAGTTTCATGACATGTACAGTCCGGAATCCAAGCTAAAATTATCAGCTTATCCGAGATCCGGTGCATTTTCGAAATCCGCAAAATCCGCTTCAGGTGGCCGAACACAGTTTTTGAAACCTATTTTGCATTTGCCTTTTATTCGAAAACCGTTAAACTATAGGTCCTCAAAATAGGCATGACGTTAGTTTAAAGGACAAACTTTCGAATTTTGATGGATGCGCTGACGTGTGCGCTGTTGCCATGGTAACGTGACTGGATGCAGACATCAATTTAAAATCGGGTTTTGTATGTTTGCGGAAAATTCAGTCGTTAGACTGTCTCTATCATTTGCCCGAAACAAACTTATCACAATAGCCACAAGTGGACACTATTCTAATGTAATTTTAACAGACCGATTTTTAGCTATTCGTCCTTGAAAGATAACTCCGTTATTTACACTTTCGTCTTTCAAATTTCAAAATGTTTGCAACAGCTTTCTTTCTTGGTTTTTGAAGAATTTTCTTACCAAATTTGGTAAAATTCTAACGAGCGGTTTTCGAGAAATACGCGTATTTCGGAGAGACTGGACCTAAGGCATTTTTTTCCATAAATGATAGTATGTTGTAAACTTGTCTGGTCTTGGTAGAATGCTTTGTCAGAAAAAGTCAAATTTGGCAGGTTTTTCAGTGTTACGGTGTTACGGTGAGTTCCACCTGATGTCATACTGAATGACAGACCATCAAGAGCTCCAAACTGCTGTCCTTTCAAACAAGTGAAAGTGAATAACGATATTTATAAATATTCTTTTTATCCGAGGACAATTGCTTTATGGAACAATATACCTCTGAGCTTCGCAAATATTAATAACTTAGACACATTCAAATCAAATGCTCTCTCATTTATTAGGTCGGATTAGTTCATACAAATTTTATATTACATTACTCATATTACCTTGTTTTTATCTAAGTTTTTATTTCCTTATTTATTATGTTATTTTATCCTACGTTTTATGTAAATTATTTATCATTCTGTAACTATTCCTCCTAGTATAGTCATTACTGTTTTAGGAGTACCATGATTAAAGATTAAAGACTAGTAATAACCACAGGTTAGGAAGTGCGTGCGAGGGCTATGCATGATTTGTTTCACTGAGGTTAACTATTTCATTGTAAAACAGTGGCGTTGTGTTCTTTTTCCATTTTGGGCATTTATATTTGCAGCGCAATAAAGGGTTGCATAGTGTGGGTGATTGTTTTCCCATAAACGAGACAAAGGGACCTAAGAGTGGTTTTACTGACCTTGTGAAACAGTAACACCAGTTTGATTATACACCAGTTCTATTTTGTGTTGTGTTTGACAAAATGGTTGTTTTTTCACGTTGTAAATAAAAACACTGTTGATTATAAAATGGACATATTGATTGAGTCAAGGTCATTTGATGTAATGGAACAATGATTTATTTGAAATTGTAATGGAAAGAGAAATGTATCAATATTGTTATGAATTATATCTGTTAAAAACACAAACTGTTTGTTAATAAAACTGAAACGAAATTACTGTATTGTATATAACTATTTTTGCATAGATGAGTGAAAGGACATTCATTAAATGTTCATTTAAAAACTGGAATGCAAAGTAATTTACAAAAACAATGTTGTAGTTGTTACGACATATCATTTTGTTAGTCACATCTGTATGTAACTATTCTAAATAGATCAATGAAAGCACATTCATGCACTAAAATGTTCATGTTGAAACTGTAACTACAACATAATTAAGGAATGCTAATTGTTATTGTAATTTTTTAGCAGTGTGACTTGTATGATTAACTTCACGTTCATGTTAAAACTGAAGGTATAACTGATTAAGAAATGTTTATTTGTATGAAGACTGTCTTTTAGCAGTCACATTTGTATCATAATTGTTAGTTTTTGTTATGTTCATTCAAGTTATTCAGGCTTCAGAATGTTTTTCACATAATTGGATGATCCGTCCACTAACATGGTGACATTTTCTGCTGAAAGCAGTGCTTCTGATATTTGATCAGACGTTAGATTCGATTCTTGCTTGTTGTTGATGAGGCTTTTCAAGACATCTGTGAATGAAGTGAACCAGGTTTCCCTTCCATCCACATCGGCACATAGTCTTGCAGACATGGCTTTCTTCGATGCTTTCGTCTTTTGGGTTGCACCACATGATGGGCATTTAATGATGTTTGCATTGATGTCGTATGGCATTTTTTTTGTTGCAAGCCTTTATTTGACATTGGAAATAAATGTTTAGTTTGTCGACAAATTTAAATTCTTGGACTGTAATTTTTTTCTCTTTGTTTTCTAAAAGATCTGGTCCTTTGGCTTGTTTGAGTTCTGTTTGGACTTCATCAAAGGTTGATAATATTGCGTTCCTTTTTTTGCTTTCTTCATTGGAGAGACGTTTGAAATAAATCCTGGGTCGCTTTCTGAAAAAAAATTAAGGTAGAAATAAATTGTTTGGATTTTATGAAGAAATCGATTACTGTAGTCGTTTTTAGCTGTTTATAGATATCGTAAGAATTCAAGAACAGGAGGTCACCATAATAATATATTTGATCCGCATTGGTTTCATGAGAAAATATTTCAGGAATTGGTTAGATTAAGGCAGCCATGGTATGACATGAATTCTCAGTAAGTGAAATGCTATAGATATACATACCTTTGCGTTTTATAGGGCTTGACGGTGAAGACATTTTGTTTGTACTTTGAATTACAGTATTTCCTGATAGAGAAAAGGATGTGTTAGTTAACTAAAAGTTTTATCCAATGAATTCTGGAATGATAAATATTGTTTTGATAATTTAGGAATTTAACTTACAACAGAATTATGCCAATGATGTGTCGTTGTTATATTAAAAATAAAGAAATAAAAACACTTCAAAATTTAATACAGTTGAAGGTCCTAACGGACATTTTCTGAAGTGGAAAGCTCTACTTAAGGCCTCCATGTGAAATCCTTGTTGTAACTTTTGTACAAATTCTTTATTTCCATACTGTAATAAGGTTATGTTGTTGGTTTAAAAGAACACAAGAAATATAAATTACGTCTTTGTAAAAAGAGTTTTTGTATCTTCTGCTAATTTATCCAAGCGATTTTCTTCCATTAGCCTAAGTTGAAATTGAGAAGATTTTTTAATACTTGTTAAGCGCTCAAATGTCATTGGGGATTATGCAAGAATTTAGTGATCGAACTCTGCTTATGGCAACATATGTAATTCCTGCTGCTTTTTCACTTGGTCCAATATCGATCCATGCTTTTGGAAGAGTTAGTCCTTGGCTTTTATGTATTGTTATTGCCCATGCAAGCTTCAATGGTAATTGCTGTCTTTCATGAAATGTTTCGAGGGACTTAGAAGTAATAGTAACAGGAGGAATCGGAACACATTTTGGTAAAGTGTCAATAAATGATGGTCCTGTGTAATGGTCAAACTGAACTATTACTGCTACAGGTAGGTTTGGTGGCGAGTGGTTGTCTGCATAAATGATAGCTATGACTTTTCCTGTTGCTCCATTACAAAGTCCAACCTCTGACCACAAATTCATAGTTAGCATGACAGAAGCTTTTGTAGCTAAGTTGATACAGCCTTTGCAATGGAAGATGAATGACGAGCGTCAATTGGAGGTATTGGTTGACGAAGATTTAATAGTTGATCATAATTATAAGTAGCAACTTGATCATTGCCATAAAACAGTCTCATTGCATTTTCAAATTCACGTAGATTTGGAACAGCTGATGGCTGGCGAGAAAGAAGAAGTTGCCAGTCTTCTTGAGTTGAATCTCCATTTCTGAGACGCTCTAACAATTGTTTAAAAGAAACCTGTTCTGGGTTTGAACCTTGCATACGTTGATTTTCAGAGAGCTTTACCACTTTGTCAAACATCAAATATGCAAGATGGCCTTGTTCACCTATTACTCATGATGGTTTCGCATGATACAAAAGGTTTGTCTGCAACAGGTGGTAACTGAGCAGGGTCGCCTATTAAAATAATTGATACATTTCCAAATACTTCATCCTGTTGCCCAGTTGCCTGTCTACAGTGTTTATCAATCCACCCAAGCAAAGTTTGTCCAAGCATAGAGTATTCATCAATAAGTATATATTTGTTTTTAATGTTTTGTAGTTTATCTTGCAATCTTACAAGTGCTTGCCCTTTCAAATCTGTGTTTCCTCTGGCACCAACAGGTAAGTTAAGAAGTGAATGGACAGTTATGCCATTAATATTGAATGAAGCTTTGCCAGTAGTTGCTGTTACAGTACAATTTTCCTGCATGAGATTTCTTAATGCGCTGATGAGGTAACTTTTACCTGTTCCAGCAAAGCCATTTATTATCAAATGCAAGGGTGACTGAGGGTTTGGGTTTTCAAAATGGTCTTTTACAATATTGTAAGCAAGTGACTGCATGCTACTAAAAGTATTTATGTCTACATTGCAGTTTTGAACTTGAGTCTCATAATACTGCTAAGTGCTTTGTTGAATTTATCCAAGAAGCCATTTCTAATAGTTGTTGTGGAGTGTATGGATAATAGTAGCTGGGCCAGTAATTTTCTGATAAGGTGTCAAATTCGTCGGAATTAGCTGTGTTAATGAAGTCTGCTAGAACCATCCATTCTTCTCGTTGTTGTTCTGGTTCTATGTAATTTTGATTTTGTTCATTATCGCAGATAGATTGTACGTCTTCCAGTTTTCCATGCCAATCAGGCACATGTTGTTTTGCATAGTCTGTTTGCAAAAAACTTTTCCACTGTGAAATAAACACGTCATTATTATGTTCTTGGTTTCCCCATGCATCTTCCTGTTTGTTTTTCCAAGGCTTATATCTTAGCAATTGGTATTTACAGTATAAACCAAAATTTGTACTTTTGGGATTTGAGGAGTATGTGGGATAAACTCTTGGTACTACATTATCTGGTTGATCTACTAATTTTCCATTGACAAGACGATATTTCATTGCAAATTGGAGAAAATTTAAATTACGTAAGTCACATGCTTCAGTGCCTTGATATTTATCACGTTCAGCGTAGGCATCAAGCAAACTGTCTGTTGTTGCTCTATCATCAGGCTGTGTTGTGATATTAAGTCTGCGCGAACCATTTAAGGTTATAGGAACTACATTAAAGGATGAGCTTAGAAGGTTTAAGGACAGTAAATGGTGCATTGTCTCTTGTGCAGAAAAATCTCTTTGGCCAAGTGTTTTCATAACAGTTTTCTTAATTATGGATGAAGCATTGGTATTCACTTGAGAGTTATGCACAATGGTACTAAATGCTTGCTTAAGGAGATGTGATTTGGTTTCACTTTTTGCTGCATATTTTGCTAAGTACTCCACACATGCATGGTAGTCTATAACAATTTGAATATCACAATTTGCCCTCCAGCCTTGGAGTTGAAAGCGCTGGTGGTTGTTTACTCTGGAATCATTCCTTTTTGTAGTTACTTGAACTTTGTATTTTGATGTGTTGTCTTTTGAATGAATAAGCTCAAAATGCAATGACGTTTTCGTACAGGTTTCAAATGGAAAGTTAAATCTACATTTTGGTTCTGTTTCATTGTGCTTTTTCCTTAAACAATAACTTGTACTACAACGAGTGTGTCTTTGAACCATATTCAACAGATCAATATAGTCATTGTCAGAATCTTTGGTATTTTTGTGGTATTCCTGACATGGATGAATAGAAGGCTTTATCCAGAGACCATTATCTGGAGGATTTGGGTTACATGTAGACAAGAGCCAATCAACATATTGACAGATCTTTTTGGTAGCCATTTTACCCTCATTTACTATCGTACTGGTAGCATTATCTTTACTATTCTCTGCCAAATAACCATTAAGTGCAGTTTCACTCAACTTGCACAGGCCTGGATCATTGTTCAGTTTAGCAACACCATGGCAATGAATGCTTCCTCTAGATTGATACTCAAATCTATACCAGTTCCATTTTGCATCAAGTAAATCATATAGCCAGTGTTTAATAAACTTTTTCAAGCGTTCAGTAAAAAACCAATCAACAATATGGGGATTGTTAATAACATTGTTACGTCTTATTTCAGATAAGCTACCTGTAATCCCTTCATCTCTTTCATTTCCAAAAAGAAAATGCAATTCTGGCCAATGCATATCTGCTGCTGAAAATGTCAAAAAGAATGTTGGCGGTCCAGCATGCTGAATGATCGCTTTTAAATCCTCTTTTGCTTTGTACCAATAAGCATCTGATCCAGTTATGTTAGTGACGTAACGGGACAGCTTGTTCAGAAAAAGGTTTGTATTATTATTGTTTACCATTTCTCTCAGTTCTTCCATAGTTAAATGTTGTTCTCCAGGATTTTGTTTTAAAAAAATTCCAGTTTGTTGTAAAATTTGTTTACGCTGAATCATGTTTAAAGCCCAGTATGAAAATCTAGGATGATTTGCAAAACGATAAATCCATTTACTGTCTTTTTTCTCTGCAAATTTTATTAGATGTTTAACCTTTTCTTTCAGAGTTACATTTTTTAAAATTGCAGGATTTGTTGGATCTCCTTTACCATCAGGAAACAATGTTGGAAATGCCATTGTGGCTAAATATGGAGTGACATACTCATTTAATGGGCTATTACCTAAAGTCGGCCAGTTTATTTGTCCCTGGGAAAGATTGTTACGAATGAAATCAATTTCTTGTTGGTGGGTGTCATTTACAGGTAGAAAACTTGAAGAATCTGTATTACTGTCATAAACAATATCTTCTTCACTAGCAACAGGACCAAAATCTGGGTGGGGAGTTTTATTATCATCTGTTGTAGTGTCATCTGTTTCTATTGAAAGAAGTTCGCTGGGAACATCATTTTCTGGTAAAGAATTTAATGCGTTATAATTTAATTCATTGTCTGAATAATGTGGATTATTTTTAATGAGCCAGTGAATTGCATCTGATACCACTTGCCTTCTTACTGAAAGGTTTTTAACAAAATTTCCCTTTCCTTTAGCTCTAACAATAATTATTGATAAATCTTTAGGGTATCTTGGAAGTGATTGAGCCAATTCACTGACATTTTGAGGTAGATTTATTGTATGTCCAGAATATCCTCTTTGTCCTCCTGGTTTGATATAAATATACATTATAGGAAGAGCTTTAGCAATTAACATTTCTTCTACCTGCGTCAAACCAGAAAGTTGAGTGGGTACTGCTGAGGGTATCATAAAGTTTTCCTTGGAGAATTTTTTTGGTGACTCTTTTTCTCTTGAGCACCTCGAACATGTATAATTTTGTGGACATTTTGGTGTCACTCTTAATGGCCAGGCTTCAAAACAAACTTTGCATTGGCAAATGTTATAATTATTGGAATTATGGAATTTAGTTATGTTTTGTTTTGCCCAGTCTTGTTTGTGAATATCTCCATGTTTTTCTGCATCAAAAGTTAATAAGTACTGTTTCTTATCACATGTCTTTTTCATTTTTTTGCAATATTCCTTGTAGTTTGCTCTTCTTTCCTTTTTCTCTGCCAAGCATCTCGCCTGCCTAGGTTTCTCTTCTTAATTTTCTCATCACATTGTAATAATTTGGATTTTAGATACTTTAAGGCATTCTTATTAGTAGTATTACTATGAGGTATTGTAGAAACATAATGCAAGTCTTCTATGTAACCAACAAACAATACTTTTGCATTTTGATCTGCAGTGGATGGCGTAATTGTAGAGACTTGTGTGCACGAAAGCCTGGACTCAATGATATGAATGACACAATTAAGTTCATTTGCTACTGCTTGTCACACCATGTGCCTGGTGTGGCCATTCTTTGCAAATAACTTTTCCATGAATTCTCAGACACACTCTCGATAAACAAATCAGGGTGTTGTTCTAAATAGCTTACACCAGCATGCCTTACAGCAATATGATGGTCTGGAGTACCATAATACTGATGTGAAATTGCTTTGAAAAAGCAGTCACCAGAACCACCAACATCCAATGCCTGCAAACCTTTGTCGCATAATCTATTAACCAATCGGTCATAAGAACTGCTTTCAGTACTTGCCCTTGTACCCATTTGAGATGGATGTGCATTGTATGTATTCCTGCCACCAGAAAGCGATGGTAAAAGCTTAAGCCGTACAAATTTTTTCAATAATGGCTTTGAATTATCACACCTAGAGGTTTGAAAAGTTCGGTTACCAGCTGTCACTTTTTTCGAAATATTTAGCTTTGAGCGAAAGTAGTAACAAGAAAAACAGCTTTCAAAGCAGTGTCTTGAAGACCAAGTTTTAAACGTTTTGTAGAAGTAATAAAAAGCTGACGACCTAGGAATTTTGGTTTTGAGAACAAGTTTTATTTGTTTTCTCTTCTGCCTGTGTTTTAGAAGGTGAAACAATTTTTGTTTAGGTATCCTTGATGGTTCCCTGTCTCTTTTATAAGATCGAACCGATTTGGCAGAACGACCACGCATTTTTCCTAACGTGTCTGAACAGCTAAATGAAGACACAAGGTAACGGAACCACGTACACTGGTTTCAATGAAAGATCTGTACTTAGATTGTTATCGCTTGGCCGCTTAAAGAAACTGAACGCTCGCACGTGACAGATCGTGATAGGTCACATTGTATTTGCCATGATTTCACCGTGATAGCTCTGTGTTTTAAGCTTGACTTGTTACAATAAAATTGACTTGTCTCGTGGTGAACAAAGTGGTTCAACGGTATAATTGTGGCAAAACTGTGCCAATATTTTATAAACAAACCGAAGTGGGTGACAGCTGGTGTGAAAATGCAAACACGCTCGACGAAAAAATCAAAGGCTTTCCTTTATGTACGTAAAAGCAGCCATAAAATGTTATTGTATACCTCACAATAAACTTAATAGGTAAAGTACCTTACTAACCTGCATATAGATATAGGACAAGGTTTCGCTCTAAGGTCAATGGACGCACAGCTCTCAATCGCTCTACAGTTCAAGTCTTCAATGGATCAAAAGGTCAAGGGATGCACAGTTCTCGATCGCTCTACAGTTCAAGTCTTAAATGGATCAACGCCAAGGTCAATGGACGCACAGCTCTCGCTCTACAGTTCAAGTCTTCAATGGATCAACGCCAAGGTCAATGGACACACAGCTCTCGCTCTACAGTTCAACAACGCCAAGGAGGAACACAGATCTCTCGCAATGGCCGGAAGATTTCGATACCCGACAACAACAGACACGAACAGGAAACGTTCCGATCACAAGTTCACATGCTCGATTTTGATTGGACGGCGCGCCAGCTATGCATGAGCTGCACGTGATTCTCCGAAATAGACGTCATCCACGTGATAAAATTGTGTTTTGTGCATTCCAATTCATGGACCGCCACTTCTGCATGAACTGCACGTGATTCTTGACATTCTTAGCTTCAAGAAGGCGAAATTTACATATTATTTGAGCCCTTCAACTACATTAAAGATCATTGACTATGGAACGTGAAACAGCTATGCTTTGGTGAGAATTGTCTTCTGCTTGGTGTTGGTTTCTAGCGGTCAGAGCGCCTGTGCTCAAATTACTGCTGCTTCGTGTTTGTCTCGCATGGTCAAAGCGCTTATGCTTATGCTTATGCGTCCTTTCATTTCATTGGTTCTTAGTGTCCCTAGGGACAAATATTTGGAAGGACGACTTTTTTGCTAAATTCGAGTCACTGCAAGGCTATATAACTGCCGCGCATGCGTTTGTAACCAATGTTGAGATTAGGATTGCGGGCTCCGCTGGTCGCCCGCAATTAAAGTACCGTAAGAACCAAGTTAAATGCAGCGCATGCGTAGTTAGTAAAAAAATTGAGATTGAACACTTTAGGTCCAGTCTTACCGAAATACGCGTATTTTTCGAAAACCGCTCGTTAGAATTTCACCAAATTTGGCAGGAAAATACTTCAGGAAACAAGAAACAACGTTGCAAAAATTCTAAAATTTGACAGAGGAAACTGTAAATAATGGATATTCATAATATCTTTCAAGGACGGATTGCTAAAAATCGGTCAGTTAAAATAACATTACAATAGTGTCCGCATGTGAGTATTGTGACAAGTTTGTGTCAGGCAAATGATAGAGAAAATCTAACAACTGAATTTTCCGAAAATATACAAAACTCAATTTTAAACTGATGTTTATACCCAGTCACATTACCATGTCAACAGCGCACACGTCAGTGCAACTATCAAAATTCGAAAGTCTATCCTTTTAACTTATCTCCTGCAAATTTTGGGGACCTAGAGTTCAACGGTTTTCGAATAAAAGGCAAATGCAACACAGGCTTCAAAAACTGTGTTCGGCCACCTTAATGTTTCGTTGAAATCCACAATCTGTGTGCTTTTTACATGTAAGGCTTAATCTGTTGATCCGTGAACCTGTAAAATGAAGATCCCAGAATATTTTTGCATGTCAAACTGCATGGGAGGTTCCAAGTGCTGACATCTTTAAATATAACATCTTTTGGGATTAACTTTGTAGTCACTCAAAACACAAAATTTGTAACAAGTCCACAGGATGAAAAAAAAAACACTGAAAAATAGTTTCTTTTTTAAAATTAAACCAGTACAGTGAGCTATCTTATGGAAACTTTTTAAAATTTTGCAAAATTCGATCCCAAAAAGGTTATCAGTAACCTCAACGCATATTTGGAAGACTATGCAGAGTGACAATTCCAAGAGGAGGACAATCAAAATGGTGCACTTATTGGAAAGGAATGAAGGCAATTTTAAAGAAAGCAATAGACCTCTTTGGCTTGGTTTTTTGCTGTCTGTAATGCCAAGGAGCCTTTGCTTGATTTTCATTAACTAGGTAAAAAATTGTGATTATCGATTTCAATCAATTAAAGTAACTAATCATATACCTGCAAACATTTTCTTATCCAAAGGTGCGAGACCTTTTACCCCGGAAAGGCCTGGATTTCTGAAGATGTCACGATGATTTCCGAACGTTTTTAAATATGGACGAACACTCAAAATATGAGGGTTCTGGCACAGCGAGTTGTACAAAAAGTTCATGATCTCGAACAAACCTGTTTTATACCGAAACTCGGCTCCCAAACTCACCTCGTTTCGGACAGCATGAAACAAAATGGGTGGACATGCGGGTCAAGCAGTATTGTTTTGATTTCGAAGCATTGACGTCATGCGAAGGGTTCAGTTACGCGTGACCGCGCTGCTTTGTTAAACCACAACACACAAGTGTAATTCTCGCATCTTGCCACGAAGACTTCGTTTCTGCTTCAGCAGTTTAGCACGTTCAGAGATTTTTCTCACCAGTCTAATGCAAGCTTGTGAACTGGATGAGTGTGTTCCGGCGGCAAGAGTCTCCAGGAACTGGTAAACACGACTTCTGTTTTGGTTTTGTTCCATTTTCAAGTTGTTCCAAAGATGTGATTCCGGTGAATTTATACCTTTACGCGGTGGGTCTGGGAGCGATGGCGGGGTGAAGAAATAGACATTGCATCACAGGTTGGGACACAGTGGTTAAATAGAAATGACATAACCGACTTTTTTCGAAATTGCAAAGTGCCCCTGAAATAACAAAGCGCCCCTGAAACTACAAAGCGCCCATGAAAATTCTGAAGCGCCCATGAAAAAAAAATCAGACTGAATCGTGGTTGTTCTGGAATTAGGGGTTGTTCAGGAACGTGAAACATAAAGCATAGAAACTATTGTGTGACTTCGCGGTCCAGTGAAGTCATAATAGCATGCCAGAGAAAAATATTTTTATTGAAGAAATACATGCACTGCGAATTTGTGTCAGAATTATTTTCCAATTGAAGAAATATCTGCACAAGTATTTTCGCCAAAATGGCAGCCGCAAGGTTTTCATCCGAAGTGTTGCAAATGTTTTACGGCCCGATTGCGGGGCAGGAAAACAGAAACCTGCCACAACCATTGGAACCCGACGTGGCTGCTTTATTTCCTGCATCAAAAAACCCACAAAGACCAAGCAAATATCCGGTTAATGATCGTATCAACTACCAAGGCATTGATTTCCCAACACCAGTAAAGCAGATAGACAAGCTTGAGGCCTCGCGATAAATGTCTTTGGCTGGGAAAACAACTGTGTGATAATACACAGGTTAAGCAGAAAAGAAGTGAATGTGGAGCGGATAAGCCTGATGCTAATAGAGTCTGGAGAAATACAGCACCATTGTTATGTAAAACGGGAGAGCGCTTTGCTGTTTGATCAGACCAAAAACAGCAATGCAAAACACTATTGCATGTTGTGCATGACGGGTTTCTCAAGATTGGACTTGCTCGAGAAACATAAAGAATACTGCAAGGGGGTAAACGGAAGGGCAACAAGGATTGAGATGCCAGAAGAGGGGAAAAACACCTTTTCTTTCCAAAATCATCACAAGCAGATAAAGGTGCCATACGTGATATATGCGGACTTTGAGGCATTGGTCAGAAAGATTCCTGGCTGCGAACGTGGACCAGAGAGCAAGCAAAAAAGCTACACGAAGAAGACTGAATGTCACGAGGCATGTGGCTTTTCGTACATGGTTGTGAGAAGCGATGGCGAAGTTACAGGGTCAAAAGTTTACAGGGGTGGAAATGCTGTGGGAACGTTTCTAAGTGACATTCTGCAGGAGGAGGTTGTAATAAGAGAAAGCTTGGCCGAACCCAAGACGATTGTAACGACGGCAGAAGACTGGGAGAAATTTAATGAAGCAGTGGACTGCCATATTTGCAACGAAAGTCTTATAAAGGATGAATTCTTGGACTCATTACCTGTTTGGAACAAAACAGAGGACCGATATTTGGGCCAAAGCCCCAAAAAATATTTTCACTTTGTCAAAAGTGGATTTTCTTTGTCTTAAATGATTGTCAGAAAAAGAGCACAAAGACGCAGAAAAAAATCAGGAAAACTGTTTATGCTGCGAAAAGCCTTTGCTTCAGAAAAATTTCAGAGATGCGGTAAAAGACCATTGCCACGGGCAGGTTCCGTGGAGCCGCGTGCGGTGGAATCTCGATAATAATAATAATATAATAATAATATACAATATTTATAGAGCGCTCATTACCAATGGTCCAAAAGCGCTTTACATAATAAAAATAACAGCAAAATCCTAAACCTACAAAACTACATTGTCATTCTATAAAAATTCCCAATGGAACAAAAGCGCTTTACATAATAAACATAACAACAAAATCGTAAACCTACAAAACTACATCGCCATCCTATAAAAACATCATCATTCTATACAACATCATAACCAATTTTAAAAAGCCAAGTCTTGAGCTTAGATTTAAAAGAAGAAAGGGAATTGCAAGATCTAAGTTCGAATGGAAGTGCATTCCAAACAGAAGGTGCAGCAATAGTAAAAGACCGGCCACCATAAGTTTTAAGATTAAATTTAGATGTAGAAAGTAAAAATTGATTGGAGGATCTAAGAAGTCTACCAGGTATATAAGGCTTGATGAGATCAGTGATATAGCTAGGTGCAGCACCATGAAGCGCCTTAAATTTAATTACTGCAATTTTGAAAGTTATTCTTTGTTCAATTGTTAGCCAATGAAGTTGAATAAGCAACGGCGTAACATGCTCATATCTATTAGTAAGGTGAATAAGCCTAGCAGCACTATTTAGGACACTCTGCACACGTTTCAAAATACATTTAGGCTGACCGTAGAGCAATGAGTTACAATAGTCGATCCTTGCAGTAACAAAGGCATGAATTAGAGTTTTACATGTATCGTAAGAAAGAAACTTGCGAATCTTAAAAATATTGCGTAAATGGTAAGCAAGAGGTACGCCAAGGCAAACAACCCCTTGCTGCCTGACTACGACCCCCGCAAACCGAAAAAATATATTATGTATCTCGATGCAAACAACCTTTACGGATGGGCAATGAGCAAGCCCCTCCCCAAAAGAGATTTCAAATGGAAACGTGTTATCCCCACAGAGCAGGAGATCCTCAAGAAAAAAGAGAACGCGAAGAATGGGTGGATTCTCGAGGTTGATCTTGAATATCCCGCAGAACTGCACGAGGAACATAACAGCTATCCCCTGGCACCGGACAAAAAAGTCGTGAAAAAGGAAAGGAATGGATGTCAGACTACCAAAAGAATTTAATGAAAGACCTGGATTTAACCTCACCGGAGAGCAAGAAGCTGCTGCTGACCCTCGGGACAAAAACAACTACGACGTGCATTACAGAAACCTTCAGTTTTATCTGAAGCAGGGCATGAAACTAAAACGGGTGCACACGGTGCTCGAATTTGAACAAGAACGCTGGATAGAGCCATACATCAGGATGAATACTGAGTTCAGGAAAAACGCAAAGAGCGACTTTGAAAAGAAGTTTTACGAGCTCATGAACAACTCAGTTTTCGGCAACACCATGGAAAACCTGCGCAACCGTGTTGACATAAAAATCGTGCGCAGCAACGAGAGGGACAAAATAAGGAAATTGGTTGCCAGCCCTTTCTACTCAAGGCATGTATTGTTTACAAACGACATGGCGAGGATCCACATGCAAGCCGCTGCTGAATAAACCTGTTTACACGACCATGATGATCCTTGACAACAGCAAGATCCTGATGTACGACTTTTTCTACAACAATCTGAAAAAGGAATACGGTGAAAAGTGCGAGCTCTTGCACACAGACACCGACAGCCTTCTTTGATGGCAATGGCAGGTTTCTTGAAAGTATGGCTTGTTACCTCGTTGTTCATAGCCAAAACAACTTCTGGAAGTCTTTTCACCCACGCAGTGTACCGTTGGCACTCAGGGAGTCTCATTTCCACGGCGTACTGGTGCCAGAACAAGCGCTCGGCAAGGGTACGGTTGAAACGTTCAACAATGGCCTGGTCGCGGTGAATGTCAACGCGCCTGCGCCGGATATAGGTTTTGCGATCTCTCCTTGCGAATGTGTGCTCTCAGGTTGTTCGGTCGACATTGTGCAAAGGTATTGTTGAGCAAACATAATAATCTTCCGATTTTGCTTCGTACTTACTTTTCAAATGCTCATTAAAATCAATGTGTTTTGTTGTGATCAGCGCCGCGGCCGCACTTTAAAGCAATGTTGCCGGCCAGGTTGGAGAGCTCTTTGTTGATGATGTAGTCATTTCTGAGTTCGTTTTGATAAGCATTGATGTCTTTGACGTCAACGGCCATTCCGACCGCTTTGGTCAAAGGAAAAATGAAGCTCTCGATCAACCTGTCAGTTGTCTTTGAGGCCACGTATGTCTCGTACCGTTTAGTGTATTTCTCAACATCTTTGTCGCTCAGGCGCCTCACCTGCTCGTGTGTAAACTGCACCCCGATTGCCTCTTTGGCTTTTCCTGTCCACACCAGCACGGCCAACTGCTCACGAAGAGCAGGAATATCAGGCCCGGGGACCGAGCCTGGCAGAACACCACCAGCTGGCCGGCTCGAAGGCTCAGTTTCCAGCATGCTTATAACTTCAGTGATAGCAAGCTCTTCTGCAGCCATTGTGTATAATAATCTTACAAATTCCGTTTTTTTAATTCAAAATAACTCAACCCTGTAGGGGTGCCGAAGCGAGAACACCAGATAAGCGAACTTTCGCTCTTTCAGCTTTGAAATCAGACCTTTGTACACATCCTGGGAGAGTTCGCCGGCGTAATCATCAAAGATGGCTTTCGGGGTCTTGGCCGCGGGGGTGTAAAAGAGAACGATCGGAGCCACGTTTTCCCGGAAGGAGGCCGTTATGCTGATTATCTTCTGTGTCAGCACCAAAACGCTGATGCTGATATGTCGAGCAGAAAAGGCAAGATTTACCAGCTGGCCTGTGCACCCTTTCAAATCTTTCGAGGCTGCAAAGTCATCGAGGATTATGAGCATGTTGGTGCCCTCGAAAAATAAGCTCACGAGCTTCAACCAAATTTCCACCTCGTATTATCACAAACATTCGTCGATCATCTTCACCAATTCGGTGGTAGGTTTTGTTGTGCGCGAATGTCGGGCAGATGAGCACGATGTAGTCGAACTTGCCACGAAAAGGGCCATAGATCTAGTCCACCACAAACCTTGATTTGCCTGAATTCGTCGGACCAACAATGAGAGCGTTGAATGGGATGTTGCTCGGGTTCATTTCTATATCAGTATTGCAGATTCTAATTGCTGCCCCAATATGTTCATCTGCGAGTCACTGATAACAAAGACGTGGCAGTTCACATTGCCTGATCCACTGGCGTTCCTCTCGAGCTCAAGCTGGACCCCGTCTTTGGTGTTCACGAGGCGCGTGCCACTTCCGTGCATCGACTGATCTGCCATTGAGCGCAAATCGATCAAAAGCCCGAACTTGTCATCAGTGTAGAACTTCGTCAGATTCATGTGTGGCGTTTTTGTCTTGAGAAAGAAGCGGCTGGCTTCCTCCAAAATGTCCTTGCCTTCGATGCCGTTGTTGTACAGCATGTTGGGTGAGCCGTTCACCGTAACGCTGACTTTCGTCAAGTCAGGGTTGAGGTACTTTTCTGAATCCCTGGTGCCAGCGACAGATGGCTCAACAAAGAGGAGAAGGATGCCTTTAAGGGACCTCTGGGGGTTGACTCTGAGGTTAATCCTTGTTTCCGTGCCTTTTGAGAAGGTGACCACCTCAGCCCGCATCACGTGATCGTACATGAATTCCTTGCCAGCGGAATAAACACTGTGCGCGTTGTCCACCAGAGTCTTGCTTCTGATCATTTCGTACTCGAGCTGTATATTAATCAGCATGTATTTCAGTTTTGTTGGGTCAGAGCCTTTGACAACCTGTGAGGCCGGCGCAAGTGTCAACTCAAACACGAGGTCGTTGTAAAGAGCTTGGGGGTAAAAGACTCCGTGGTCGGTCAGAACCTGGTGGTCCAGTCTGATTCGGTATTTCGTTCCGAAAACATTGTTCAGCGATTTTTCCGTGGCAATTCCTGTGGTTTTCTTATCCCCAGCATTTGAGCGGATCTTCCAAAGGTCCTCACTCTGAATGCCGTCCAGCAGCATGTTGTCCCGCTCCTCCTGCGCGAGGAAAAGGTCCTCCCAGATCTTGAAGAGGTCATACCCCACCATGTCCTGCAGTATGGTGCCCGCGCACTTCACAACCAGCTTGTTGACCAGAGCGTGTGCGACATTTTGAACGAGGAAGTTGTTGGCGTGCCCTCCAGACAAGTCCATGTTGAAGAGCAGTGCGAGCGAACCGGGCACGAGGACCTCATTCTCATTCAGCTTGGGCACCGAAACATACAGGGTCTCGTTGGGGCTGGCGTCACTATGATCAAAGGTGATAAACTTTACTGCAAGCTCGGCTTTCATTGCGCAGAGATTTTTCTTTGATATACAATGGCAGAAGGTGGTCACTTTGGATACGACGACCCCGTACTTGACCATGCTATTGACCACGATGACGATGAACAAGAGGTCAATACTACCTGTCCATTTCATTTTTGCTGGCTTTGCATCGACACCCTTCCATAGTGGCAAACACTATGAAATGCAAACAATGCAGCATGAACAGAGCGGGATGCCTGACACTTCTTACACCGAGGAAACCCCTTTGGTGGGCAGAAGTGCGTAATGAATGAGAAAAAGCGTGGAATAGTCTCAAGGGAATATTTCCAGAAAGCTCGGTGAAAAATCGTGAAGCCTCTTACAGCCTAAAGGGCAAATTACAAGTAAAAATGGGTGGAGCTGGCAAAAAAAATATGCCCTTTTCACCAAAGAAAGGTCAACAGGAAAAGAAAGGCTAAATCCAAATCCTACAAAAGAAATCAAAGACCAACTTGGGACGATGGCACAAGAAATTATCGCTCAAGACAATGAGAGCATAAGAGAACAACGTCAGAGATTGAGAGAGACCGAAGAACAATTAAGAGATGCTGAAAAAATTGCTGCAGAAAAGGAAAAGGCTACTCAAGAGGTTCAAAATCTGAGAAATAGAATTGAGCAAACTCAAGCAAGGATTGATGGGTTACAAGATGAACATGGATCGAATGTTGAAAGTGAGGCAGAACTGCAGAGACAGCAGCAACTGATAAAAAATCTTAAAACAGATTTTGGAAATGCAAAAAAAGAGGTGGCAGCTCTTGAAAAACAAGCAAAAAATAAAGCCAAAGAACAAACCCGGATCAACCAACTCAGGGCAAGCCTGGCGGCCAAAAGAGTGAAAGAAACACCATGGAAAAAAGGCTCAACGAAACAAGAACGTTGGATGAACTGCGCGAGCAAGAATCCGACCTTCAACGACAAAATGAGGAAGATCAGAAAATCATCAACGATGAGAACGCCTCACGCTCAAGAACGGAGGAGCTCGCGCGTTTACAAACACAGATTGAGGAAAGAGAAAGAGCGCTTCCACTTCGTGATAGGGTTAAAGAGATCTTCAAAAAAATATGGCGTGACAGTTACAGCCATCTCTCTTGCTGCTGGTGCCACGATTGGTGCTGTTATTGGGGCCATTACCAACTCTTTGAAGGCCACTGGCAAAGCGTTGCCAGGTCTCATTGGCCTCAATTGTTAGTTTCCTCTTCAACGCCGCTGGTCAGGCCATCGGTTTTCTCGCTGAGCACACCTGGCTGCTGACTTTGGTTGTTGTGGCCTTTCTGGTTGAGACCTATATCAAGAAGCAGCGTTAACGAAATGACAAGAATGCCAAACCCGCAACTGCAACCGCGCCAACAGCAAGAGCTATTTTGTTCACATCAGGTGACTCACTGCCGGAGCCAACCGTTGGGTTGGCAAAAAATGAAAATGGCGAACTGTTTGACTTTCACGGGTACCCAATTTATTATATTTTAGAGATAGATTAAAATGTTGTAATATACCATGTCTTTAGTGAATGTCTTGCCAAGTGCACCGCCAGATAATATTTATCCAGAGCTACCCATCTCAAGAACCCCAGAAAATTTCCGGCTAACTGAGATCAGCAAAATAGACCTTTTACATGGCGCGCGGGGACTGGTCACTGGAGGTATGCGTCCGCCATCTTGAAACAGTGAAAGGTGAAGCGGGTCAGCCATGGTTAACCACTGTTGTGTTCCTCTCTGCCATTCGAAGTCATCAAGGGAAAAAGAACTATCCTTCCATCGCTTTCCAAAATGCGAGTCCAAAAAGAAGAAATGGAAGGTAAAAATATGCCGTGATGAAGGGGAATTGTTTAGTATAACTGAGCACACTCGAGTGTGTTCTCTTCATTTTACGGCTGATGACTACCGCATAACACTTGGTGGACTTAAAGTTCTCAAGGAGGATGCTGTGCCCTCAGTATTTCCCTGGAAAACACCAGTCAATCAACGCTTGTCAAAGACAAGTTCACTCGGAATGGGGAAAAGCCGAGGAGAAAACTCTATGCAGTCATTGCCAGGAGAAGGATCGTCAGATGGAGCGTTTGATGGAATTACTTCAAGAAAAGGATGATGAAATAAAGGTTTTGAAATCCAATTTAATATCAGTAAAATCAAGGATTGATAGTATGACGTTCTCGTTTAAACGATTTGAAAGTAGTGACGATGACATTCACTTTTACTCTGGCTTCCAAAATGCATCCAGCTATGGGGAATTTATGACTTTTGTTTTGTGTCACGCTGAAAACATGAGTTACGGCTAATGTCAGCACAGGTCACACTAACAGAGCTCTATCAAAGGAGGACGAACTCTTTTTGACTCTTGCAAGATTGCGTTTGGGTCTCCCACTGCAGCATATTGCCAACTTATTCAACATTTCCATTGCTACTGTTTCAAGAATATTTACGTCATGGATAAATTTGCTTTATTTTGTCTTGGGTTCTATTAATTTTTGGTTGCCCAAACGCACAATTCAAGAAACAATGCCTGACAGTTTTAGAAAACTTCCTTCAACAAGAGTGATCCTTGATGCAACTGAATTCAAGATACAGACACCTTCTTCTTTGTTAAGGCAGTCTCAGGTTTTCTCACAGTACAAAAGTACTACTACAGCCAAAGCTCTGCTGGGTATTGCACCCTCAGGTAGTGTTACATTTGTATCTCAGTTGTATACTGGAGGCATATCGGATAAGGAAATCACCAAACAGTCTGGAATTCTCACATTGCTTGAAAGGGGGGACAATATAATGGCTGACACAGGTTTTGTAATAAATGACCTACTAGAGCCTCTAGGATGTACTCTTAATATTCCTCCTTTCTTTAATAACCAGGGACAGTTTTCAGAGGATCAAGTAAAAGAGACTCAGGACATTGCAAATTTGAGAATACATGTCGAGAGGGCAATGAGCAGAATTAAGACATTTAAAATCCTACAAAATGTGTTTCCTATTAATCAGGCTGGTCTGCTTAATCAGATCTGGACAGTCTGTGCACTTTTGGTGAATTTCCAGTCACCAATTATTGCACAATAACTAATACTTGCAAGCGTCTTTTATTAGCTGAAATGCAAGATACATACAGATGTTTTTCAGAAAATTTCTGTGCAAATGTAAACTTGTCAATGAAAATACAACAATACAGAAACAACCAACAGCCAAAAAAGACAAAAATTGTCTCAAAGTCCTTATTTTACAGCTTAAAACATTTTGCACAAAATAATAGTTTAGTATGATGTCATTAATAATAGTTTAGTTAGCATCCTTTCATTGTCAAGAATGTATAAGAATGCTCAAAGTAGAAATTTGTGAATTTGGAAAGCATATTATTCCACAAGGTTTCATCAAACATAATTCTTTCTGAAAGAAATCTACACCTGTCCAAACACAAAAATCACACCATTTAAGCCCAGTGATGCCCATTAGGCCTTGGACTTGATAATAGTAGTTGTGATTTTCTTTTAACTTAATCCCATTGTCTGTTTGTTTTAAGTAAAATTGCTTATTTTCTGTAATAATGCCAATTATTTTTTTACCTGCTACACAAAATGGGCATTTAGCTTCAAAAATCCCAAAGGGATTTTCTTTCATTGAAGGGTCATAAATAATACCATCGGGTGAAGCCCCTAGCCAGCAAAATGCTGGGTTAACCACTAGTCCACTCTTGTACATTTTTTTATTTAGTCCACAATCAAGATACTCTTTCGCAGCCCTGATCTTGTTGGTCAAACCATACTTCATAGCTGGGGTCTGAATTGTTTTTCCTTGAAACAGTTCATTCAGAAACTTTTCTGTGACAGCTGCCTTTCTTTTGATAACCTGGCCAAACTGAGATGCTGTGATACGCTTTGCTCTCTCTAATTTCCACTTTGCACTCCCACTTTGCTCTCTCGTGTCACATTCAAGTTGTGATGCATCTTTTGGCAACAAGGTAATGAAGCAAAGGTCTACATTTTGAAACCCATGTGCATATTCATTCCAGTCATCACTGAGCACGGGTAGTTTAAATGGTAAGTCACCATATATGTTTGTTTGATTTTCAATACAATCAACTGAAGGTAGCTGATAACTTAATGGACTACCCTTAAGGTACTCGCCAAAATTTGTTTTAACGGTGGTAGAACTATCACTTTCCATGTGGACAACTGGTGCAGTAGGGCATACCTTTTTAAACTTTTCTTGAAACTCTTGAAATATTTGTTTGCTTTCCTCCAGCTCCTTTCTCTTGAGAGATCTTGGATCGTAAAGGCAGAGTGATACACCTCTTGTTGATTCCTTTCCCACCGATGGTTTTGAAAAAGTTAGGGGCATCCAGGCTTGCGGGTCGATTTTTGCACCTCTTGGAACATGCCATTGCTGGGGCTTTGAAGTACAAGCTGAAGCACCATCGCTCTCCTTCATGAACTCAACACCGCGTAGGCTAAAGCCGAGAGATGATGACAATGACCCTGCCCGCCTTTGCAAGAACATCTTCTAAACACGATATTCGATCCTGAGTCGCTGAATTCCAAGATCATTTTCATCTCATGCGGCTTTTCCGACTTAGACATCGAGCGATAGCATTTTCCTTTCATAACACAACATTCGCCTTCCTGAAATGTGATAAAAAGATCGTGAACGTAATCTTCCACGAAAAACGCCCGAGACCTCTGATCCGATTTCTTTTCCTTGATAAACTCCTCCAAGCAATTTTGGGTTAAAATTTTACAAGTTTCTTCACTATTAGCTGTCATTTTAGCTAGCGATCAAAGGTCAACACAAGTGCAAATTAGCCATGTGCTATACCAAACATGGCGATCACATACCTCCAGTGACCAGTCCCCACGCGGCATGTAAAAGGTCTATTGAAAAAGAAATAGCCGATGAGGCTCGGAAAGTGATTCACTATTCCGTAGTCTCTCTTGGAGCTGTGACAGCCGCTCTGTCTTCCGGGGCCATTGCAACTTCACTCACTGGTGTCGGAATTGTGGTTGGAGCACCTATAGCAGGAATAGCAGCCCTTTCAGGTTTTGCTTCCACAGGCCTGTCAGTTATTAACAAGAAACTTGAAAGGAAAGTTAATAAACACACGAAAATTCAAGCTCTGGCACTTGCAAAGAATGACTCAATAAAAAGCTCTCAAGGTCTTGACGATAACAATGTTTCCGACTCAGAATTCAAACAAATAACATGTGAAATGCAGAAATATTGCAAAATCAAAGAGACTTTACAATCAAACTTCGCTAAAAAACAGACCGATTTACACCAGCCGGATCTTGAAAAGATAAAAAACCAGATTCGGCAAGAGTTTTGAAAAAAACGGGCGGCGTCCAGCACAAATTTTGAACCAAACTTTGAGAGAAAAACACAAAAATGTCTCTGAGTGTTATAAAAATTAGATAACGCACTGTCACGCTGGGCATTACGTGACTCGGTTGTGTCACGTGACAGGTCACAAAAGGACAAAACCTTGTCGGGGGTGCTTCATGGCACGTGTTCCGCGATCCCCGATCCTCGATTCCTGATCTCCACTCCTAATTTTCCTGGAGTTGTGGCACCTTTGAATTAAAAAATTACATTAAAAATTAATTGTAAACAGAAGCTTTATTTGCATATTATGAAAACATGATTGCGAGCTTTGACTTGTTTGTGCTTTTTTTGATGGATCATCCAACTCCACAGTGGCAGAAAAATATAAGAAATATCGCACACGAAGTTGTCAAGTGTCTCAACGAAAAAGAGAAAATAAAACATCCAACTTTTGTATGCGCGTATGCAAAATTCTCATGATTCAGCTATTCTTTTTCTAAATAAGTTTTTGAAAGGTTTCGTCGTAGTCTTCAATGCAAAACACAGGATAGCCGATTTTTGTAACAGATGTGACAGAGCCCCTTCCTGCCGCAAGTGTTGCATTTCTTACAAAACTAGACCTTTACGATTCGTCCTCGTTGTTCGCAGAAAGGTGCCTCCAAAAGATCATTATATATCTTGTCCCAGCCAAGAGCCGATCGCTGCCTAACTTTTATGGTGATACTGTATACTCCTTGTAAATCATCTCACGAATTTCTGTTGGGAGGGAATAAATGGCCTCGTAAATTGTTGGTCTGTTTGCCTCCCTCGTTATTGGACCGTCAAACATTTGCAGAACAACTGACGAGTAACTTGTGGCTGCCATTTTGGCGTATATACCGGTACTTGTGCAGATAACTCTTCAATATTACTCTCTGGCACGCCATTACGACTTCACTGGACTGCGAAGTCACGCAATAGTTTCTATGCTTCACGTTTCACATTCCTGAACAACCCCTAATTCCAGAACAACCACGATTCTGTCTGATTTTTTTTCATGGGTACTTCAGAATTTTCATGGGCGCTTTGTAATTTCAGGGGCGCTTTGCAATGTCTAAAAAAGTCAGTTATGTCATTTCTATTTATCCACTGTGTCCCTACCTGTGATGCAATGTCTATTTCTCAACTTCGCCATCGCTCCCAGACCCACTGTGTAAAGGTATCAATTCACCGAAATCACGTCTTTGGAACAACTTGAAAATGGAACAAAACCAAAACAGAAGTCGTGTTTACCAGTTCCTGGAGACTCTTGCCACCAGAACACACTCATCCAGTTCACAAGCTCGCATTAGACTGGCGAGAAAAATCTCTGAACATGCTAAACTGCTTAAGCAGAGACAAAGTCTTCGTGGCAGGATGCAAGTCTCTCGAGACGAAAGAAGAAGAGATCGCCCTTGTTGAGCAAGAGATCCAACAGCTGGAAGCATATGTCCAGAATGGTACCGATCATTCCAGTAGCGAGGAGGATTGAGCTTTGATATCCTCAATAAAATGTTTTCAATCTTTACACTTGTGTGTTGTGGTTTAATAAAGCAGTGCGGTAACGCGAAACTGAACCCTTCGCATGACGTCAATGCTTCGAAATCAAAACAATACTGCTTGACCCGCATGCCCACCCATTTTGTTTCATGCTGTCTCGCACACACATAAAATATGAGGGTTCTGGACACAGCGAGTTGTACAAAAAGTTCATGATCTCGAACAAACCTGTTTTATACCGAAGCGAGGTGAGTTTGGGAGCCGAGTTTTGGTATAAAACAGGTCTGTTCGAGATCATGAATCTTTTGTACAACTCGCTGTGCCAGAACCCTCATGATTTTTGTGTGTGACGAAGACTTCCGAAAACGTACGAAGGTTTCCAATGACATTCCAGAGACCAAAACGATCGCAGCCTCTGAGTATGGTTGCCGGAATGTTGCATATTCAATAGCATACAATTTATATTCAGTAATTCATATTTTTCTTCAAGAATTGTCATTTTATATTCAATGTGCCATAGTTTTATTCAGTAAACTCATTTTTAATTCAATGATTCATATTTTTGTTCAGTAAAACTCGTTTCATATTCAACGATTTCTATTTTTATGCAGTAAAAATTATTTTATGTTCAATGATCTTTATCTTATTCAATACATGATTATATATTCAACATTGCCTTGGTTAGCGGATCGCTTAGCGGATCAACGAAGGTACATTTAGAAAAAATGGCGCCGATTGTGGAGGTTGTACATGGGAGGATGTACTTTCGTCCATTGATAACCTGTTGATGAAATCCAAGATAGTAATTCTTATTTACGGTCTCACAAAGCAGCACTACATAAATGGCTGCGTGCAATAGTTGATATGGAACTAGATTTCTACAGGAATGTTGGTCAAGTTTTATGTCAGCTGTGAGGTTTGCTTACAGATATATACCAATACTGGGGAGAAAAAGTAAGTCAAATGAGATGAAGGACTGCAAGTATGCCAGATTAGTATGCCAGGAAGACCTCCCTTTGCTTTGCTTTGGGTGTGTTTAATAAAGTACCTTTGTGAAAATATTTTTGGCAGTTATTACAGCAAAATTAAAAAAGTAAGCTGCCATGAAATTGAGCCAATGTCAGCACTGCAAGTATGCCAGATTAGTATGCCAGGAAGACCTCCCTTTGCTTTGCTTTGGGTGTGTTTAATAAAGTACCTTTGTGAAAATATTTTTGGCAGTTATTACAGCAAAATTAAAAAAGTAAGCTGCCATGAAATTGAGCCAATGTCAGCACTTACTTGTAAAGTGACAGTTGTGTTACATTAGTTTAACAGTTTGTAGTTAGCCTTACATTGAAACTTAGGATTATAGGGCATAGCCTTCAATTAGTCATTTCTTTCCAGTTCAACAACAGAAATTACAGAGTGACTGGAAATGTGAATTCTCCTAACTTAACTTACAAATAAGGATATGTGTAACAGATGGCTAAGAGAGTACGAGAGGCCCTTATGAGAGCCCCGAGATCTTTAGATTTAGAGGGTTAACACCAGAGACCATTGCTGCTACTGGTCGGTGGTGGGGTGTTAGCCTTAAGAATATTTTACAAGTAGAAAATCGGTTGATGATGATAAGTTATGTTGATTTAAAATAATTATGCATGCAAGCAAAACACTGAGTCATCTTTTACAAGATACCCAACTGATAATTGGTAAATCGGTATCTCTAAAAGTAATGCAAGCAAATTTCAATGATGCACTGTCTTTGTACTTGAGGTACATGTAGATGTGGAGAGAAAATAAAAAGTTTTTTTCTTGAATGTTAAACAATTGCTCTAATTTTCCAACTGAACCTTTTTCCTTTTCCTATATTACCGTATTACAGACAGTGTCCAATAGCTGGATCACGTAGAGCTGTTTGTCCTTCATTACTTGGGTTGATCATTCCATTGATCCATATCTTGTTAGGACTCTAGTTGTTTTCTGTGCGAAAATGATTATTAAATGTGGCAGCAAACTCCTTTAATGCATAATTAATGCATGCTCTAAATATGTAATACAAAACAAACATGTGTACATTGGTCTCCAAATCAAGACTTCCACTTTCCTCCAATGCATAAAATACAAAGTAAAATAAGAAAACAACACACCTAAACACTCCACACCAGAGTCTCTCTATCCTCTGGTTCCTAGTAGAGGAGCCCGCAATAAAACTACCACAGCCATCAATGTACCAGCAATGAAGCAACAATAGAGTTCTCACCCCCATGATCTCCTCGAACACGTGAAGGCCATCCAAATTCTTTTGCTGCATTTTGAAACAGAGCACCCACTGTTTGTGAACGGTTGTTGTCAGCACATAGTAGGTATAAAATTTGTCTCCAAACGCCATTGATGCAGCCATGAATCACAAACTTTCATCGAATTAAGGAATGATGACCGTCAATGTGCCAAAGAAAATTTGGTCAAGGAATGCTGTATACCCTTTGCGCATGCCCACCTTAATGCAGTGTTTTCTGGATCAACACGAGTGAGTGACATCCTAATCCTATCTCTTTAGCTTTGCACTTTCAGCCCACGAGACCTGCCCAATCAAATCGGATTCTCAGGTTGTGTTTCCATGCCAAGAAATATATCCTCTAATTAGGGCATCTAGTTCATCATCTCAAATATCTGAATATGTACTTAAGTGCTCCAGATTGTACTCTCTTACCCTTCTATACAAGGTCCAGCACGAAATTAGTAACATTTATCTTCGCAATATCTGTCCATGTGTAGGAAGCGTTCCGGAGGTCTTCTAGTAGTCCCTTTTCAATGACAAAGGGAGGTCTTCCTGGGTTTGCGGCATGAATCGTCTCGCGCAGTCCAAAACCTGGCAAACTTACAGTCCTTCATCTCATTTGGCTTACTTTTTCTCCCCAGTATTGGTACCGTAAACACCCGCAGATGAGCCACACCTTTTTTCCAAAAATCGTTGCTCAAAATTGGGTAAAGTACATGTATGTTAGCAAAGATTACACAAAACTGCAAGAGAGTGCTAGTCATTGCTTGACTCCTGAAAGAGCCGTGTTTGATGTAAGTGTACTGCTTTTAATATTACGGCGCTTACATTTGTTGCTGCCGCTAAAAGCATTAAACCATCTTCGTAACCAAATCCTCCAATTGGTTTATAGTCACTTTTCTCGAAAAGGAAAACGTTGCACAGCACAGAATTTCCATTCCCTGCAAAGCTGTTTGCACCGTCGACGACGATCCTCTATGAGCATGAAAATACCACGCTATTCTCGAGTGTTCGCAGTAGATGGCCCATTGTTTCCTCGTTGTTCAGCACTTTGACAGCAAATTTGTCGAATTGATTACAAAACTGTCTTTGTGCTACAAGTTTATCTCCGACAAATTGCTTCCAAATCTCTTTGTACATATGATAGCCACGAACTTGAACGCCTCCATCTTGTTTCACTTGTAAGCAATAAACAACCACGTCCGAGCTAATGCCTGGTTACTAAGCTACGAACGTTTCACAACGTTGTTGTCATGCAAAAATCTATGGAAAAACAGTGTTGAAAGAAGAAATTCCTGTCGACAAATGCCAGAAAAAGATCAATCATATTTCAAAGTTCCATTATATTAAAGCGCTAAAATTGTGGGTAAGACTTTGAAGTATTTTCCGTTTCAATGTTATGATGCGTTTACATTCGATGAAGATGTCTCCAGACTCGACCTTGGATTTTGTTTGATCTCTTTCAAAAAACTTGTTTTTCCAAAATTTTAGTTGCTAAATTCAGGGTGCGGCTTATCTGCGGTGGCAGCTTATCTGCGAGTGTTTACGGTATATCTGTAAGCAAACCACACAGCTGACCTAAAACTTGACCAACATTCCTGTCGAAATCCAGTTCCATATCAACTATTGCACGCAGGACAGTTACCGCCAGTTCTAGACTGTTGAGGATTGAGTAGTGCTGCTTTGTGAGACTGTAAATAAGAATTATTACCGGGTATCTTGGATTTAATCAACAGGTTATCAATGGACGAAAGTACATCCTCCAACGTACAACCTCGTTCACAATCGGCACAATTTTTTTAAATGTACCTTTGTTGATCCGGTAACCAATAGGACAGCAGAAATCATTGAATAAAAATCGGATGAGTTGAATAAAATTTTGACGGCATGCATTATTCAACAACGGCAATGTTGAATATATAATCATGTATTGCATAAGATAAAGATCATTGAACATAAAACAAGTTTTACTGAACAAAAATAGAAATTGTTGAATATAAAACGAGTTTTACTGAACAAAAATATTAATCATTGAATTAAAAATGAGTTTACTGAACAAAAATATGACACATTGAATATAAAATGACAGTTATTGAACAAAAATATGAATTACTGATCATGAATAAAAAGTGTGTGTTATTAAATATTGCAACAATCCGGCAACCATATCTGGCAAGGAGATTAACGTCCCATGTGTCTTTTCTTTCATAAATCAGAAATCCGGAGGAAAAGAATCATCCCTTTATATGCTATTCATTTTCTTGTATTGTTTGGAGTTTAAATATTTTTTCAAATAAGTCATTTAGAGCTATCACAGCTCACATTTTCCACACAGGGGGGGGGGGGGGGGGGTGAATACGTTTGCGGACCAACGTATTTAGCCTTAAAAAGTACACCGATTGCGGATTTCCGCGAAAAATTAAGCGGATTCGCGGATTTCGATAATGCAGTGGATCACGGATTAGCTGAGAATTTTAGCTCAGATTCCGGACTCTTCATGCCATGAAGTTCGTATCGTGGCCTTGGCGTGTCTTTAGTCCTGGTCTCAATGTTCTCGTTTTGTCCATTTTCTGTTTGCACAAGACCCAAACCAGCACTTTACATTAGAACTGCCGCAAAAAAGGCAATGAAACAAAACCTCTTGAAAATTTTTCACCGAAAACAACATCTACTCTCCTATCAGTGAAACTATTACACAGAAAGTTTTCAAGGAATGCGGATGCGGATTTAAACGAAAATAGTGGCGGATCGACGGATTTGGCCAAAAAAATAGCACGGATTGGCGGATTCGCGTACCCCTATTCACCCCCCTCACACAGGCATGGTGAGTTGGTGTGCGATCGAAGTTTACAGCCTGCAGGCGTTAGACTTGTGTACCAGTCAATTCCAAAACCGCCCATCCCCCCCCCCCCCGGGCAATCTCCGGGCATTTGACTCGCGTTTAGCTCCGTAAAGTGGGGAATTTGACCGAAAATGAGGCCCGCCCAGTGGGGCATTTGACTTCCGTGTCAAAACGTCTGTCAGCGGTCGGAAACAAAAGGATTTCGCAATTCTTTGATTCAGCACATGTGCCGCGTTCACGGAACATTGCTCTTGTCGATTCCACTTGGGTTTTTCTGTCGAACTTTGCTGACGTTTTAAAATGTTTATGGTATCAGGAAATACGAGAAATGATCAATCACCATATTTTTAAATATATAGAGTTTATTGTGTTCACAGTTTTGTTGGAGCATTTGAGAGCCTTTTAAAGAGCTCATTAAATGTGGCCTTTCTAAAAATAACATTTTTATTGAAATAAAGAACCTCCGTAAGATAGCTTTGAGAGACTTTGGATAGTTCAGTTGTGTTTTTATATAGCAGATCACTCTACATGTGTATTATCATTAAAATTGCAGTTAACACAAAATCTTAATCCAAACAGTATCCAATTGTTTATTACAGAATACGTACATTTGAATAAACGGTTTCACGCATGGAAAAAACGTTTTGCACAGTTGCTTTAACATGCCTGGAGGGTGCGGCATTTGACCGTCTAAAATGGCAACATAGCGGGGAATTTGACCAAAATTTTTCAAAAAAGTCAAATGCCCCGGGGTTTGCCCGGGGGGGGATAGGCGGTTTTGGAATTGACCGGTACATCACGCCTAAGGCGAGAGAGTTGGCAGGTATAAAATCAATCAATCGACAGCTGTGGAGTACAATCGAGTATTATCGATACGCCCCGATAATACGGTGCCCACTTCAAGTCCACAAATACGAAACACTCAGTGCACAGCTAATTACAAAATACTTCCACAAAATAAAGCTTAAAAACCCTCGAAACAAGCTTACCAAACAAAATAACCAGGATCACAGCCGCCACTGCTATGGATACGCTTAAAACAGTCGCCAATACATTCTCAGTGAACATAGTACTGAAATTCAACTTCGACCTGTTCCCGGCTGGGGAAAAACGTTTATTCCAAATATGGAAAACTAGTCACGTGAGAATGACTGAGAGGCTTCCCCAGTGTCAGTACTTGTCAGGACAGCAACATGAAGTTTCGTTTTTGTGGAGATTTGGATTGCCCAGATTGGGTACTTGCAGAAATAAGCACGCTTTCAAAAATAACGTCTGTAAAGATGAGGCTTCTTTGTACTCAGGTGATTAAAGATATGCTTGGAGAAAGTATCGAGTATTCCAAAGTGGAGAAGCTAACATCTGATGCCAGGTACGACTTATCGGACGTGAAAGCTTCTATTGCAGCACTATCATTCATTATATCTTGTGCTGCCAAGTACAGCGTGGATGGTGATTCATTATCTAACGAACTCCAGCAGCTTGGCTTACCTAAAGAACATTCCGTTTCACTCTGTAAAACCTATGGCGAAAATTTAATCAAGTTGCACGATTCTTTTTTACAAAGAAGTTTGAAGTTAAAACATCTGGCCGATTTGGAGTGGAGGGTGGACTTTGTTTTAGGATGCAGCGAGTTACGTAAAATGACGGAGCCAGAAGTGCAGCTTAGGTTCAATGAAGTAGACGGCAGCAGTGGCACAAGTCGACCGGTATCATTCTTGATGACGTCCCAGAAATTTAGCATTTTTGTCAGTGAACTGAAGCAAGCACAGCGCATAATGGGAGGATTGTAGTTTTTCAACTGTTGTCAGTTTATTCACTCTTTGATTTACATAGTACAAGAGTCCATAATAAGATATATTAATATATTCTCCAATTAATTCTAGTTTTTAGTTCTAGTTTTTTGGGGTAAGGGGTTGGTTTTTCTACATTTTATGGGGTTGGATTAGGAGGGTGAACCAAGTAGGGGATTACGTGTCCTGTTGTTCTCTCCTGTACATTGTACGAATCTACAAATTCCACATGTTACCACCCCTCCCCCCCCGGCACACCCCCGGGCAATTGCCATTTTTTTTTTCTTATTTTGCAGTCTATTCCCACCCCTGGGACTCCTTGTCGACCACAAGTATGTCATTTTGTGTACAAAATTGTGATAAAAATACTGTTTTTTGTAAAAATAGCAAAAGAAGACATTTTTTCAAGACCTACACTTTCCTGAAAGCGACCACGAAGTCCCTCGCCTCTTGCGAGTTAGCGACTTGTTATCGCGACGTCATCCTTGATAAAGTTATAAGGGCCGACTTGCATTTCTTGCACGTCTACTCACGAATTTCAACGCTTTCTAGACTGTATATACATCAATATAATTTGGTTTTATCAACTGGGTTGATAATGTGAATTGGCCACCGTAAAGAGATTCGAGAGCTGATGTTTCAAGCGACCGGTCGCGAGACACTTCAATCTCCCAAATCATTCCAAGCAACATGTGGCAGTCTACAGCCTTTCTCTTCACCAAGGAAGCACAGAAAGTCGCAAAACTCTAGAACAAAAATTTATTTTTCAATTTATTCCGTTGTTTTCATGTTACCAGGCACCAACCAATAGCGTCAGCTCTTCAATCTCTTTACGGTGGCCAATTCACATTATCAGCCATTATCATTATCATGATAAAACTAAATTATATTGTTATACTTCCCACCGACGCAGCACCACAGTTTCTTTAGAAACTTACCCCCTCGTGATATACATCAGACATGAATAACTACATATTATATAGCATAAGAAAACATTAAGACTACATTCTATAATGAAAACTGAAGGAAAAATCTAACCTGTACATCTTGCCACTTCCTCGAAAGAATAGGAAGAAGGAGCTTGAAACCTGCGAAGAGGACACGAACAGGGCAAGACTGCTTAAAACAATTCCCCACCCCCGGGCCGAAAGGGCTGGACTTGTCCTGGGGGTTGCCCGGGGGAGGGATGGTTAGTTAGACTTGAACCATGCATAACAAATAGACGTGAGCTTGTTGATTACAACACTCTTTTCCATTACGAACCTTTTTAATGCACCAGTCATTTGATACCCCCACACCCCCCATTGGGGGATACCCGGTATAAACCAGGGGTTTTCACCTCGTTTTCACTCAATTTAGGTTACCCGGGGGCTGAGTGGGGATTTCTCAGGGATTTCAGTCATGGTTCGTGGCCTCTTAGAAGACTAAGAGTAGTATAGAGGGAGTCAACCAAATACCACCTCGTCACAAGCTCCTCGGAGCGCACTCCTCGGTTGTATTTGGTTGACTCCCTCTATACTACTTCACAGAAGTTCAATCAATTAGAGAGAAGTGGCGGAGTCCAAAAATGGAACACGGAGAAAACAACTGCGGGTGGTTGCTTCGAAACCGGCGAAAGAACTGCGGCAAAAAGACCAGCGGAAAATTTTTTTTTTTTTTTAGGGCAAAAACCCTTGTTTTTTTTATTTATTAAGATTTTTTGACAAAGACTACAGTTCAATTACTTACAACAAATTACATGACTGCTAACAACTTACAAGTTACTACTTACAATACTTATCATTACAATGCCTATTTACATTTTATAATACAATACAATACACTAGAAATAAATACATAAATAAATAAATAAAAAGAAAATAAATAAATAAAAAAAAAACACCTCCAAACAGTTGCCCTTACAGGTTTTTGTTTACCTGTCACAAAAGGGAAAGTGACACAAAATACAGTTAGAAAAACTAAGATGAAACAAGGGGAAGCAGAGGCTCCCACTTCGTGTAATGACAGTTAAGATTATTTCTCTCTCTCGCAATGAAGTGTTCTAATTTGTAGGTACTCTTGATTCTCTCTAGTAGCAGTCTTGGAGATAAGAACCTATCATTTAATTTAAAGAGATAAAAGAGGTATTTGCCTTCAAGGATGATATAGTTAATTAAGTGGTTGTAAATTTCTTTATTATTGAGTCCGAAAATAACATCTGTGATTTCAAAGTCCTTAGAGATCTTTAGTTGGTCTCTGAACAAATTAACTACTTTCCAGTACGTATTTACGTGCGAGCAGTAGAAACAGAAGTGTTCTAGAGTTTCTATTTCCGTTTTACATAAGTAGCATAAGGGAGAGTCAGCTTTTTTGAACTTGTGAAGCATGTTGTTTGTGTAGAGAATCCTATTTAATATTTTGTATTGGAATTCACGCAATTTAGTACTCAACGTTACCTTTAGTGGTAATAGCAAGATGTCTTTCCAATTTAACTGAAAGGACTCGGTATTGAAGAGATCTTCGTATTTCTTCAAGGCGGTAGGTGCATTTGCTACATTAGAGATTAGGCTGCCATACAGAGATTTTGATCGCATTTTCTCTACATTGATTTCTTCATTGTTTATGTAAATAAAAAAGGTGGTTAAGTTTAATTGGTGTGAGTGAAGAGGTATAAGGCGTCGGTTTGTGTAGATATTTCTCCATTTTAATGGAAGCGCCTTGTATATACTGAATAGTAAGAAAGAGTCGATGGGTGAAAGAGCCGATCTCAAAGGTTCCCCCTCCCATCACCAACTCCCCTGCATTGTCATAGAGGTCGCCAACTCTGTATAAGCCATGTCCCAATATTTTGGAGCTGAATACGGATTTTCCTCCGATGCAGATAAATTTGTTATTCCATATGACTTCATTGGTAACTTCTTCAAGTGAGGAAGGATCTGTTTTATTCAGAGAGGACCATAAAATAAGACATTCCTTGTAAAAATTGGGAATGGGTATAGACAGTTTCCCGAAATCAAAATTACAGTGAAACAAAAATTTTCCTCCTATGTTTTTGAGATACGAATCTAAGAAAAATTTCCAGCCAGCACTGTAGGGATCTAAATATCTTTTCAGAATCAAATTCAAAATCAAGCGTATTTCGTATGAGTATGGCAACCCCACGACTATGAGGAGAACCGTGAGCGAAGAAGAAATTACCACGCCATTGCGATTTCCATTTATTTTCAATATCTTTAGTACTGTATGTCTCTTGGAGAAAGCAGATATCTGCGTTTTGTTTAGTTAGCCAATTAAAGATTCCTTTTCTCTTTTCGAAAGTGCGAATTCCACGGACATTGAGAGAGAGAGCTTTAAATTGTAAATTATTTACATATTGGTTGTTAGTCACTTTGAAGACATAACTTATGTCACCCCTTTACTACATGGTTCCTGATTGGTCGGTAGTTTAAACGACATTAAAACACACACAAAATAAAAACAAAAGAAAAACAATAAAAACGTAGCCAGTGGAAAAAAAAAACTGTTGAAATGCTACGAGTGAGAGATACCAAGTGTTGCTCTCTTTGTTAGAAGCAACAAACACGCAAATTTGTGAGCTCCTAACTTATCGGCGAAAAGAAAAACAATTTTGATTGCGCGTACTCGTGAAGGTAAATAAACCAAAAAACGAGACTGCTATCAATAGTGAGTCAAAACCGAGGAAATGGAAAAACTATAAATAACTGACATTTACCTGCCGACAACGCAGATAATTCTTAAACATTTCTGTCCTTAACAAAACTGATTGATATCATGTGTAAAGAAACTACGAAGAAGAATCATATTTTACCTCCTGTTACGATCAACGTAAGACACCGAGCAATAAAACAACTGTAAACAACTTTAATGGCGGCGAGCAAAGACCACGAGGTTACAACAAGTCACGTGATACATAGATGCTAATTTATGCAACTAATTTATGCAATATCACAACATCTTCCCCTTTATAAAAAAGAAAAAAAAGTCTCAACTGAAAATGTCTCACTTAAGTCTTGTGACTGAGTTTGTAAGCAAGATAACAATAACACTGTGCAAAATAAAGTTTCTAACAGAAACAGTCTTAGTCGCAAAGTCCTGAAAACGGGCTGGTGGATTGACAATACGACCACTCCTTGTAACAGTAGGTAGGGGAGCAACTTCCTGAAGTTCCACAGCAGGTTTAACAACCAATGGGACAGGCTCAGCTACTGGCTTCACAGCAGGTGGGGGGTCTGTTTGTACCACTGATTGAAAAGGCTCAGCTACAGGTTTTGCAACAGGATGGAAATCTGGCTGCGGCACTGATCGCAGTTGGCGGCGGTTGCGTCGATATGTTCGACCACCTGACACAACAACATAAGAACGTGGGCCAATCATCTTCTTGCACACGGCCTCCGACCAGGTTGACTCTTTGGGCCTCTTCATTCGGACAGACTGTCCATATTCTGTCTTCTGAAGACTCCTATCTTGACATACGAAACGTTATTCAAAAGGTCAAATTTTCTTAAGGTTTTTATGTATTTTCAGAATAACAAGTATAGTCTTAATTGTAATATTGTTGTATTTTTGTTTCTATACCTACTCTTTTTAGTTAACTTCCAGATTTTTGATTTCTATAAACTTGTATACGTACTCTCTCTGGTTAATTTCCTGATTTCTGTTAACTTCTATACTTACCTTTTTCTTTTTAGTTAAGACATGACCCACCTAGATTAGCTAGCTACCTGTGGGCATGTCCAATTTGTTAAAATAATTATTAGAAAATAAAAGAAATAAAAGGAAAAGGAAGAAAGCTGCAACTCGGGTAAACTTGCACCTTTCAAATTGTAATAAAAGGCCTGCTTTTGTTTAGAGTTAATCAGTCTATCTTTCACATCCTGCGGGGGAACTGTCTTGGGCTCCAGTTGCTTGCTGGATAGCGGCAGCAAATTGCGTGTTTTCCTGCTAAACAGCCTTTGCGCTGGAGATGAACCAATTTCCGTGGGCGTGTTACGGTAGTCCAGGAGGGCAAGATACGGGTCAAACTTTCCACGCACAGCTTTCCTCATGATGTTTTCGCAGATTTTCACCGCACTTTCAACCTTCCCATTACTTTGAGGATTCCGTGGTGAGGAAGTGATGTGTTGAAAGTGCCAGTCACTTGCAAACTTTGCAAACTCTGCAGAAGCATACTGCGGACCATTGTCCGAAATGACGATTTCCGGGATGCCATGGCGGCTGAACTGCATTTTTAGCTTCTCAATAACAGTTCTGGAATCTGTCATGTTCAGTTTATCCACCTCGAAGAACGACGAATAATAATCAACAGTTATCAGGTACTGTCGCTGATCAAACAGGAACATATCCGTGCCAACCTTTTGCCAAGGCCTTGACGGAATTTCATGTGGCATTAGTGGTTCTCGAGGCTGTGCTGGCTTGTACAAATTGCAGATATCACACTTGAGAATGAAATCTTTTAACTCGGCATTCAAGCGTGGCCAGTAGAACACTTCTCTGGCTCGTCTAAGGCAGCCCTCAATACCAAGATGGGACGAATGGACCTTTTCCATCATTTCCTTTCTTAAACTGGCAGGTACAATGAGGCGCTCGCCCTTGAACAGTAAACCATTTTGGGCTGTGATTTCATCTCTAAACTGGAAGTATGGTTTGATCTCAGCTGGAACTTCATCCAGAGTGTTAGGCCAACCTTCTAAGACATTGGACATGAGGATCTGAAGGATGTCATCCGAGGCGGTGCCCTCTTTGAATTCCTTCAGTCGTGCTTCTGAAATAGGGAGATCCTCCACAAGTACTATCTCCTCGAGCTCATTGCAAAACTCGGTCTGTGAAGGAGGGTCGTCGAGATAGGCTCGAGACAGGGGATCAGACATTACCATCAGGCTTCCTTTTTGGTACTTGACATCAAGGTTGTAACGCTGTAAGCGAAGCAACATCCTTTGAAGACGCTTGGGAGCAGAACCAAGGTCCTTCTTAAAGATGGCTTCAAGGGGTTGATGATCTGTTTTAACATGCACCACATCTCGACCATACAGGTACGTATCAAACCTCTCACATGCAAAAACCACGGAGAGAAGTTCCTTCTCAATCTGAGCATAACGACTTTCCGCTGGAGTTAGAGCTCTTGAGGCAAATGCAACTGGCTGTCCCTCCTGAAGTAAGGAGGCGCCAAGTCCACTGAGAGACGCGTCACTTTCAATTGTGACTTCACGATTAACATCATAAAACTTCAACACTGGAGCTTCACAAACAAGACTCTTGATACGTTGGACAGCTTCATCATGAACAGGCAGCCAACACCATTCAGCATCCTTAAGCTCCAGTCGCCTTAATGGCTCGCAGACACTTGCTAGGTAAGTAACCATGCCAAGAAATCTTTTCAAGGATTTGACATCTGTCGGGACAGGCATGTCACGTATGGCACGAACTTTGTTTGGGTCAGTTACAACACCATCAGCTGTGAGTAGATGGCCCATGAATGGTACGCATGATAGGCGAAGCTTAATCTTCTGAAGATTAAGTGTCAGATTCAACTCACGGCATCTTTGTAGAAAGGCGGTCAAATTCTGATCATGATTCTTCACTGCTTCATCCACTGTGTCTCCAAATCCACAAACTAGGAAATCATCGGCGATCACTTCAACTCCTTGGAGACACTCAATGGCTTCGTGCATCTTTCGCTGCCAAATCTCAGGCGCAGAACTTATGCCGAATGGCATCCTCAGCCACCGAATCCGGCCAAATGGGGTGTTGAATGTAGTAAGGTAACTAGAGTTCTCAGTCAGTTTGACCTGCCAAAAACCACTTTTGGCATCTAAAACACTGAAAACCTTGGCATTGGTGAGACGAGTGGTGACATCTTCCACTGTCGGTAAGGGATAGTGAGAGCGTTTAATGGCAGTGTTCAAATCTTTGGGATCCAAACAAATGCGAACTGATCCATCCTTCTTCGGAACTGCTAGGACACTGGACACCCAATCAGTTGGCTCAGTAACAGGAGTAACTATCTTGTCAGCAACCATCTTGTCAAGTGCTGTCTTCATTGCTTCCTTCTTAGGAACAGGCACCTTTCGTGGAGGGTGAACTACAGGTTGAACATTCTTGTTGAGTGCGATGCTGTATTCTCCAGGTAAACAGCCAATACCTTGAAACACATCAGCAAAAAGGATTAATAGAGGATCCTTTGTGACATTCTCAGAAACTGCTGACTCTTTCTTTGGAGCTGCAACTACATTATTGACAGAGGTATCAACACCAGGTACCATAATCTTCACAAGACCCATGCCTTGGGATGACTTCAAACCAAGCAAAGGAGTAACATCTTGATCAACAATAACAAAGATAAGTTCATGCTTGCTACCTTTATGTGCCTCTTTCAGCCTTGCAAAACCAAGAGCCTTTCGCTTTGAGCGATCGTGCATAACTAGTGTGATGTCTTTAGGAACAATATTAGCTTTACTGTAATCTTTTGTTGCCCTGATGTAATCCTGTAGTGGCAAGATATTTGCAGAAGAACCAGTGTCAATTTGAAAGGTTACTGATGCTGAACCATTCAAAGTAAGCGAAACAAGAGCTTGATCTTTACCACTGACACTATGAACGTAAAAGACTTCTTCTTGTTCGACCATGTGAACTTTTGCATTTTCAGACTTGCTTCGGCACTTGACTGCAAAATGGCCTTCTTTACCACACTTCTTGCATTTCTGACCTGAAGCTGGACACAATTTCCTTTCCAGTGCATGTGTACCACCACAAAACAAACACTCTTTAAACTTGGGCGGGTCCTTGCTGGGAGGTTTGTGGCGCGGAACTTTCCCGCGCTTGGGTTTCGACCTTTGCCTCACTGCATTAATATCTTCGTTGGCTGAAAATTCTTCTGAAATCTCTGTCGCTCGCGAGTGAGTAACTTGACTTGCTTTGATAGTTTCGATGGCTTTATCTAAGTCGAGGTCTCGCTTTCCAAGAAGCTTTTCACGAACTCTGTCATCCTTTACACCAAGAATTAACCGGTCGCGAACGAGCGATTCACGAAGTGCGCCAAAATCACATGATTCTGAAAGCTTCATCAATGCAGTAATGTAACTATCAAGCGATTCATTTGACCATTGCTCACGTTTGAAGAAAACATATCTTTCGTAGGTTTCGTTACGTGCAGGGACACAACGCTCCTCGAACTTTTCCAAGACCTTGTCAATTTTTAGAGCGTCCGACGAGTTTCCCCATTGAAAGGTTTCGTACATGTCCATTCCTTCTTTCCCGATCACATTTAACAACGAAGCCACCCGAACTTCCTGTGCTTTCTCGTGAATGCCAGCCGCTAGCTCGTAAAACTTCCATTCACGACGAAATGATTTCCAATGTTCTCCTTGATGCAAACGGTCGGAAAGATTCAACGGCGAGGGGATTTTAGCGGTAGTACTAACAGCAGCCATGTAAAACGTGCGACGATCCAAACACACTCGAACGAAAACTATAGACTTCAGTGGGCCTACCAATAACGGACGAAGCGTTTGACTTGAAAACCTCCAAGCTAGGAAGTGTTCCTTGATAATTTGGTCTAATTCCCGCGATCTGACACCATGTTACGATCAACGTAAGACACCGAGCAATAAAACAACTGTAAACAACTTTAATGGCGGCGAGCAAAGACCACGAGGTTACAACAAGTCACGTGATACATAGATGCTAATTTATGCAACTAATTTATGCAATATCACAACACCTCCCTACCGCCAATGTGAAGTTTGTATGGTTCAGTTCTGCTAAAAGCAGCTTTCTTCCCCTGTGATCGAGCTTCTTCCATTTTAGGGATTAGTTTTCTCCTCATATCGAAGACTTGCTTGGGAAAATCCGGACCAATTCCATATCCTTGTCAACGTAACGTCGACGAGAAAAAACTGCTTCGCGATCTTTGAAGCGTAGAAAGCGCGCTAAGATAACACGAGGTTTGCTTGCGTTCGACGCTGACTTTTTACCAATACGATGTACACGTTGAAATTCGATGGAATGAGCGTTTCCCATGTTGAGAAGGACGTCTTCCGTTGAGTCCTCTGCATCATCCTCTGGAATGTCATAAAATCGTAAATTTTCGCGACGGAAAATATTGCTATCAGCACAATTGGCAAGAGAAGAAAGGAATGTAACAGCCGGCGCCATGCCGCGGCTGCGGTTTGGGGGTTATAACCGAACATCGACTATATGTATTGCGGAGGGCACTTGCTTCAACAGCGGCTAAAACGCATAGAGAAAAAAGCGAAGAAAAATTATGAACATGTATTGCGCGAGCTCCAAGAAAGATCGATCATTTAGAGATTTGCATCATTTAGAGATTTGCATCCATTTAGAGAAAAGCCCCGAAAGAAAATGAACCAATTAGAGAAAAGCACCAAAACAAAAATGGCTGAGCAAGTGACGTTGCAGGAAATGGAACAAGCCCTCGCGGAAATTGACATTGAAAAATTGCTTGAACAAATTTGGAATGAACAAATTCGGGATGAACGCATTCGGAATTTGAATGCGTTCTTCGGAAGCACACCCCCGGAAGCCCTGGAGCGGCTGCCCGAACCTCTGCTTCCAAAACCTTATAGCCCCATCGTGCCTCCAAGGCGAAAAAGAGGGACGCCAGCCAGCGTTCTAAAAATTTTTGATCCAGTCGATCCCCAGTTTGTCAAATCGCAAGAAAAATACCACGAAACTCTTGCATGGTTCATGCATGGACCAGGAGCTGAGGTTGGAGTGGAAAGAGGACGCCATTTTATAAAATGGGCGATCCGGGCGCGAAACGAAAACATGACAGAGGAAATCATGGAAAGATCCGGGCAAATGTTGACACCTCGATGTATATTAGGTACGCTTTTTCTTATTGGCTGCAACACGTTAGAGAGGGAAAGATGATGTTGTATTATCAAATTTTGAAAGGATCACCTTGGATAAACCGATATTCAGAAGCGGAAGAGAAAGGGAAGAGAAACGTCTAAATATCGACAATGTCGAAAGACCGGACACAAAGTGGAGGTTCGTTGCCTATGAAGATGTCTTTGTGAAAGTTGTTATCGATCCCGCTCCTTTGTTAGGGACAGGTCCCTTGCCAGACTGGCTGCGCAACCTTGCAAATAGCAATGCAATGGTGGCGCTGGACACTTTCCAAGATAATTTATGTCTCTGGCGCTGCATTGCAGTGCATAGAGGAGCCAGATCAGACCGAAGTACAGCAGCGGCCAGAGAACTTGCAAAGAGTTTCTACGGTTTCGCAAAAGCACCAAAAGACATTCCAAAAACGTCTCTTGACAAAACAAAAACGTCTTTTTACGATTTAGAAGAGGTTGAAAAGCATCTCAACAAAAAAGTCGCTTTTTCAGATTGGCTCGGCATACGAGTTTATGAGCCTGAGCTAGAAGAAGACAGAAACGACAGTCGTTGCGTGGTGACTGGAGATGTGTTTTCACACCATGTAATGAATATGACCGACGAACTGTTTCTTGAAGAAATTTTACATAGGTTTTTGAACACGTTGTGTTTGTTTGCGAACCCGTTTCGTTATGTGTTGAGATTGAGATACCACAGTGTATTGAGTGAAGAGTGTGATAAAAGCGAACATGCCGAGTTCGTGTTGAATAGTGAGGGTGTTCCCGAGAACACGTTATTTTTTGCCAACATGGTGTTGAATGTAGAAGAGATTTAAAGTCGGTGTCGTTTTTCTTTTTTGATATGTTCATTCCTTAAAGACCAGGTGTTAAGAGGATGCGACACACTGTCTGTTTCGTTTGATCTTAGACACCATAGAACCTCTGATTTTGTTGTGTATGAACTGGGTTCACTCATCGAGTTTCAGTTCGTGCGATGTCGTTTTATGATTCTTGATGCTGCTGGTGTGGAAGAATTGTTGATCGGATGACTTTTTCTTTGTCAGGATCGTTCCCCGAACAAGTGCTTATGAGACGATGTAATGCTTCGACCACGGTGTTTGATCTAAACTATCACGATGGAAATGAGGAGATGAACGACAGCAATGCGTTTCAGGACATCGACGGACATTTTCATATGCCCGAGGATCTTTGGCTTCATCAGTTTTGATGAGAGAGGGAGAGAGACAAAGACACGTATGTATAATGTGAACAATAGTTTTTTTTTTTAATTATCAAAGTTTTGTTGACAACAACAAAAAAACGTGTCACAGTTTTAACTTTTTAGCTTGCATGATTCTCTTGACGATTCGTTCAGTCATGGTTTTACGTCCGGGTAGATGATCGTTGGCCTTGATCATTTTGGCGTCTGCTTTCCACTTATCCCTGAAATTCTGGGCATGACTGTAATCGATGTCGTGCTGTTTGGTAATCCGGCCCAGACAATTGATCCCCTTGTCGCCGCGTTTCAGTCTTTTGGCCAACTTGGTCCCAGGCCCCATGAACTGATACCCCGGCCACTGAAATTCCATGCCAGTCTTGGCCAATAAACTCTGGATATCGGACCCTCCGCCTCGTTT
>OX393561.1:27275157-27294114 GCA_947652115.1 Blastomussa wellsi
TCCATCAAAACGTTTGGAGTACAGACGATTCCACACCTCGGCTTCGTTTTTTGATATTCACTTTGTCGGGACTCGTGCCGATGGCGCGATGATACGATCGGTTGTACCCGCGAATCAAATCCTGCAGCACGTGTAAGAATTTCAACCTGTTGCGTATCGTGAAGAGCGATACAGTCGTTCTTTTCACGTACGGTTGAATCGTTCCACGATACTGGCTTTTGTATCTCCGCTCGTGGAAAAATGGTAAGTGCCCTTTTGTTTCATAAACGTTTGGAACGTGCCATTGTAAAATTCTTAGCCGTCGTCTGTCTGTAGTGATTGGGGTACGCGTCCTTTGGCACGTTTCAATATCGAGGCAAACGCGTCCGTGACGGCTTTGCCCGTTTTGTTCTTGACGGGTTCCATCCAGGCGTACTTGGAAAACGTGTCGATCACCGCCAGCAGGTAACGCACCCCCTTGTTCTGTTTGGCAATCTTTTGTACTTCGATCAAATCGGCGACCCATTGTTCGTCGTTGTGAAAGACCAGCACCGGTAACGTGGCATAACGTCTCCTTCGTGGTTTGTGGAGGGTGTACCCCAATTCTTTTTGCAAGACTTCCCGGACCTTTATCACGGGTACCTTCTGGGCTTGAGCAAATCGTTCGATCCCACCCAGACTCCCGGGTTGTGTGGAATCGCGATAGGCGTAGATCAAGGCCATCTTCTCCTTCTATTTCACCATGGTCTCTGTAGTCGGTTGAGTTTCATGACACAATCGTGAGCGATCCAATCGTGATGCTCTCGTACGACCTCAAACCACTCGAATGCTTGAGGTTGGTGTTTCCACCAAAGGATATAGGCCACAAAACGAAACGGTGTCTTAGTGACGTGGGCCGCTCTGAATTCTTGTAAAGGATCGTCGCTAGGGGCGAGAGGAATGACGATTCCCTGTCCGTGTTTGAGATACACGCGCTCACGCAAGTCACACACCCGACACTAATACGTGACACGATTCATACTGAGAAATAATTTTTATTGACAAGCACTCCCTTATGAACAAAAACTTTTTTTGATTTCTTCTCTCATCATGAAGGTGAGGGGTTGAGTAGCCAACAGGTTGATAACATGGAGTGGAATGGACCCTCTGTTCATCCATGAGGAGCATCTCGTACCACCTGTGCGTGAACAAGTAGACTTTGGGATTCTGTTTCAGAAACGGTAACAACCACGACTCCTCGCCGCCCTGCTTCCATTCGGGTCTACGAAGTAACAAGTCGTCTTCATCCCAAAACTTTTTGCCGGAATCGTAAAACAACAGATCAAACAAGTAAACGGTCGTGGCCTCGTTTGGCTTCATCTTGTCTGTGGGGGCGACTTCAATGGTTTTACAGACCCCCTTTATCATGCAACCGATTTCGTCACTGTTCGTAAGACGAGTTATCATTTTTCCGACTTCACTCTGTTTTTTCTTTGAAAGGAGGAATGTCGTGATGGTTCTTACATCCCCAATTGCAGAGATAGTCTTGCAAACGATGATACAAGGGGGTAGCCACACCAAACTCCAAATGAAACAACTTGTTTTGAATTCCGTCTGCTTGGTCTAACGTTTCAAACGCTTCCAAGGCTTTCTTCAAGGATCTTCTCACTTCTTCTATGATGTTACTCATCTCATCAATGTCGAGTGTTCTGTTATATGCGAAATTGCAATGAACGCGGATTGGTCAGGTTTCCTGAAAAACGGGTTAAAAACCGGTTTGACTGCTCGCGTCACTTTGTTCTGATTGGTTACGATTTTACATAAGTGAGTGTCCAATTCATTTTTTCTTCACTCGCAAACCTAGTTTGGTCTTCAGCGCTTGATCATGGCAGGAGTTGAACAAGAAGAAGAATACCTTCGCTGGTGACGTGTCACCTGTCCGTACGGGATTGACGAAAAAAAGAAAGAGATCCCAGAAGAAGAAGGACGGCGAATCACCCACGCAATACATGTTACCCGAGGACTATCCACCGGCTTCCGATCCGAGCAAGAAAAAGAAGAAGACAAAGGGAAACAACAAAGGTAAACCACTACAATCATTACATCGTTGGCTCGTGCCAGGGTATAAGATGGTTCGCACGAAACCAACTCGAAACCTTCCCTTGAAGGGAATTCTCAACAAGGACCCGAACAATCGTCCCAAAACAACACCTTACATGAAATGGATTACCAGCACGGTTGCCTTTTGTGCAGAAGTCGGATGCAAATACTTTGACAAGCAAGGCAATGTCAGTGACAAAGAAAGGGATCTCGATCGTCAATGTGAAGAAGAGATCGAAAAGAGAACGAGTCCCATTCAAAAGAAACGTGATCTCTTGAAACAACAACAACGAGAGAAACATCGTGAAAGAAGGGGTGACATGTCCCCCAGACGATTGAAAGTCACCCGGCACGTGCAAGAGAAACTGAAACGCGTTGACCGTTGCTTTTTGCTTTTTTCAGAAAAAGCTCAAGTGTTGGAAGAAGGAGAAATAGCCAAGGAGGGAGAACCCTTTGATCCCGACAAGTTCTTGGCACAGTTCGAGTCCTTCCATCCCCAGAGAACAACAACAACAGGACCTGTCCAGTACACAACACGTGTACCGTGCAAGAAGGAACCACAGCCAATGGATGGAAGTATCTGTTTTGCGACTATGAACCCGACGATCGCAACGAACGGTGTTTTGTTCTCGTGGGTGAGGAGGACGCCGACGAGTATTTTGACATCGTGCGAAAACCTCGCAACGTGTTATCCTATTACCCTATGAACCTGGATAAATTAAAGTGTTACTGCGAGAATCCCGTCATTCTGAGTATTTCCAAATCAGATGAATCGAGGGGGTAAGTTTCTAAAGAAACTGTGGTGCTGCGTCGGTGGGAAGTATAACAATATAATTTGGTTTTATCAACTGGGTTGATAATGTCAATTGGCCACCGTAAAGAGATTCAAGAGCTGACGTTTCGAGCGTTAGCCCTTCGTGGGAGCGAATCAAGGAATTGTGCGTATACAGAAAGATGGAGCTTCGCTATTGGCTGGTGCCTGGTAACGTGAAAACTTCAAAATAAATTAGTTGAATGAAAAGCGTTCGTTGATACCGTGAGGATTAAGAGTGCCGATTTGAAAACTAAATTTTTGTTCTAGAGTTTTACGGCTTTCCGTGTTTCCTTGGTGAAGGGAAAGGCCGCAGACTGCCATATCTTACTTAGAATGATTTGGGAGATTGAAGTGTCTCGCGACTGGTTTCGATGCCTTTTTGTCGTCTTTCTCTACGTCACGAAGGTGGTCTCGGAATCGGTCGCCAAGTCGTCTCCCTGTTTCGCCGATGTATAACTTTTTGCAAAGAGTGCAAGTTATACAGTAGATGGCATTGGCTGAGTTACAGGTGAAATGATCAGTGATTTTGATAGATCGCTTGGGTCCCGATATTTTTTCAACGTTGTGAATGAAAGGGCATGTTTTGCATCGTGCGCGAGCGCATTTAAAAGTTCCGGGTTGATCACTAGTTTGGAATGCACTTCTGACTAAAAAGTTACCTATGTTTTTGTCGCGTTTAAATGAAATTAATGGAGGTTGCGAAAAGATTCTACCAGTATCGGGATCATTTTAAAGTAATTTAAAGTTTTTGAGAATGATGGATTCAACTGCGTGGTTGTGAGGGTGAAATGTGAGGGTGAATGGAATTCTATCGTTGCTTTCTCTCTGTGACGTTTGTAGTGCTGACTGTCGATCAATTTGCTGGGCGCGATGATGGCCCGCTTGAACAGCAGAAGCAGGATAGCCGCGTTTGTCGAAGAAATTGCACATTTCCTCTGATTTTAAGGAAAAATTAGAGTCGTCACTACAAAGACGGCGAAGTCTAAGAAACTGAGAATAAGGAATGGAATTCTTGACATGTGATGGATGTGAAGATGAATACAACAAATAGCTATGAGAATCTGTGGGTTTGTAGTGTACACTGGTGCATAAACTGTTGCCTTCGGCAGGATGAAACGAATTAACAGCGGTTATAAATTGATTAAGATCCTCTCTGGTAGAAGAGGTAGCGCCGATACAGTCGTCAATGTAGCGACGATAGAGGTCAGGTTTTGGGCCGTTGTATTGATTGAAAAATTGGTGTTCAATGTAGCCTACGAAAAGATTGGCGTAGCTGGGTCCCATTTTGGTACCCATGGCCACGCCATTGATTTGTTTGTAATAATTGTTCGCGAATGAAAAACAGTTGAGTGTTAACAATAACTCAGCCAGGCGGAGTAATGTTTCCGAGCTTGGTTCCTTAACAGTGCGTAAATCAAAAAAATGTTTGAGGGCTAGAAGACCTTCGCCATTTGGGATGACGGTGTAAAGAGATGTAATATCCATAGTGAAAATAAGTTTGTCTTCGCCCAGGAAATTGAAATCGCGAAAAATTTGAAGTGCGTGTTGACTGTCTTTAACGTATGACGGTAAAGATCTGACAATAGGTGCCATAGTTTTGTCTAAATAGCTGGAAATGAGTTCGGTAGGGCAACTACAGGCAGAGACGACAGGTCGACCTGGGTTGTTAGGTTTGTGAATTTTAGGTAAAAAGTAAATACACGAGGTTCTGGGAGTGGTAATGATGAGATTGGTAGCAGTAGCCGGCAATTCTTGTTTGACTATAAGGTCGTTAATAGTGCTCTTGACAATTTGTTGGTTAGTGGAGGTGAGATCTTTATCGACTTTAGCATAAAAAGAGGTGTCAGAAAGTTGCCGCAAAGCTTCTTTTTGGTAGAGGTTGGCCCGCGAAACAACTAAAGCGCCGCCTTTGTCGGCCGCTTTGATAATTATGTCTTTGCGCTTACTACGGTTTTTTAGCGCCGTCCTCTCTTCCGAAGAAAGGTTGGAAAATTTGGTGTTACGATTGAAATTAAGTTTGTTGATGTCGTGACGGCATTTTTTAATGAAAAAATCTAAAGAGGCAAACTGGCCCTCTGGGGGAGTCCACTTAGATTTTCGAGTCTGAAGCGTCTCGAAAGTATCTTTGTCCGAGGTGTTAGAATCATCCTCTTTGTCATGGAAAAAGGCTTTCAGTTGAACGCGGCGAAGGAATTTTTCAACATCTTGCTTAACTGAGAATTCGTCCGGTTTTTTGGATATAGGAACAAAATTAAAGCCCTTACAACAACAACAAACAACAAAATTTTATTGGTTAGAAATATAAGTAATTACATTACTTTCCCCCCGCAAATAGCTTACAAACTATGAATAGAGGGGGTAAGTTTCTAAAGAAACTGTGGTGCTGCGTCGGTGGGAAGTATAACAATATAATTTGGTTTTATCAAGAGCTGACGTTTCGAGCGTTTCAAGGAATTGTGCGTCGTGTGTTTTTATATACAGAAAGATGGAGCTTCGCTATTGGCTGGTGCCTGGTAACGTGAAAACAACGGAATAAATTAGTTGAATGAAAAGCGTTCGTTGATACCGTGAGGATTATTACTTCAGGTGCCGACGAAACGGTTGCATTTCTTTCAGTGGTCTAACATGTTACCCAGTGGAAAAGTGAAAGCTTGGTTTGAAGGGAAAACCCTGCAAGGGAACACGCACTGGTCTCGAGATGAGCAAGGGTATCCCAAACGTGGGTATGACACGGTTCCCGCTAAACGCCGGCAAACTGACGTCACCCCCCATCGCAATCCAAACTTTTTTTACGATGTGTTGTTGCCAGACCCAGACGTCCCTTTTGACGAAGCGTTGTGGAATGAGTGTTAGAAAGAGAAAATCTGGATGGCTGTTGACGGTACCAATTTTATTGTTTATCCCAAGAGATCAAAGGTCGTGACTATTCAGAAAAGAAAGAACCCATGCTGAGACAGCATATCTGCAAGAGGCGCGTCATGGCAAAGAACCAGAAAACACATTGACTTTGTTAAACTCTTGTTTTTTATTTATTTATTTAATAAAGATGTCACATTTGTATAATGATTTTTTGTTTCACAATATTAATAAAGATGTTACACTTGTATAAAAAAAGTCTCTTACTCTACGTTTGCAAGTATCTACTGCCAAAATGCGTGACACTCTGTCACGGGACAATGATACATGGATTCGTGGATATGAAATGCGCAACTCGGTAAAAGTTCGACCACACTCGCTTTCACATGTTCGTATTTCGGGCAACCGTACAATTCCAAATCTAGACAAGGTATGTTCAGTTTGTTCAATTTTTTTTTCGACATGTCCACCTATAAAAGCAACCACTGTTTTTGTGTCCGTTTTCCACTGGTCGTACAAATTTTTATAACCAGATCCACTTGATCCTGCGTGTAGGCTTTCTCCTGGAAACGCGGTTGATACGTCAATCCGTGTATTTTGTACTTTACAAAGTTCACAGTTTTTTGATCTTTGATCTAGATCTTTTGATCTTTTGAGAGCGGTTGGTTGAAAAAATGCAAAGCGTCCTGATTCGTCTTGCCACGAATAAAAGCCAAGTTCTCGAACTTGAAATGTTTTGTTGACAATTGTTGACACACTTTGTCTTTCATGGCTGTGAAGAAACAACAAGAAAAAAAAATAAAAACAAAAAATGTTCATGGTCTGGCATTTCTTTCAATGGCCACCAACATCCTATCAGTTTCAGCATGAATGGGGTGTAATAAATTGGTCAGCTGGATGTTGGTGCCCCCTTCCCCTCTGTCGCCCCCAATGCCGGTATGGCCCACGCTCCACGTCTCTTCCGAGAGCCGATTTAATCGCCGAAAGCATCGCCGCAATCTCTCATACTTTCCTCTTCGATTTTCTCATTACAAAAGTCCATTCGTCTTCTACAAATATTAAAGAGTGTCTGGGCGGGTGGCGGACCGTCTAACGGCATGACTCACATAACAAAAACGCAACGACTGAAAACTCAACTGAACTCAACACTGGGTTGACAACTCAACTGGTGCAACAAAGAGCGAGTAGCGAACGCCTTATAATAGATAGAAACCCGGTCACTTGACCCCAGAAAAGGAGGGATACTCCCATACCCCCTCTAATCCATCCCGTCACATGCGCCTGGCGCGAGCCGCTGATTGGTCGCACATTCTTATATAAAGAACTCGCCTTCTCGAAACGCTTCACTCGCAAACTTAGTTTGGTCTTGAGCGCTTTTTTGAGGGCAAGAAGATGTGGACAAAGATTGGACCGATGCGTTGGGAATTGACAGATGATGGACCCCAACCAGAGGTAACTAGTTATTGTGATAGATTGCCCGCAGATATTCGTAGAACCATTCAATGGATGGCTGATTATCAGTACGCGAAGGATCGTTTAAACATGTTCGACGGAAAAATGAATGAAAAATATTGGAGATACTGTACTTGGTACGACATCCATGATTTTATCGATGGTCCGTGCGGTGTTTGCGATTAATTTTTCAGTCGCTATGGCGACGTAGTGGACGAACGAGGAGACATTTGTGAACGGAGCCGGTTCTTCTTCATCGACACGGACGTGCCTTTCGACACCGTGCTCGTCGTAGGAATCGGTAGAAGAATGTGGGTTCACAAAGACTGTAAACGCCGCTACAACGCCCTAACCTGGAGAGACGATATCTAAAAAACAAATTCATTTTTTCATTTTTTTTTTGTTCACGCGCAGATAATCAGTCATTGGGACAAATTACCCGAAGAACTTAAAAGAAACATTCAATGGAGGGCATATCGCCTGCATGTCCAAGAGTGATTTTTGGGAACTCATTACGCGTTTCACCCTTGTATTTATTGCGGGTTGTTTCTATGGCTAGAAGACGATCTCGATTCCGAAGGGAATTTCATCGCCATAGCGGACTACGCCCAATGCAAACAGAGTGTTTTGGCCATCGACCGTTTACCCTTTCATTAGAACAAAGCGACCCATGAACCCCATGATTGGCATCATCAACAATGTTGTTCCCACGAGTCGCCTCCCTATTCACAAGCAACCATCACTTTGATACGGGAAATTCGTTTTTTCTCCCAAAAACAATAGATAATCAGCCATTGGGACCGCTTACCCGAAGAACTCAAACGAAACATTCAATGGAGGGCGGATCGCCTGCATGCCAAAGACAGACTCGCTTACAATCATTCCTTTTGGCGTTCATTTCATTGTTGGTACACGAATCATGAAAAAACAAAATAGACACCCATTACAAGTGGGAAGCAGAAACAATATGGGAACGAAGAAAAGTATTTACTCCAAATGACGATCCTCCCGACACAGATTATCACTATCAACATGACGAATGTGCATTTGATTTTCATTTCCCGGAGAGATGAAAAGTGAATGGGACAAATTACCTGAAGAACTCAAACAAAAGATAAAATGGAGGGCGGATCGCCTGCATCCCAAAGACAGACTGGCTTACAACAATCAGTTTTGGGACACGTTTCGTTGTTGGTACCTGGCTAGATGCCTGCATTGCGGTCGTTACCTCGACCTGAAAAACAAACTAGACGCCCAAGGCAATTACAGGCGGGGACCTGAAAACATTTGGATAACGAAACGAGTCGCTGTACTTTCTTCTTTTGTATTCGACGAGACTTATTACCCAGATTATGCCTGGACAGGCATACCACGAACAGATCGATGATGATGACAACGAGATCTTCTTTCATCCCTCTAATGACGCCATCATGACCGGTGGTGGTGTGGCGCCGTCCCCTTTACTAGAATGTGAGTTGCAACCCACCATTCATCGTCGCACGTGGCGAAATGTCCTTCACAAACGAACCTACCGGGCACGTCTCGATCAACGACGATCAGCGAGTGACAGGGCCCTTCGTCGTGTCATTCAACGTCAGATCGACGGCGACGCGCCACTCACAGCCCACTCCACCGTGCATTTTGTCATGCAGTCGGACGCGTTCAACCACGCGTTAAAGTCTGCGACCTTTATGGTTGCCGACTTCAACGACGACAGCGATCGCCTCAACGTTTACTTGCAATCGTTGGCGCAAAACCTGAACTCGAACCAAAAGTTCTCCTTGAATGACGACTTCACGGTAGAAACCACATTCATCCAAACGCCTGGACCCGGCAGCGGTCATGGCAAGAGATTGAAGCCTGGTAAAAAAGCCCTCAAGACCCTTCTCGAAATCAAGCAGTCGGTCGTCTCCGTGAAGAACACCGATCAACTGTGTTATGCTCGAGCCATTGTTACCATGAAAGCCAGGGCCGATGAAGGTGCCGAAGGTCATACGTATCGTAATTTGCGCAAGGGAAGACCCCAACAAGAACAAATGGCCAAAGAGTTGCTTCGATTGGCCGGGGTGCCCGAAGGACCTTGCGGGATACCCGAACTGAAAAAGTTTCAAGCAGTGTTGCAGGGCTACCAGATTAAAGTCCTGTCCTGTGATGCGCCTCATCAAGTCAACTTTGAGGGCGACACCAACTCGACCAAATTCATCTTACTGGTTCAAGATGGAGATCATTACCACGGGTGTTGGTCCTATGGCGGTTTCATGTCCAATTCGTACTTCTGCCACGATTGTAATCGGGGTTACGACCACGACGATTGAAGAAATCATCCGTGCAAGGATAGATGGTGCCTTGCCAGCGAGAGAAAAGAGTTGCCCGACTTCATCGCACAAAAAGCCTCGCTACCGGCAGGACGCTATCCGACTACCACCGAACATTGCCAACGATGCAACCGAGACTTTTATGGAGACGCCTGTTACACCGCTCATCTCATCTCGTCGCAAAAAACGAGATCTCTGTGCGACATCTAACACAAATGCAAGAGCTGTTTCAAAGTGTACGATCGCGGCACCCGAAAAGTCAAAAACGGTGGCGATCGTCGCAGTGCTAAGTTCAAACACGGATGGGGGGTCATTGTCCGTTCTGCGAAAATGAAGTGGATCTCCATTCCCATCAATGTTACATTCAACCCGTGGACGAAGAAGACGACGAGCCCAGATTGAAAAAGGTGCCGAGTTCTCAGGTCGGATCCCGACGGGTCGTTCGTGTCGACGAAGATGGCGGGTGCTGGGTGGAAAGACCTCCTCCTCTCTTTGTGTAAGCCGATTTTGAAGCCATGACTGACCCGGAAGGAATACAGATGCCGATCCTGTTGTGTATGGAGACATCCGAAAGCGACATCACCGACGTGTGCTACGGCGAGGACTGTGTTGCTCAGATGTTCGACCATCGGGATCCCTTGACGGAAGACGAGCCGAAGACGAGCACGATCGTCATCGTTGTCTTTTACAATTTCAAAGCCTACGATGTGGCACGTCATCTCTACCAGCAACACCGTGAAGTCACCAAACAGATCACGCAAGGCGCCAAAATCCTGTCTCTCACTTCAGACAATCTCAAGTTCATCGACTTCCTCTGCTTTCTGCCTTATCCGCTCTCGGACTTTCCAGCCACCTTTGGACTCACGGAACAATGCAAAGATTTCTTTCCGCACAAATTCAACACTGCAGAGAACCAAACGTACGTGGGACCCATGCCTCCTGCGGACACGAACGATCCAGAAGGAATGAAGACCAAAAAGAAAGCCGAGTTCAAAGAGTAGTATGAGGACAAGGTCGACAACGACTACGTCTTTGACATGCGTAAAGAGATGGAAGCCTATTGCATCTCGGATGTCAAACTATTGAAAGCCGGCTGCGAAAAGTTCCAGGCCGAGTTCGAACAACCTGCGGGGTTTAATCCCATGGAGAAGGCCACCACCATCGCGGCCGCCTGCAACCGGTTCTGGCGTAAGAAAATGCTACCCAAAAACACCACTAATCAGTCAACCAAAGCAATCAAATGGTTAGCCTACAACAAAAGTCAGCTGCGTCAAGCCAACCAAACCCAATACCGTATCAAGCACGCGGGCAACGGAGGCGAGGACACCACCGACGAAGCCAAAGCCCGCTACGTACGCCAGTACAAGGAACGCGAAGGCATCGACTTGGACCCAGCCCTACTCGTCAAGAACCCTGGTCGCAAAGCCACTGCCAAACTAATGTTCAATTCCTTCTGAGGCAAGTTCGGAGAGAATCTCAACAAGTCGACCACCATCGCCATCTCCATGCCTGCCAGTCTCTTCGAAGCAGTGTCCAATCCTCTATGGAAGATCCACACCATCCGCATCTGCACCGACGAGAAATTAGAAGTCGTGTACTCCAATGTCACAAACAACCAAATCGACAACGGCAAACGTAACATCTTCGTAGCTGACTTCACCACGTGCTGGGCGGATCTCAGACTCTACAGTTACTTGGAGAAGTCGCAGAAACAGGTCCTGTACTTCAACACGGATTCGGTGATTTACCGATGGGAGCCTGGTCAGCCCGAGATCAAGCTCGGTGATTTCGTGGGCGAGATGACGGACGAGTTGGACGACAAAGATCATCCTCACGACTACATCCGCGAATTTGTCACGGGTGGTCCCAAAAATTACGGCTACATCACCGCAACCGAAAACGTCTGCTGCAAGGTACGCGGTTTCACGCTCAATTACCGTGGTTCCCAAGTCCTGAACTTTGCGACCATGAAACGCAACGTCTTCCAAGAAATTCAGGGTCCCTTACCTAAAGGCCGCGACATTCCCGTGACCAATCCTCATTTCTTCACCCGTGAACCCGCTACCAAACGTCTCAAAGAGAGCCCGCGCACCAAACAGTACGGACCTTTGTTTTGTAAGTCGGGCGCGGGATCACTCGGATCATGTACACGTCCCGCATTGTAACCTTAAGGCAAAAAAACGAGAATATACGCTTTTTAAACGTGCAGTTCCGGTTGTCTCGTGTTTTTGTTCACTTCCGGTTTAAAAATCCAAAATTGCCGCAGGTAGATCCAAAATGGCGGCCTACAGCATCCAAAAATCCAACATGGCGGCCTATACGCCTTTTCCATTGTTTCTAGGCCAATCACAGGCCATTTCCTCAGGGCGGCCATTTTGAAGTAAATCCGGCCTTCTCATTGGTCGAGAGCGGTCACATGATCTATATACTCTGATTGGCACGGGTCTAGACGTGCGTGCTTACTACTCAAGTCGGTCATACATTGTCTCTAAATTTTTTTTACGCACGTAAGCGCACGTAAAAAAATACGCGACAGTGGAAATCCACCTTAATACGCAAACACAGAAGTAAACAAAACAGCGTGACCCCAAGCCAAGCGAGCGAATACCCAAAGCGAATATTCCCTGTTGAAGAAATACATGCACTCGTATATAAGAATTTGCGTCAGAATTATTTTCCAATTGAAGAAATATCTGCACAAGTATATACGCCAAGACAATGGACAAAAAAACGCTTACCATAAAATGCGGGCGAGAAGGGCTCTGCTGGGCCGGAATGAGTTACATCAAGAGCTTTTTATAGCAGTGTATTTTTTTGTTCGGCAACCGAATTTTCAGCAACCATTTTTTTGGTTGCCCTTTATTCCACTAAAACATCTGTAGAAGCACTACAAATACACTTTGTTCTACAGCCCGTTTTTGGAAGGGGACTCTCTCTTCTTCGGCTGCAATTTCCCACCCAGCACGCGGTTGCCGAAGTACACCCAATTAGAAAAAGGTTGCCGAAGGTACACACAAATGTCTTCGCAACATCTCATGGATTTCGGCAACGAAACAGTGGTTCTCCAACCTTCAAATATTGCAGCTTTGTTTTTCTCCGGGCCACAGCGCCAGCAGCAGAAGTTGCAGCAACGGACATCGACGACGCGGCAATGGAAGATTTTTCAGCAACGAACATCGACGACGCGGCAATGGAAGTGGTTACAGCAACGAACATCGACGACGCGAAACCGGAAGTGTTTGCAGCAACGAACATCGACGACGCGGCACCAGAAGAGTTTGCAGCAACGACCATCGACGACGCGGAAGGAACGAACATCGACGACGCGGCACTGGAAGAGTTTGCAGAAGCAACGAACATCGACGACGTGGAAGAAACGGAAATCGACGACGCAGCACAGGAAGAGTTTGCGGCAGCATTCGCAAAGCAAAAAGCAGAAAGAGCAGCCCCGTCGGCGTGGGAAGGGGCGACGAAACAAACCTTCGAAAGCATGGGCCTGCGGAGCAAAAAAGCTGTTGTGGCCCACTTTCTGGAAAACGCGTACGAAAGCAACCTAGTGTCCGACATCGCCAAGGTCGACTACCTGGCGGGGAACCGCGGTCGAACGAATCTGCGCCCTTTGGCTTGCCTTCCCTCGTTCGTGGATGATATCTACGTGTTTGGCTATCTCTGTCGACAGGAGTGTGTTTTTCGGAAAGGAAGCCTGTTGTGCACAAGCGGGAAAGAGGGGTCGGAAAAACTTGTTGTGGCAAGAATTGCAAACGCCATGGAAACAGCCCTGGGAAAACGGAGCATTCCAACGGCCATCGTGCACACGGAAGCATTCGGTAAAGCGGGGAGCAGCACAATCCGTGCAACCATCGCGAGCATCGAGGAAGACACCTTCTGCAGGGCAAAAAGAAGCTGGCAAGCGATCCATCCAGGAGGAGCTGCACAAGGCGCTTCCGGTTTTCGAAAGGTGCCTGGTTGGGGGCAACGGGTACGGCGTCTACAGCATCGACTACACACAGGACGTCTCCGGAGTTTTAGACCGAAAAGCGCTTGTGGCCCATCTAGGATACGAAGCGGCAGGGGATTTCTGCGCAGCGATCGGCGGGGCGCCCCGAGAATCCTGGAAAACACAACCAGCGTCGGGGAGCACGTCTGCACCTGGATCGCCACCACGCCAGGAGGGCGGACAACCCGCACAAAGGTATATAACAAAGTCGTGTCGATCTTCGAGGCAGGAGAGATCCGCGAACCCATCGGTGGCCACCTAACGGAATACGCCGACTGCCCCAACCAGCGCCTCCGCCAAACATTCTTCCACCCGGAAGTGCAAGCCCGCGGATGCACGCGAATCGAAGTCTCTCTGTACGGCTTCCCTCTCAGCGAGCTTTCGAACGAAAAGGCCACCACCTGCATCGAGAAAGCCTTGGAGCAGGTTTCCGTCGTCGAACAAGACGAAGAAGAGCACGGCCTCTTCGAAGTGCAACCGCCCCGCAAGCAATGGCAAAATCTCGCCGCCAACCTGGACCGAGACATCGTCCTCGCAGACAGACCGCAAGTCCACATCTTCGTTGAGTGGGGCGGCCACACAAAAACGGGCCGGATCTCGGGGCTCCACGTGCGCCCCACCCCAGCGAAAGTGGAAGATCCAGCCAAGTGGTAAACTACGAAGGGGTGGAGCTCGGGCCGTCCCAGCTGCTACAGGAAAGACGCGAATGCCGGCACCTGCCTTGCCGCAAGCAAAAAGCCTACGCAGCTCCACCCGAACGGGGGAGACATCTCGGTGCTTCTGCCGCCAACAAAAAAAGATCGCGTGGGAATGGCGGACCAAAAGATGCCAAACCATTGGCATCAACTGTTTGAAATATGAACTACAAGAAGGGCCAGAAATCGCCCAGTAGCGCCAAATGTCCGCTCTTTCGACAAGAAACCGCGAGAACATTCTCGATGAGCTTCGCTACGCCCGCACAGCCGAGGAATGGCGACAGGTGCACTGACAAAAAGAAGAAAAGCGGCGCGAAAAAGAGGAGGAAGCGAGAAGGGCACGAGAAGCGGAAATCGAGGCCCTGCGAAAGTACGCCGAGATCCAGAGAAAAATTGAAGCAAAGAGCACGGAGATTCGCACAAAAATCCTTGGCGCTCTGGAGAAGAAGACACAAAAAGTTTCGGAACTCGCGCCAGACAAAACATGGGAAGCTCTCGGTTTTCGAGGGGAAGAAGACAAATATCGGGTTGTCTTGCAGTCCGGCGAAGAAGCAGTAGTTGCTTTATGGGCGACAAAGGGTTTGCAAAAAATCCTCCTGGAGTGCGCGGATTGCTTCCGCAAGTAGGAGGAAGACCGATACAGTCGGCAGTTTTTCTGGCTAGTGTCTTTCCGTTGCGTCGGCAAACTTGGAGGGTTGGTGTTGCAAATCGAGCCTTCGAAAACGTCACAGAACTGGGAAGGAAAAACAATCGTGTGGAACCCCATCCAGGTCCTGGCCGCCCCAGACAAGGGAAGACTTGCGCTCTTGCAGGATCTGGGGGCCAAATGCGAAGAGTACGACACCCTCTGCACGGAATTGGCCAAAAACGAAAGTAGTTACTAATATGAGGGCACGAGCATTTTTCACTGCATTTCTATATGGAGTAAAATGTGGTACCGGCCTTTGGCTGAAACCCAAAATAAAAATGATATAATAAGAGCAGAAAAAGAATGCAAGAGAAAAGAAGAGAGTAATTTTGTCTTCTCGGGAGATTGAAAGAAAGAGAGTAAGCCTCAAAGTAGCGGCAAAGAGAGTAAGCTTCGAAGAAAAAAGTGAAAAATAGAAGAGGACACAAAATTCATAACTTCTTATAGAGTGCCCTCATATTAGTAACTACTGACCCCATCTTCTTTTCTCTTTTATTAGTGGTGAGTATTTACTGGAAATTACATAATGAAAATATTTTAGCAAATATACCCCGGAATTAATGCAAAAATGAATTCTAGAAAAATGGTGTCTCTCTATAAATTTCTAGAATAAAAAAATATGAAGAGAAAAATAAGCCAGTAGTAATAGTCGCTTAGTTGCCCCGCTAGCCATCTGATTGGTCGAGACAGCCTTGGGCTATTGTTTTCGAACAATGGGTCTATTGTTCTCATCATCCAAGATGGCCGCTCAACTTTTAATGAGCAAAATTTATTCAAGATGGCGGCGCCCATTTTTGGAAAACTGCGCCCCAGACCTCTACGGAGAACCTGGACCCGTCTCACGGATTTCCAGGACGAGCCCTAATCGATAAAAATCGATAATGGGATGACGTGACTGCGTAGACGCGTGGAGCGTAGAGGTCCTGTCTGCAAGAGGCCATGTTGTAAAAGGAAGAATGGTGTGTAGTGCGTCAATAAATAGGTGGAGGTAGCCTCGACCTGGAGTGGACCAACCAGCGACGAGGTGACGTCATGGCTTTCCAATCGATACAAATCGATAATGCGATGACGTAATGGCTTTCCGGTCCACCGCTCTTGAGGAGCGTATTATTTTCCAGTCCTTTCGCTAGACGGCCTAGCGAAAGGAGCGGAAAAGGGTATCATCGGGGTGCCACCCCGACTCGTTGGTGCCGGAACGCAACGATATTTACAAAAACGCAACGATATGTACAAAATCACGCCTTCCTGCACACGTGATTGAACCGCGGTCGTCCAGGTTTCTTTTCTTTGGAGGCAGCCCGGTAGGTCTTGCCACATGTTGGACAATGTTTCTTGACAATGCACAAGCCACGGAGTGTCTTGTTCCCGATGTAATGAGAATTGAAGCAGGAGTAGCCAAAGAAAAGACGATGGCATAGGGAAGAGGTGCAGGGAAGAGGTGGTGGAAGAGCAGCTTCGGCCGAGGTAAAGTCCGGACACTCAAGCCTCTCGCAAGATGGGCATCGTTTGCCTTCACACCAATGATTTTTGACGTCTTCGTGATCATACCCCTTGTCGCAGTCGTGGCAGTAATACGATCGCAAGAGGAACCCGCCGTATGAGTTGCACCCGTGGTAGTGCGCGTCGTCTTTGAGAAGGAGGATCTTTTTGGGGGCAGGCGGTCCCGCGAAGACGATGCGGTGTGGTTTGTCGACGGACATGACTTTGATTTGGTAGCCCGTAAGAACCCCCTGAAACTGTTCGAGTTCCGCGATGCCGCAAGGTCCTTCGGGTGCACTGGCCAGTTGGTGTAAGTCCTTGGCGAGACGGGTCTGTACGGGACGACCGGCTCTCAAGTTGTAGTCCAAACCAAACCACGAGACCCCTCGTCTGCGTAGGCACGCATGGTGACGATGGCTCTTGCGCAACAGAATCCGTCTTGGTGTTTTGTGACGACAACAGACTTTTTGCGCTTCAGCAATTGTGGTACCGTCTCGCTTCCGGGTTTCTGTTTCTTACCGGTACGGTTGAATGTGGTCTTCATGATGATTTTTTCGTGGACCCCGAACGGATGGTTTGTTGCTATGGATTGGAGATGGGTATCCAAACCATCCCTGCCATCCTCGAACTCCTCCACCGTGAAGGATGTGGACGGAAAGGCGCGAGTGTTTGCGTCAGACTTCAGTGCTAAGTGCACAGTGGAATGGGGTTGTAAGCCAGAGGCAGAGTCGATCTGCTTGCGGATGGTCTGTCTTATGGCCTCCGCGGCCTGGAACCGATGATGGTCCAACGTGGCGATGAGGAAAGGATATTCAACCCATTCGTCCGGATACTCAGACCCCTCGCAAGATAGGCAGGGACAAGGGAGGTCGTCTTCATTCACCCTAAAGTTTCTGTCGCCCCGTATCACTACTACGTCTGGTTCTACTATACACAGGCCTTCTTCGTCGAAATCAGGAGATCTTGGTCTTTTTGTACACCGCCTGGAAGACATCGTGAACGAGAGCTGAGTTTTTGAATTACGCGCCTCTTATATCTTTTTAAAAAAAAAGAACCGGAAATAGGGGGTGGGGGCCCATCCCCCTAACAGACGGCCGAGTGGAAAATGGGTACGAGTGCAGTGCCCTATAAAAGGAACGACTCCCTAACTGTCTCCAAAGTCTTTTTATTGTCACGATGCCGCTACTCAGAACCCTTGGTTTTATGTGCATGCAGATGATGATGTTGATCCAAAGTTCGCTGCCCGAGATGCACTACAGAATCCAATTCCAAAGTATTGCATGCTTTCGTCTCTGGCTTTCGAACTCAAATTTAACAGGGCGTAATCGCCGCAACTCTTGCTGAACAGCGACTGTAAACTCTGTCCGTTGCTGATCACATATTTCCAATGTTTCTTTAACCAGGCTTGCAACGGTCCCGCGGTCTGGTACGCTTCCAGAGGTAACGCGTAACTGTCCATCACATCGCACACGTTGCCTTCGGTCCACAGGGAGATCCAATGGCGACCCGGTAAGTTGGACGGATCCGTATTGACGATGTAACTCCTAGGCACGTCTTTGCGAGGGGTCAACGGTAATTCGTCGCAGGCCACGGTCCCGTGAAAATGCGGTTTCAACACAGGGTCTGCTTCTGCCAAATGGTCCAACTGCACGTTGTTCAGGGCCACGCGTTCCATCAGCGTTCGTACACGTTGTACAGGACGGCTTTGTTGGCGTCGACTTCTAACAGGTTTTCGAATTCGCCGTACACCACGACGGTGATGTTCACTCCTGGATTGGCACCGAAATTCAGGACCAGCTGCACCTCTCCGCTCTGTTTGTGCTTCAACACGAGACTGTCCAAACATCCGTTGGCCGCGTTGTCAAATACGAACAGCGTGCTGTTCCTGCCTTGTCCCCATTCCTCGCTCCTCCCCATGTTTGCTTTCTTTCGGCACAGACACCCCGTGGCTTGAAGGAACCTGAAGTATCCTCTCAGATCCTTGCTGTCGTCGTCGTCCACCAGTTCCAACGTCTCGTACGGGCACTCTTCTCCTCTCACCAATTGGCGAATGATGTGCAAACCGAATTTCTGGAAATTGAAGGGGTTGGTGGCCAACGCGCCGGTGAAAGCCGTCGTCAACACCATACCCACCACCAAGCGGTTCGGTATTCTGCCTTGAAAGTGGTTGTTCATCTCGAAGCGTTGTTGGTTGCCTTGCATGTTGTAGGTCCTGATTTCGCCTCTCACGGTGGTGTAGCTGGCGGGTTTCCTGGTCGTTCTCTGTCTGTTTTCCAATTCCATGGACACGGAGGGATTGAGTCTCAGTTGACAGAGGTACAATATAATTTGGTTTTATCAACTGGGTTGATAATGTCAATGGCCACCGTAAAGAGATTCAAGTGCTGACGTTTCGAGCGTTAGCCCTTCGTCGGAGCGAATCAAGGAATTGTGCGTCGTGTGGTCTTTATATACAGAAAGATGGAGCTTCGCTATTGGCTGGTGCCTGGTAAAAATCAGAGTCGTCACTACAAAGACGGAGAAGTCTAAGAAACTGAGAATAAGGAATGGCATTCTTGACATGTGATGGATGTGAAGATGAATACAACAAATAGCTATGAGAA
>OX393561.1:27294314-27339314 GCA_947652115.1 Blastomussa wellsi
ATTCGTCTCCTTCCCACTTGAACTGTATGTACGAGCGCTTGTTGTCTATCGCTAGCAAGCAAGGGACCACCGTAAGCTGTGAACTTTTTCTGATCGTAGAAATGCACCACGCTTTTCATGAATTCCAAACCGTTCATCGTGGAAAACACGTTGTTCAAGTCGTGGAGATTCACTTTGCTGGTTCCGACGGTGAATCGGTTGCCCTGACGTTTTTAAGTGTCGTTGTCTCTGACCCACTTGTATGTGAAGAGGATGGTTTCTGGATCGTCGGCCACGGCCGGAATGGTCACTTTGGCATCGGGTAAGGAAATGCTGCTCAATCCCACTTTCCAACCTTGTCCTTACAAACGAATGGGATTGGGTAGTCGAACTTTGAAGTGATTGTTCGTGTTGTTGGGATATTCGCTACGACTGCTGTCACTGGGTAATGTGAGGTAAAACTCTTCACCAAGCATACTTGAAATGTAACTTCACCACGGTGTTCCCGGTTTCAAAGTGAACGTCGGTGTCATCTTCCTCTTCCTTCACAACGATCTCGATAATGTCCAAGAGTTCTCCGCGTACGGGCATATATCGAACGTGTTGCATCTCGTAGCCGCGTCGTTCCAAGGAGTACGGAATGTCCCCCAAGAGATTCGTCATGCGTACGCCCACGGGGATGCTTTCCACCACGCTGGAGTGCACGAACAGTTGGCGTCGATTGGACCCGAAGGATCTTTCGTAACTTTCGTCCAGGTACGAAAAAACCCAATTGCAGAAACAGCTCAACTGGAGGGCGTCGTCGTCCACTTTGTAAAATTCGTCGTTGCCTTCCACTATGTCGGTGGCACCGGGCACTGTGTCGTCGGGAAAGTCTTTGCGTAAATTGTCGCCCAGGGCGTAGACGGGAGCATCGGGCGGACCCGTCACCTCGATCCGTCCCATGTCTCGGGCCAATCGAAATCCCACGAACAAGGCTGCATAACGATGGGCGTCCCCCGTGAACGTCTCGCGGTTGTCCAAGACGAATTCGTCTCGGTCGAACACGATTCAGGTGTAAAATTTCTCTCTTCCCCCTTCTCGTGCCAGGTCGGCGTCCGCCACGTCGATGTCTTGCAACGTCTTGTAGTAGAGACGTCACACGGCTTACAGGAGTTGGGTACCGCTGGCGATGTTGGGGTGCAGCCGTTCCAGATCGTCACGCGTGATCTCCAACGTCGTCCACACCGGCATAAGTTCCGTCGCCGTACTTCAAGTGCCACTCGAAACGGAACAAGAAGGGATCTTTCATGTCCAGTCGAGGGGGCGATCTGGGCACGTGAATGTCCGTCATGCCAACTTTCCAACCGGGTTCCTTGAACTGCGTCAGGTACGGTAGTCTGTTCTTAAAGCGGTTTGCTCGGTTGTCCGGAAATTCGAACCGATTCGAACCGCTCGTCAACTTGACGTAAAAGTCTTTCATGGTGTCCCCTGGGCTTTCTTGTCGATACAGCTATTGTATTTGATTGGCCATCCCTTCCAACGCACCAGGACTTTTGTACCTTTACGTTTCAGAATCTTTTCCACCCTGAATAGGTCGTCGTCTCCCACAGACACTTTTTGCAAATCCTGCTTGTAAAAAGTGCCTTTCAGAGGAGTGCCGTCGAATTCGTCCAACTCGTAAGTGGTCAGAGGAGGTCCCGGCTTCACTCGGCGCACCACGAACACTTCCTCCGTCCATCCGGGCAAGTAACCTTTCTGAAAAGGACGAAATTTCATGTTGAGACGTACCTTGTCGCCCGCTTTGAATTCGCCGCCGATGCGACGTTTCTTCGAGCTCTTTGCGTACAACACGTTCCACACGGCTTCTTGGTTGGCCGAGTTCACTTTGGCGGGTGCGATGCCGATGCTTCGGTGAAACGAGACGTTGTACCCTTTCACCAAGGCAGGCAGCACTTTGGTGTAATTCGTCGTGTTCGCGGCAGTGAAGTACCTGTACATGCGTTCCTTCAGGGTGCGGTTGAACCTCTCGATGATGCTAGCTTTGGTGTCTCCGGCCGTTGAAAAGTGATGGATGCCTTTACGTTTCGTTAACTCTGCAAAGGTCTTGTTGTAAAATTCTTTACCGTCGTCCGTCTGTAAATTGATCGGTTTTCTACCTTTGGCTCGCTTCAAGATCTTGGCGAAGGCTTCTGTCACGGCTTTCCCCGACTTGCTTTTGACCGGTTCCACCCACGAGTACTTGGAAGGAACGTCCACGACCGTCAGCAGGTACCTGTACCCTTTGTTTTCTCTCTCGATGTTTTGCACCTCAGGTGGGGTAACGTCTCCTTCTGGGTTTGTGTAACGTGTACGCGAGTTCCGTTTCCAAGAGTTTCTTGACTTTATTCGGGTCGGGTCAGTCGGCTCTGGCAAACCGATGCACGCCTCCCAAACTGCCCGGTTTGGAGGGATCGATGTAGTTCTGCAACGCCCATTTCATGTCGTCGTCGTCACCAGAATTGTGGTCAGTGGTACCATGCAATCCTGTACCAGGTCTTCGCGTTGCGTCGACAGACAATTGAACCAATCGAATGCGTTGGGTTGGTACCTCAACCACATTATGTAGACGGCGAAACGAAAGGGTTTGTTTTGTACGTCGGCATCGTCGAATACTTGCAAGGGATCGTGGACGGGATCGGGATCTAAGGGAACCGTGATCCCTGACCCGTATTTGAGATAGACGCGTCGACACACGTCTTTCACCCACCACCAGTACGCTTCGCCATTCATGACTCGAATGAAGGACAAAGGGTAAAAAATACACTTTTATTATTTACAAAAAGGCACCCTTGATGTAGCAACACTCTATGTCGTTACAACACGATCTAAATTCTCTTAATTCCTTATCGTTCAAGTTCATGTATTCGGCTTCTAAAGCGATCCATTCTTCTCTGCAAATGTCGCATCCGTAGTCGCGCACCAGGGTCATGGTCTTGTCGAACCAGAATTCGCTCGTCTCTCTTTCCGTGTGCAACAGTCTGGCGAGTCTGTCGCACAGTCGTTTGTAATCGTAGGTGTCCCCAACCTTCAGATCAAAGGGGTTCACTATGCGCAAGCAAGCCGGGAACGGATGGGAGTACTTCATGTGTGGTGTGGGTAAAGACGATGACGACAAAGATTTGTGTTACGTGTGCACGGGTGTGGAAGAGGCCCCCAGTATTTTCGAAAGTTCCGGGACACCCTGAACGAGTACTACAAACGAAACCAGAAAAAACTGAAGTGTCGTTGCCGATGTTCCGTCTTGTTGTGCATGTCCAAGTCGGAAAAGAACCCGGGGAGACTATACTTCAAGTGTCGTAATTCCTTCAAGTGCGATTTCTTCCAGTGGGCGGACGAGTTATCCAAGGGGTTCAGCAAAGCGTCTAACAAGCGTCCTCATCCTTACAGACGCTGAGGTGTGCATGGTTTTGGACTTGGAAGGCTTTCGTGTAGAAGACAAATTTGCGGTGAGAGAACTGGGTTATCACGCGTGGAAAGGTGAACACGGAAGAGTGGCCTTTTACCCTCCCGTACGTTGGGACGCGTTATCCCCCAAAGAAAAGAGGACGGTCTGGTACGTGAAATACAAAGTGCACGGACTGACGTTTTCACCCACGAAGACGAAAAGGCCCTCCGTCAATTCAAAGTAAAAGACGACCTGTTGGAACTTTACTCGCGTCACAGGTTTCACGAGTGTGGCGTGGTGGCTTACAAGGGTGGTCACGTAGAAAGAGACTTGTTAAACGAACTGAACATTCCTAGTTTAAATTTAGAAGACTACGGTTGTCCGAAATTCGAACGAGTTTTAGAAACGATCGTAGAACCCTTATCTGAATGCCGTTTTCATTTCAATTGTACTAGGGCACATTGCAGCATGGTAGAATGTCACGCGTTTTGGTTATGGATGAAGACACACACTTGTAAATAACCGTTTTTTTTTTATTCATCTATGTTTTGGGAAATATATTCAAACAGTTCGTTGGTGATTAAAAATTGTTGTTCGGCTTGGCGAAGATGTCGAAACTCTTCGCGGGCCAGCATTTCGTGAAAACGCTCAGTGTCTTGGTATTCCCTATTTACGATTTCGACATCTTTATTTACATCGTTCAGGACCCGTTGAACTTCTCGGTCCCTTTCCGATTCCCGTAAGGTATTATCTATCTCCCAAGCCCGATTGTATCTTATTCTCTTCAACACAGTTTGCGTGACGCACTCCTCCTCCTCCTCCTCCTCCTCCTCGGAGCTCAACTCGGGGCGTGCCAGCTCTGCCTCCATCTCCTCTCGCAACGCGATGTCGCGGTCCTCGGAATCGGCTGCCAATTCCCGCTCGAGTTGGGCTACCAACTCGTCGTCCGGTTCCGAGGAGACGTCTGAGTAGGATCGAGAGGTCCACGGACCGGCCGCAAACCCACCGCAGCGCAAACAGAGTCCACAGTCACATTCTTCAAACTGCTCCTCCTCTCCTCCTCCTCCTCTGTTGCTTGCCCTCTGTGCCTCCTGGTTCTCAACCTCTCCTGCTTTCTTGCTTTCTCCAAATTCTTCTCTCTGTACCTCTTGTGATTCAACCTATTCCTCTCTCTTGCTTTCTCCAAACTCCTCTCTCTGTACCTCTTCGCTTTCAACCTATTCCTCTCTCTCGCTTTCTCCAAATTCTTCTCTTTGTACCTCTTGGCTTTCAGCCTATCCCGCTCTCTCGCTTTCTCCAAATTCTTCTCTTTGTACCTCTTGGCTTTCAGCCTATCCCGCTCTCTTACACACAAACAAAAGCCTGGTTCTGGCACAGCCAGAACCAGGCTTTTGTTTGTGTGTGGTTGCGTGGTTGCGGTGCGGTTGCGAAGTGGTGGCGGGTGGTGGAGGGGTGGAAGGGGTGGCAGGGAGTGTCAGCGGGTGGCAGCGGGTTGGTAGCTTGTGCGTGCCCAGAACCACAAACATGTGTGCCAAACGTAAACACAAGTAAAAAACCGCGTGACCCGCCAAGCGAAAAAACGCAAACATAAGTAAAACATGTATGTCAAAAGCAAACCCAAGCCAAGCGCTGGATGTGTCATAGAACGTATTCCCTGTTGAAGAAATGCATGCACTTGTATTATTGTGCCATAAAAAATTTCCAATTGAAGAAATATCTGCGCAAGTATATACGCAAACATGGCTGCAGCAAATTATCCAAACGAATTTCTGGAAGAATTTCTGGAACAAGATCTAAACCCAGAAAATGAAGGCGTACATGACAGGTTTATGATATCACAAACAAATTACCGGGAATGGCTTCGTGTTTGGTGGATGCTTCCATCCAAAGAAAACCCAAACAACAAAGATATTTTAGCGTTCGCAAGAGAAAACAAAGCAAAGTTCACAGATTTGGTTAAACAAGAACTCCATACCTTGAAAAACATAAAAGTAAGTTTTGGGCTAAAAGTAAACTTTTCAAGAGAAAAAAACGGTGAAATGCAATATATGACGCATTTTTTCAAAGAAACAGAACCCCATGTTAACCAATGGCATGAAGAAGAAAAGATTGAAACTGAATTCAATAAATTCATTGAAAATATCAATGGACAAATAGAAAACTGGTCTGAGTTGGGATCAGATTGGGACGTTGATGAAACAAATTCTGCGTACGTAAATGTTGCACGCTTTGAGCTGCTGCGCGGAGGAAGTTATTGACCTCTTCCAGCCAATCTGGCAAAAAAGAAGGCCATAGTAAACGTGAAAAACAGGGACAATGAATGTTTGAAGTGGGCACTAAGAGCAGCTTTATTCCCACCAATTGATGGAAAAAACCCACAAAGACCAAGCAAATATCCGGAAAACGATGGTATCAACTACCAAGGTATCGATTTCCCAACACCGGTGAAACAGATTGACAAACTTGAGAAGCGGAATCCACACTTGGCAATAAACGTATTTGGCTGGGAAGATGAAAGAGTAATTGTTCACAGGATAAGTGAGAAAGAAAAAAATTTACAAAGGATAAACCTAATGCTAATAGAGAGAGGGGGGAAACAGCACTTTTGTTATGTAAAACGGGTCTCCGCTTTTGCTGTTTGACAAGGTAATGAATAATAGAACTTTCTACTACATGATAGGCTTAGCACGTTTCACACGAGCGGAGGTGCTCGAGGACCATAAAAAATATTGCAACGGCGTGAATGGCAGGCCGACAAGGATCGAGATGCCGGAAGAAGGGAAAAACATCCTTTCTTTCAAAAATCACCACAAACAGATAAAGACGCCATACGTGATATACGCTGACTTTGAGGCTTTAGTCAGAAAGATTCCAGGCTGCGAGCGCGGACCAGAGAGCAAACAAAAAAGCTACACGGAGAAGACAGAGTGGCTATGCGTACATGGTTGTGAGAAGCGACGGCGAAATAAGGCAAAAAGTTTACAGGGGTGAAAATGCTGTGGGAACGTTTCTAAGTGACATTTTGCAGGAGGAGGAGACAATAAGAGAAATTTTGGCCACACCAAAGCCAGTTGAGATGGAGGCAGAAGACTGGGAAAAATTCATAAACGCAACAGATTGCCATATTTGTAACAAAAGTTTGATAAAAGACCAATTCCTTGACTCATTGACAGTTTGGAACAATGAAATGTATTGTGGCCAAAGTCACAAAAAATGTTTTTACAAAGCACAAAGAATTAGATTTCATAAGACGAAAAAGAATAAAAGACATAAAAGACCAAAACGACCAATGGATAGCGAAAAATCAGGAAACGTGTTTGTTCTGCGCAGAACCACTCCTTGTAAAAAACTACAGAGACGCGGTAAAAGACCACTGCCACATCTCCGGCAGGTTCCGCGGAGCAGCGCACAACGAATGCAATTTTAAACTGCGAATTAAACCCAAAACGGTCCCAATACCTGTCGTATTTCACAACCTCAGAGGCTATGAGGCGCATCACCTTATGCAAGCGATGTCCCAGCAGCAGAAAGAAGTGAAATGCATTGCCAACAACATGGAAAGGTACATCACATTTTCAATGGGGAATCTGCATTTCATAGACAGTTTAAACTTTCTGCTTGGAAGCCTTGATGCAGTTGTCACCGCAACCCCCAAGGAGTGTTTGAAAATAACATCGAGCATCTCAAACGGAAGCGAACTGCTTTACAAAAAAGGGATCTACCCTTACGAGTACATGGATGGATGGGAGAGATTCAGCGAGGCAAGGCTGCCGGACAAAGACAAGTTTTACAGCAAGCTCACAGACGAACACATAACAGACGAAGAGTACGCGCACGCGCAGAAGGTCTGGGAGGCTTTTGAGTGTAAAACACTGGGCGGCACAGGCTGTATCCCAGTGCCACTCTACATCTTGATGCAGCAGCTGTCTCAGAGGTGAAGTAAGGTCAGACATGTTTGGAATAAATTTGCCAACATAGTTGACCATGCCCAACAGTCTCTGAACACCTGCTTTGTCAGTGGGCCTTGGCATGTCAACTACTGCCCTGACTTTCTCGGGATCAGTTTTTAAGCCGTCCCTTGTGAAAACATGGCCATGAAACTTCACTTCTTCTTGCTCAATGTGGCACTTGGACTTCTTTAATCTCAGGTTGTTGTCGCGGGCTCGCTCCAAAACATACCTCAGCCGGGTATTATGCTCCTCCCTGCTAGATCCATACATGATTATGTCATCCATAATGACTTTCACTCCCTGGATCCCCTCGATCCCCTTGGTACACTTCTGGAGCAGACTTGATGCCCATTGGCATCCTCAGGTAGCGATACCTCCCAAACGGTGTATTAAATGTCAACAGTTTGCTGCTCTCTTCATCCAGCTGAATTTGGTAGAAAGCTTTCTCGGCATCCAGGGTTGAAAACAGCGTGGCTCCCGCACAACTGGAAGTGATATCTTCAACTAATGGCAGTGGATAGTGTTCTCGCTTAATAGCACAATTGAGATCCCTTGGATCCAGGCACACCCGAATGGACCCATCCGGTTTATCAACACACACAAGACTGCTAACCCAATCCGCTGGCTCGTTTAAAGGCACGTTCTCAATGATACCAACATTTTCCATACGATCTAGTTCTTTCTTCAAAGAGTCACGTTTAGAGTGGGGAATTCTTCTGGGTGGATGGACAACGGGTTGAACGGAAGGGTCGATGCTGATGTGATACTTTCCGGGAAGGCAACCCAGCCCTTCGAATACTTCTGCAAAATCATCAGGAATGCTTTTTCTTTCAATGGTGCCGATGTGTTGTACTAAACCCAGCTGTTCACAGGATTCCCGGCCAAGGAGTGGCGTATAGCTACTATCAACAACTTGGAATAAAACTTGATGTTTGTGCCCCCGTACCCAACATGTCAACTCACATCTTCCTACTGGTTTTATGCAGGTCTTCGTGTAACTTTCTAGTCTGGCTGATGATGGCAGCAGTGGCATAGTTGTGATTTTGTCATACACAGCTTTTGGCAAAACGTTACACTGGGCACCAGTGTCTAGCTTAAATACTTCTTTAACATTGCCAAAATCTACTGTTTCCACCCAGTCTTGGTCCCCCGAGTAAACTGCACCGATAAACATGCTCTCGGTGTCAGAGTCACAATCATCAACTGTGTGTACCTGTTTCTTATATCCTCCTGGCATTCTACACATCCTTGCAAAATGATTCAACTTCTTACACTTGTGGCATTGTTGGCCAGCAGCGGGGCATAAACCTTTCCCATACGAAATACCACAGTTCCTACACACGAAGCCACCTTGATGCTTACGAGCTGAACCATCCACTGAATCCACTCTTTCGACTTTGTTGCCCTCGTCCTTTAAGCTCTTCATGTGTTGTTTACTTGTCTCAGCAATACCAGCTGCTGTTAATGTTTTCTCCAGGTTCTGATCTCTTTCCATAAGTCTCTCTTTCGAGCTCTGATCTTTGAGGCCAAGAACTAACATAGACTTTATCCAAGATTCTTCCTTGTCGCCAAGATCACAATTCTTAGCTAGTGTTCTCAGAGCGCTGCAAAATTCATCGACTGTCTCGCCCTCTTGCTGTTTCCGTTCGATGAACAATTAAAATGCCGCGATGTCAACGGCGCACAATAAGCCTTAAATTTCTCCTCCACTACCGCGACTTTATCGCGATCTTCTTCGTTCTCCCAAACGAAATTTGAGTAAATCTCCACGCATTCTTTTCCAAGCACATGGAGCAACGCGGCGACTTGAATTTTCTCATCCTTTTTATCGAGACCACTTGCCACTTTGTACAGCTCCCATGACATTTTCCATCGCCGCCATGCCTCGGCTTTGTTCGTCGCTGCACTCAGTACGAGTGCTTCAGGCGGTTTCAGGTGCTCCATCCCACTTCTGACACCATGAAGTGTAGAAAGAGTCAAAGAGTAAAGATAAGATGGCGGATGCACAGAACACGTTTATTCACTCGGGCATGCGCCCGTAAACCGCTGACCACTACAAGAAGCTTGGAAAAAATCCCAGTCCCAAATGGGAATTGAACCCACGACCCTCCGTGATCTAGTCGGATGCTCTAACCACTGAGCTACTGGAGACTATGGTGAGAAAGGAACCAATGTGGGTCTTGACAGGAACTGCATCGCATGGTTACTCAGTCAAATGTTGAAAGGCACACATAGCCATAAGGCTCTTAACTGAATCACGCAGTCAAATTAAAGCATATCGAAGATGCGACCAACCAACCTCCAAGAGAACAATGAAAGAAATCAACATTGAAATGGCATCAACAGAAGCTCGGAAAAAATCCGAGACCCAGATGGGAATTGAACCCACGACCCTCCGTGATCTAGTCGGATGATCACGGAGAGTCGTGGGTTCAATTCCCAACTGGGACTCGGATTTTTTCCGAGCTTCTGTTGATGCCATTTAAATGTTGATTTCTTTCATTGCTGTCTTGGAGGTTGGTTGGTCGCATCTTCGATATGCTTTAATGTGACTGCGTGATGCAGTTAAGAGCCATATGGCTATGTGTCCCTTTGGTAATGGATTAATATAGCGCATTTCCCATATACATGTTCCAATGCGCTTTACATTTCTAGCCAGGGTGAGATCGGACATCAGCATGTTAAGGCGCCTATGGCAGCCGCTATCAGTCCATCATTTGACTGAGTAACCATGCGATGCAGTTCCAGTCAAGACCCACATTGGACCCTTGCTCACCATTGAGTCTCCAGTAGCTCAGTGGTTAGAGCATCTGACTAGATCACGGAGGGTTGTGGATTCAATTCCCATCTGGGACTCGGATTTTTTCCGAGCTTCTGTTGATGCCGTGCAATGTTGATTGTTGTTTGTAATCAATAAAAGCACTAAATAAATATTTATAGCACAAAGTTTCTGTACTTACATTTGGAGTAGTGCCTAAATGTAATATTGCTACAACAAATGGTATTACCTCCATTATGCCTGGTCTTCAATTTTTATTTATTTGAGATTTATTTTAATTTTTTAAAGATCAAAGTCTTTTCCTTTTATCAATTGCATTGGATCAAACTTCAAACTTAATTTCATAAATAGCAATCAAAAGTTCCTTCAAAAGGAGCTAATATTATTTGAGAGACTGAGTATTTAAGGGTTGGTATTGTTCAAGAAAATAGTGGCATGTCCAAAACAGTGTTTCATGTTTTACATGTCAAGTAACATTTTCTGGGTGGTTACTGGTAATTTAAGTTATACCTTTCGACTCATATTTTGAGGGTGAGATTGTTTCATGGTCAGCTGCAGGTGCCTTATACAAGGCAACCAGGTTTTCAGGCCAAAGAACCACTTGTCCTTCCACTAGATTCTCTGAGCTGTCTGGTAAAGTTGCCCCTTCCTGCAGCACTTGTACTATCCTGACAGGGATATGTTCACTAGTTGCAATGGAGCTTACACATGTTGCCAATCCCTCAAAGGAAAATCCAGTTTGTTTATTTCCTTTAAGAACAAATACAATCGATCCTGTAACACAAAGAAACCAGAAAAAATTATTTGCTAGTTTGTCTTGTATTAGTAAAGTTTTGAATACATGATAAATCTTTAATTTGACCTAGCCACATATTTGTAACTTTAGTATAATTATGTAGTCACACCATGTAAATTTGCCATGACTGGTATTAATGGAACAAAGTGGGGCATTGAGATGGGTTCCTTGGCTACATTACTTCTAGTATCCCAAACATGAGAATAATTATAACAGCCTAACATTAGAACCTTCAGTGTGAGGTCAATAAAATTGTCTTTGAAATGCAAATAACTTTTTGGTATAATTTGTGAACCAAATGAACCTTTTTTCATTAGGTCATGAAACAGGCAATATATGTACCTGCCACAATTACAACTGCAGGTTGGTCTGAACAAGAGACACTCTGCTGACTTTGCTGCTCATTTTGGCATCTGATGGCAACCTCTACATTTGGCAAAATGAGGCAGTAACTGTCAACAAAAGAGCCAATGACCTTTTCCAAATAGTGTGACTTTTCATTAAGTGTGCTGTTTTCAGGTGGAACTGGGACTTTTGTGGGAGGGGACTTCACTGATGACATTCCAGTTTCATTCATGCAGCAATGCAGCAAGGGCATATGCTGTGAAAACTGGAGAAACAGATCTTCTGCTGGTGCAAAAGCATCTTTCACTCTTGCCTTGACATTGTTGCGACCAAACAGATTTCGGAAGTACATCAACGTTACAACGACGTGCTTGAAGAATTTCTGAAGCCAATCAAGATACTTGATGACATCTGCATGCTTGTTTTGGTTGTACGGTACCACGGGAAGGCCCACTATTATCGACTTTTGACTCGCTTCCTTTGAGTGACATCCTTGAGGGGATTCAACCACGGAATGAATCTAACAACTCTACATACTAAGATGATGTAATCAAATCGTAGATTGGCTTTCTCCTCTTCATTTATGAAGTAATTACAAATTTCAAACTCTCTGAGTAGTAGGAGGTGAGGCAAACAAATACCACCTGGTACCCACCGTAGATATACCAACTTCGGAACCCCCCCAACTGCGGAAAACAGCCAGTTTGCACATCACTTCCTATCGGTGAAGACGAGATTTCGAAACTCCAGGGGAACCCTGCACCACCAAGGCGTTGCAGGGCCCCCAACAAAGGGGGAAGAAATCTAATTTTAACAAACAAGGAAACAAAGATAGAAACAAAACTGCGCTGTTGGGGGGGTTCCGAACTTGGTATATCTACGGTGGGTCCTGCGGTTGTATTTGTTTACCTCACCTCCAACTACTTCGAGGAAGGACAACCCCCAGGCCGGCGCAGCTGTGCCGAGCGAGGGTTGCGCAAGAAACCGCTTTCAACCGCTTTCAACTTGTTTCAACCGACATTTCACACAATTAGACAGAAGTGGCAGTTCACAAGACAGAAGCGGCGCCCTTTCAAAAAATGGTACACGGAGCAAACAAGTGCATGTGGTTGCTGCGAAATCGGCAAAAGAACTGCGGCAAAAGGTGTGTCGGAAAATATTGCGCGCAGCATAACTGGCAAATAAAAAAAGGAATGCAAAAGCCGGCACCATGCCGCAGCTGTGGCATCGGAGTTTTGACCGACTACCGACTATGCGCGCATTGCGGCGGGCTCTCGCTAAAACAGCGGCTTACACGCATAGAGAAAAAAGAAAGAAAAAACATGAACTTGTTTTGCTCGAGCTGATGCATGACAAAAGAGCAAGCAGTTAGAGATTTGCATCATAAAAGCAACACAAACATCGATGGCTGAAAAGGAAATAGGACTGGAGGAGGAAATTGAAGTATTATGCAAGAAGTATATTTCAAACGAAATGTCTGAACAAGAACTAGAGGCGGAAATTGAAATATTACGCAAGGAGTATGTTATAGACGAAGGTTGTTTACCATTTACACGGGGAAACCGGTTGGTCGACGGTTTGTGTAAATGGAAAGCAAAAGTCCCCAATGGAAATTTCCGTTTGGGAATGGCGTGTTCCATTTACAAAACAGACCCAACTTACCGAGAAAGCCAAGGGCGAGTTTGACATATTGGCGTAGGGCCTGGAACTTGTGGCGAATGACAAATGGGAAGCAAATTTTCCGTTCGGAAATTTCGTTTGGGAATTTTGGACTACCTTTCAAGAAATCCCGTTTTCCAAAGACAATTTCCATTCGGGGAGACAAAATTAGTCTTTCCATTTACATTCCATCCGGAATTTCCGGATTTTTTTGGTAAATGGTAAACAACCGAAATGTCTCAACAGTAAATAAAAGAACTTGCGCGCCGGAAGAAAAAAGAAACGTGGGATGAGGCACCTTTTTGCGAAAAACTTGAGAAATTTACAAAAGTAATCTATTGCCTCAAATGTGATTATTGCGGAAAAACTGGTTTATGTGCCGCATGTTTTGAAAATGGAGAAAAACACTACTTTGAATCATTTCAATGGCCTGATGAAGAATACTACGAAATGTTAATAGAATACGTGTGACAGGAAAGAAAAATTTTGAACGTGTTTTGCACGAGCTGATGTCAACCAGTAGAGACTTGCATACTTGTAAGTACAACCAGTTAGAGATTTGTATACTTGTTGTTAAAGGCGCGCAATGGTTCGAGGAGAAAACAACTGCAACCTTTCCGAGTCAATTCAAAACCTCCCTCCAGAGCTCCGGGAGCGAATTTGTAAGGAGCACATCGCAGTCAAAGTCAAGGAGCGATTGTATCTCGGTTTTGATATTGTGCATGACGAGTTATTTGAGCGAATAGAAAACGAGTTTTTGGCCCTTTTTTGCGACAGATGTGAACATTTTTTAGATGACTACGAGGAAATTCACATTCACGACGCAATGTGTGGACACGGAGGTGAGAGGTGGGTCAACATTTGGCGAACAACCGTTAACGTGAGTTCTTTTCCGCCACAGAAGTTGGTGAGCGCATAGCCTGACCTATCCGTCTGACCTCTCTCTGCCAAACGGGCGTTGAAAGTTCCTTGTAAATACAGAAAATCGAGTGAAAAAGCAGAAGCATTTCACGTTTCAAGTTCTGCCTATCTTTAATTTGTGCCACTAGTTGGGAACTTTTTTTCGCAGGGCAACCAGAGGACTGGTCTATTTTTTTAAAACATAGAGGGAGATTTTTTGACTCAAAGTTTAGTTCAAATTTGTGCACGAGAGATCTGTTTGAATTCAGTGTCGGAAACATTGTTATCGTCAAGAGCTTGAGAGACGGAGCTTTTCATTGAGTCATGCTTTGCAAGGGCCAGAGCTTGAATTTTCGTGTGCTTTTTAACTTTCCTTTCCAGCTTCTTGTTCGCAACAGACAGGCCTGTGGAGGCAAACCCAAGGAGAGCGGATATTCCAGCAACAGGCGCTCCGACCACAATTCCGACGCCAGTGAGTGAAGATGCAACGGCCCCGCAAGACATGGCGGCACTTGCAACGCCAAGAGAGACCACAGAATAGTGAATCACTTTTCGAGCTTTCTTGTATTTTTTCAATACAAGCCTGTAATGTTCAGCCTCATCGGCTATTTCTTTTTCAATTTTGCTGATCTCAGTTAGCCGGAAATTTTCGGTTCTTTCCAGGGGAAGTTCTGAATAAATATTTGGCGGAGCACTTGGCAACACATTTGCCGAAGACATGGTTATAACATTTCAATTTATTTCTAAAAGGAAATAAATTGGGAACCCGTGAAAGTCAAACAGTTCGCCATTTTCATTTTTTACCGAGATGGTCAAACTTGACACTTCTTTGCCTGCATTTGTGTCCCTCAGAACAAGTTGCTCCCCGCTCTGATATGAAACTTTTTCATAAGGCTTTCCTTTTATGTCAAAGCTCGCAAGAACACTCGAGTGCTTGCCGTTGAAAAGGTTCTACTCTCTGTCCACTAAATCGCAGTGGATAAAATAAAAGTTCTCAGTTTTTACACCACAGATAATAATCTGGCTGTTATAACAAAAAATTTTTTCATATTGTCGCTTATATCAAATCCTGTGACATTTTTTTCTTTGTTTGGGGTAACGATAAGTGTTCTCCCGAATGGACCCCTCGTTGCAGAAAATATTTTGTCTGGGAAACCTTCGTTGAAAAAGTTTTGGATACTTTCGAGAACATAGTTGCCAGGTAGTAAAAGAGTTTCTTCTTTTCTAGACTGCCCAAACTTTCCTAACAGTTTCCCCATTTCTCTTAAGTTGTGCCACGAGTTATAAAGCGAACAAGACAACAGTCGGACATAACTCGGTTTCTGAATTGGCTTGCCAAAGTAAACAGTGTGATCGTTTTCTGTTGTTACAATGGTAAGCACAACCATTTTATTTTGTTGCGAGCAAATTTTCAATAGAAAAATAACGGGGAATATAGAAAGATGAACATCTGGAAAACCGCACGCAAGCAAGATTCTGTTGCGTTTGACTATCTCGAAAAAAGAGCGCAGGCTGCCAGTATCTCCACGGCGAAAGCGAAGCTCGCACAAGAGAATGCGTGGGCGGCTTTTTCTGCACGGTTTCCGAGGGCCGACAAAAGTCAATTTGCAGCACAGACATTTTTTGCGTCAGACCACACAGCAACAGCTGAAATATTTTACAAAGAGGGTCCCGGCAGTCTGCAAAGCGTCTTCGGTTCAGACCGCAAATATTGGAGGGCAGGTATGAAAAGCGCGCTGGGTTTGGTGGACGTTGGTGGCTACCCTTTCCAGTTATCGCCCCGCACAGAAAAAAGTTCGCTGCCGGTTCCAGCAGTTCCATTGGAAGACGCGGCGCAAAGTTTGAAGAAAATATTCAAAAACTCAGTAGATATTTATGTCGCCCCTGACCAGTATTTTACAACAAAGTTCAGAGAGGTATTCCAAAAGGAACAATAGAAGTTCGAAACGTCAAAGCCCGCAAAAAATGGCTAGCGGGACCAAATCTATCTTTCTGGGAACAGCAGCTGGACTTTGCAGTGTGGTGCGCGACGACAGGTTGCGGAATATCTCGAGAAGTATTTTACAAAGACAACAAAACGCTGAATCTGCCGCTGCAGGTGCGGGCTTTCTACATCTTCAACGTGTACTTCACGGTTCGGCGCATCCTGTATCAGCTCGGAGGCATCCAAAGCGTGAGCTCACTGCCGGGCGACCCAACATGGAGTCAGACCAACAACAATCATGACGTGGCGTCTTACAAAAGATTGTGCGCAGAATTCGCCGTTCCCCCGTCAACCGATTTCCGCTACACGCGGGGACCAAACCACGGGCTGGGGAGCGTTTACATTTATTGCCGCGACCCTTTCATACTGCACGTGCCTATCCATCGGCAAAAGCAAAATTCGACGACGAGGACCCAAGGGCGTCAGAAAAGGGGATTTCAATATGTTTCATAAGAAAAGACGCCGGGGAAGAGCAATTCAACTGGTTCGCGGCCCAAAACCTCGGCAGGTTTGACCCAGGCGGGTTTGTCGCGAATAAACCAGTCGATAGAAGCGTTCGTTTACTGCGGGTTGGGCGCGCAGTCAACGTCCGCAGCAGCATCCTGGACGAAGGGGGGCGCGCAAAGGAGGCGCAGAGCGAGTTCCTGGTCTTGGTGGAAGACGCGATAAGGCAACCTGACCTGGCAAAAAGCGTGCAGCGCTACCAACTGACGGTCGATGAAGCAAAATTACGGTTGAACCTTGCTGTTTGCCCGGGCGCCTGGCTAATGCCCGAGCGGATGGAAATTAACACAGAAAGCACGGTTGGCTACAACAACCGATTGAAACAGGCGATACCGGGCATGAAGCTGGGGGTCAACGACGGGGCAAACAAAAGCACAAAAAAGCAGCGCTTCGGCTGATGGGTGGCGGGAAATCGAAAATAAACCCGCCAAACAGTCACCCTTCGAATCCGATTCACAAAGCCGCAGTGAAGAAAGAGCCAGCGCCTGTCTCCCAAACAGCAGCGGAACCAACGCCAACGCCAACGGCTGGCTCCGGCAGCCAGACACATCTCGACAACAAAATATCTGTCGCTGTTGGCGCGGTTGCATTTGCGGGTTTGGAATTCTTAACATTGCGTTAACGCTGCTGCTCGACCAGAAACGCCACAACAGCCAAAATCAGAAGCCAGGCGTGCTCTGCCAGAAAAGAGACGACCTCCCGTCAGCTTTGAATAGGAAAGAAACAATGGAGCCAATTAACCCGGGAAGGATTCCATCAAGTTTTTTGCCAATCTCTTTCAAGCCATTTCCCAACGCTTTCCCGGTGGCTTTCAGCGACGAGTTGATGGCGCCAACGACAGCACCAATCGTGACGCCAGCGGCAAGCAAGATTGCCCCGGTGGTCACGCCTATTTTTTGAAGATCTCTTTGACCCTTTTTCGAAGAGGCTTCTCTCGTTCAATTTCCTCAATCTGTGTGTGAACCTGAATGATCTCTTCGAGACGCTGCGCCACTCGGCCTTCTGCTGCTTCTCTGTCAGATGGTGAGGCGTTCTCGTCGTTGACGATCGCCCTGTCTTCTTCATTTTGGCGTTCCAGTTCTGCTTTTTGAACTTTCAGGTTGTTGAGGGTTTCTGTGGCAATTTTTTCTTGAACTTCACTGAGCCTGTCATTTTCTTCTGTGAGCTTCTGAAGATCTTCTTTTAATTGTGGCGCCTATTTTACTATTTTGTTTATTTTTTCAAAGTGCTTTCTTTTATCTTGATGTTCTTTTTCAAAGTCTCTTTTCTCCTTTTAAGTTTTTGAATTTCTTTTCCATTCAAAGGACCGTATGCATCTTCAACAGCAGCTATCTGTTCATTCTGTTTCTGGCATCTTCCATGGCGTTTTTAACTTTTTCTTGTTCTTTAGCCATAGATACAGATTTTTCAAGTTCTTTTTCTTTTTCAGCCAGTTCTTGCTGAACGGCTTCCTGTGATTCAAAAATGGACTATCCGAGGGCAGTTTTTATTTCTTGGGTAAGTTTTGGATTTAGTTGTTTTTGTTTTTTATCCTTTTCTGTGGTAAACAGGTCAAATGCCTTTTTTCCAGCGCCAAACATTTTAACTTGAAGCCTTCCCTTTGGGCTGTAAAATACCTCAAGCTCGCTTGAGCTCATGTTCGGAAATTGTTCTTTTGCAGTAATCCAAGCTCGTTCACTGCTGTACACCAATGGAGTTTCCTCGGTGTAAGAAGTGTCATGCAGCCCGCTCTGTTCGTGATGCATTGTCTGCATTTCAATTTCTTCGCCACCATGATAGGGTGTCGATGCAGAGACAGGCTGAGTCTGAAATGGTTGGGTTGAATTGCCCTCTTGTTCGCCATCGTTGTCAATAGCATCGTCAAGTTCAGGGTTTTCGTGGCCAAAGGGTTGTGGGTCAAAAGCAGGGTTTTCAAAACCACCTTCCGCCATTGTTGTTTATTTGAACAAAAATATTTTATTGTTTAATATAGATAAAATGGCGGTCCAAACGAATCTTCGGCCAACGCACAAAGAGAAAATTTTCAACGCGATGAAATTCGAGCGTGCAGTAAAGCGCATCACCTTTGAACGTAGCGACGCCAACCCCAGCGAGACCCTGAATGTTTTTGTGCCCAAGCTGAATGAGGAAGAGGTCCTCGTGCCCGGCTCGCTCGCACTGCTTTTCAAAATCGACCAAGGAAAGTATAAACCTCAGAGTCAACCCCAAGAGAAGATCCATGAAAGGAATCCTTCTCCTGTTCATCGAGCCTTACGCTCCGGGGGCCAGAGATACAGAAAAGTACTTCAACCCCGAAAAGTCAGCGTCACGGTGAACGGCTCGCCTAACATGCTGTACAACAACGGCATCTTATACAGGGACATGTGGGAAATGGTCCGTCGCTTCTTTCCACAGAAGAAAACGCCCCACATGAATATGACAAAGTTCTACAGCGATGACAAGTTCGGGCTTTTAACCGATCTGCGCTCCATGGCAGATCAGTCGCTGCACGGCAGCGGCGCGCGCCTCGTAAACACACAAGACGGGGTACAGCTTGAGCTCGAGAGGAAGGCAACCGGAGGAGCCAATGTGAACTGCTACGTCTTTGTTATATCCGACTCGCAGATAAACATATTGCAGCAACAATTGCATTCTGTGCAATACTGATATAGAAATGAATGCAAGCAACATCCCGTTCAACGCGTTGATCGTGGGTCCGACGAATTCAGGCAAATCGCAGTTTGTGGTGGGCCAGCTCTGTGGCCCTTTTCGTGGCAAGTTCGACAACATCGTGTTGATATGCCCGACGTTCGCGCACAACAAAACCTACCACCGAATTGGTGAAGATGACCCGCGAATGTTTGTGATAATATGCGCGCACCACGGGGTGGAAATTTGCTTGGAGCTCGTCACCTGGCTTTTCGAGGGCACCAACACGCTCATAATCCTCGATGACTGTGCATCCTCGAAAGATGTGAAAGGGCGCACAGGCCCGCTGGTAAATCTTGCCTTTTCTGCCTGACATATTGGCATCAGCGTTTGGGTGCTGACGCAGAAGTTGACCAGCATAACAGCCTCTTTCCGGGAGAACGTGGCGTTCTCTTTTACACCCTCGCGGCAGAGACCACGAAAGCCATCTTTGATGATTACGCTGGGGAACTCTCCCAGGATGAGTACAAAGGTCTTATTTCAAACCTGAAAGAGCGAAAGTTCGCGCATCTCGCTTCGGCACCCCTACAGAGTTGAATTGAAAAAATGAAAGTTCGCAACCCCTTCGATTTGAACTGAAAAATTTTAGTTCCAGCAGAACAAGAATGGAAAAAGCAGCAGAACAAATGGCAGAAGAGCATGCAATCGCGGAAGTTATGAACCTGCTGAAAGCCGAGCCGTCGAGCCGCCAGCTGTTGTTGTGGCAGGCTGCGGCTCCGATATTCCTGCTCTTCGTGAGCAGCTGGCCGTGCTGGTGTCGACAGGAAAAGCCAGAGGCCATCGGGGTGCAGTTAACACACGAGCAGGTGAAGCGCCTCTCCGACAAAGATGTTGAGAAATACACCAAACGGTACGAGACCTACGTGGGCTCAAAGACAACTGACAGCTTGATCGACAGCTTCATTTTTCTTGTCTCCAAAGGCGTCGGAATGGTCGTTGCCGTGGATGACATCGAGGCTTATCAAAAAGAACTCAGAAACGACTACATCATCAACAAAGAGCTCTCCAACCTGGCCGGCAACATGGCTTTGAAGTGTGGCCGTTTTCTTGATGTGGCCAACACGGCGCTGATCACCGCAAAACACATTTTGAAGCACAAAGCGGAAGCTGTGCAAAACTCACCAACTATTGAATAATCACTGCGCAAAACTCACCAAGAAATAGTCGACAATTCCTCACAAAAGTTATTTTTCTTAATTAAATACACGGAAATAATCAGCATCCCTCGCAATGTCCGAAGAACAGCAACCGACCGCTGTCTCACAGATCTCTGAAGAACAGCAACCGACCGCTCTAGTCTCACAGGCAACTCCACAAACTCCGGCAACAAAGCCTGCCAAAAATCCCAAGCGGGTAGCTGCTGGCAAAATCGTTGCTGAAAGAACACGGTTGGCCCGCGAAGCGCAAAAAAAAGCCGTAGCCGAGGCTTCTGTCATAATTGCAAAAGATAAACAATATGCACCCGCTCCGCAGGTTCCAGAGACCACACCATCGCCCGATTCCAAAAGTTTTCAAAATGTTCTCAGCACAAACCAATGGATCTATATTATTGGAATCGGCGCTACACTTGTTACAACCTATGTCAAGCGTGAAGACATCCGAGCCTTTTTTCAGGCACGGGCACCGGCATCTGCACTGGAAGCACCTGCACCTGCACCCGCATCTGCAACGCCACCCAAAAGAGGCATCCGCCCGACGGACTAGAGATTTGAATATATATATATATAGGGGTGAACTCGCGTTCGTGGGCGCCGCGGCGCTCGCTCTGGGCTACGCAGCCTTCCGGTTCCTTTAAACTTTTTTTGCTCTTTTACTGATGGATGCCCGGGGGGCTATTGGAAAGCTCTTGCCGCTGTTAAAAAATTATCCGAGGCCGCCAAGGTGCCAGAAGACTGACCAACCAAGCCCTCTGGCAGATTTACCTGCCCGCTCCGAGGCACATTCCTCGACCAAAATTCGACGGCCCACACCCAATGCGGTCCACCAGGCGGACCTTCTTTTTCTGCCACACGACAAACTGCCCTGTGGACGCAAAGTTTTCAAATACGCGCTGACCGTCCTCGACGTGGCCAGCCCCTACAAAGAAGCCGAACCCTTGACTTCGAAAAATTCTGATGAGGTCGCCCAGGCCTTTCAGAAGATTTACCAACGCGGGCCTTTGAAATGGCGAAAACTGCTGCAGGTTGATCCCGAGCGCGAATTCATGGCCGCCGTCTCAAAAGAAACGGAAAAACACAAAACCAATATCCGGCGCGGATGCGTTGAAATTCACCGCGACCAGGCCATTGTTGAACATTTCAACCGCACCCTTGCCGGGCGCTTGTTCGGGCACCAGTACGCCGTGGAAATGGGTCTCCCAGAGGGCGAGCGGTCCACTGCGTGGGTGAAAAGACTTCCTGCAGTTGTTGCCGCTTTGAACAACGAAGTCACCCGGCTGATGGGGAAAAAACCTGCGGAAGCAATCAAAGAAAAGACTGTTTTTGCGCAGCCCTCAACTTCTTATTTTCGGCCTGTTTGGAAGGCCGAAAAAACCTTCCCTCTCTTGTCCAAGTTCGCTATCTCTACTATACGGGAGAGCTTGAAGGGGGCGCAAGTAGGGCCACAGATCCGATGTGGTCGTTGAAAGTTCACAATATTGACAGAGTTTAGATCAAACCAAATCAACCCGTTCTTTACTATTTGCACGACGGGCCCACACGCGGCTTTGTGCGTGAAGAGCTGCTGGTTGTCCCACCAAATACCACCTTTCTCTGTCTGACTTGGTCTCGTAAAATTCTATTGGTTCTGTGTGTATCCCGTCGGGCAGCACCCACCTTTTGTCGTAATATGCGCTTAGCCACAGTTTCTGCTGCTCATAAGTCACCATCCGGCCGTCCCGCATCCTCAAACCTCTGTTTGTTGCCATGTCCTTGTTACCTTCCAAAGCTGCCTTGAAACGCTGCCAGGTTATCTCGTTTTGCTTCTTTGACATCCCTTTCGTGCTGAACTTTTTTTTTTCGCCCGGTTCATCGACGAAATAACACTTTGAGCACAGTGCAATCATCCGGCTCAACTCGCACTCGAGTTTGAAGAGCCCGGACGTGCGGCCGCTCCATTTGTCCCAAGCCAGCAACTGCTTCTTTTGCGCCTCGAATTCCGCATGCAGCTATGGCCTGACAAGAGCCTCGAGCCGCTCCGCGGAGATGGCCATGTAGTTGCTGTTTGTGTCCATCTGGATCAGCTCAAAATCTTTTCTGTCGAAATACCTGTCGAGGAAATCGTAGTAGAATTCCAGCATCCGCAACTTGACCAGTTGGTAGACGGCCGCCTGATTGTGACCCTTGTCTTGCGGCTTTCCAGCTCATACGCTTGCCCGATGCCATCGAGGTCACAGAAAAACGCGCTTCGCAGGGCTTTGTCGACCACCTTCTCATCTTTGGTGTAAATTATGCTTGTCTGCCGCTCCAACTCTTCAATGAGCTTTCCGTACCCGCTGTTCCCTAGCAGCTTGAACACCTCTGCCAGCAGCGCCTTACTTTTTGCCACGTCTCCTGTCCGCCGCGCTTTGGTGACTTCGTCGACGAACCAGGGAAAGATCTTGCCCGGCTGGTAGTTGATTGTCCGGTGGACACGTGTGATAACCGCCCCGTGGTCCAAGTACCAACACAGAAGAGGAGCGTACAGCAAAAGTCTCCCTTCCGACAACGCACCGATGAGTTTTTTCCCGTCTCCGCGATTTCTACCTGTTTGGCGTAAATATTCGAACATATGTTCCGGGACGACTTCGTCCGGCACCTTTTTGACGAAGAAGAACGGGCACATTTCCTCGAACTTTGGGCGCAAGGGCTCCGGAATCTCTATGTCTACTTCGGCAAATCCGAACCATTTCCCTTGTTTGAGCCTGCGTGTTAGCTCTGGCACCACCAACTCCTTTTGGGACTCGTCGTCTTCGGCATAGTTGGTTACCTTTTCCTATCCACATGGCATTTCTCTCAGCATCGTTGAAAGATAGAGGGCGTTGGCGTCGTAACCCAAGATCTTTTTGCACAGACGGGTGTATTCGTATTGGTGCGTTCTTATATTTGTCACACCGACTTCGTGGTAACGCGTGAACACGAGGCTCGGGCCTCCGACCACAGCGCCTTTCAACATCTCGTACGCTTCTTCGCCTGGACTGTATAGATCCGCGCCTTTCTCGATCGCTCCCCGGAGTAAGTAGCGCAAACTCACCCCCGGGATGCTGACTGCGTCTTTCAAGATGTCGATCCCTTTTTCGGTGTAGACGGCCCGCATTTTTTCCAAAGCCTCGAGGCCAGGTGCCACGTCGAGATTGTTGTAGTAGCGCAGCCAGTCCGCGAAAGTGCGCATACCTTATTCTTTGAACAGGCGCTTGCACCCCTCCCATTCGTCTCTCTAGAGCAGGTGGTCGCTCTTCAGCCGCGAGTACCACTCTGGATAGTCTGGGAGACCTGGATAGTCAAGCTTTTGGGGAAACCACGTACGGAAACCACGATTTCTGCATTGTGCAACCGTGGACTCGGACCCACTTTTCGTAGCTAGTCCCCGGACCAAGATAGTTTATTATGTCGAGGAAACGGAAGCCCCAGGTCAACAAGAACATTATCTTTTTTCCTTTTTTCGCCACTCTGACTTTGCCGGTTTTGTCAAAAGTGCTGTTTTTCCCCTCTCTCTATTAGCATTAGGTTTATCCTTTGTAAATTTTTCTCTTTCTCACTTATCCTGTGTACAATTACTCTTTCATCTTCCCAGCCAAAGACGTTTATTGCCAAGTGTGGGTTCTGCTTCTCAAGCTTTTCAATCTGTTTCACCGGTGTTGGGAAATCGATGCTTTGGTAGTTGATACCATCGTTGACCGGATATTTGCTTGGTCTTTGTGGGTTCTTTCCATCAATTGGAGGGAATAAAGCAGCTCTGAGTGCCCACTTCAAACATTCGTTATCCCTGTTTTTGACGTTTACTATGGCCTTCTTTTTTGCCAGATTGGCTGGAAGAGGCAAATATGTTCCTCCTCTCAGCGGCTCAAAGCGTGCGACATTCACGTATGCAGAATCTGTTTCATCAACGTCCCAATCTGATCCCAACTCAGACCAGTTTTTTATTTTTCCATTGATATTTTCAATGAATTTATTGAATTCAGTTTCAATCTTTTCTTCTTCATGCCTTTGGAAAATATGGGGTTCTGTTTCTTTGAAATAATGTGTCATATATTGCATTTCACCGTTTTTTCTCTTGAAAAGATTACTTTTAACCCAAAACTTACTTTTATGTTTTTTAACGTATGGAGTTCTTGTTTAACCAAATCAGTGAACTTTGCTTTATTGCGAACGCTAAAATATCTTTGTTGTTCGGGTTTCCTTTGGATGGAAGCATCCACCAAACACGAAGCCATTCCCGGTAATTTGTTTGTGATATCATAAACCTGTCATGTACGCCTTCATTTCCTGGGTGTTGATCTCTTTCCAGAAATTCTTCCAGAAATTCGTTTGGATAATTTGTGGCAGCCATTTTAAAGTATATAATTGCGCAGATATTTCTTCAATTGGAAGATAATTATGACACAATATTACAAGTGCATGCATTTCTTTACCAGGGAATATTATTTGTGGCACACCGCTCGCTTTGGCGGTTTTTTACTTGTTTTTGCGACACACATGTTTTATGAACGTCATATTCGCTCGCTTGACGGTCACGCGGTTTTTTTACTTGTGTTTGCGTTTGGCACACACTGCTTTGAGATTCTGGGCACGTACAAGCTACCAACCCGCTGCCAACCCCTGCCACCCCTCCACACCCACCGCCACCACTTCGCAACCGCTCCGCAACCACTTCGCAACAGCTCCGCAACCACGCAACCACACACAAAGACAATACTGGTTCTGGCTGTGCCAGAACCAGTATTGTCTTTGTGTGTCGGGCTGCTGCTGTACTTCGATCAGGCCGGGCTCCTCTGTGCACAGCAATGCAGCCCTTCGGCCGTCCATCTAATAAATTTTCGCCCTGCTTCTGTTCCCTCAGTCTCTGGTTCGGTAAGGAACCATGCAAGAGATTGACGGTAGTTCTCTTTCGATTTGACTTTCTGGGCAGGCACTGGATCAAACATTTTTAGAACGTTGTTTGGTGTCCCTCTTTTTTGCCTTGGGGGTGCTCTGGACCTGTAGGGTTTGGAAGGAGAGGTTCGGGCAGACGCTCTAGGTCTTCCGGGGGTATGCGTTCATCAAACACATTCCGAATTTAGGGCTTTATTTGTTCAAACAGTTTTTCAAAATAAATTTCCGCGAGTGCTTGTTCTAAATCATGCCACGTTGCTTGCTCAGCCATGGTATAATGTACGGGGGAAATAATTTCTTTTTAACGCAATTCTCTAACTGGTTGTTTTTTTAATTAGTGTGCAAATCTCTAACTGCTTGCTCTTTTGTCATGCATCAGCTCGAGCAAAACAAGTTCATATTTTTTCTTTGCTTTCTTCTCTATGCGTCTAAGCCGCTGTTTTAGCGAGAGCCCGCCGCAATGCGCGCATAGTCGGTAGTCGGTCAAAACTCCGATGCCACAGCTGAAGCATGGTGCGGGCTTTTGCATTCCTTTTTTTATTTGCCAGTTATGCTGCGCGCAATATTCTCTGAGACACCGTTGTCCGCAATTCTTTGCCGATTTCGTATCAACCACACGCACTTGTTTGCTCCGTGTACCATTTTGGGCGGTGCCGCTTCTGTCTTGTGAACTGCCGCTTCTCTCTAATTGTGTGAAACACCGCTTGAAACAAGTTGAAAGCGGTTTCTTGCGCAACCCTCGCTCGGCACAGCTGCGCCGGCCTGGGGATTGTCCTTCCTCGAAGTAGTAGGAGGTGAGGCAAACAAATACAACCGCAGGACCCACCGTATATATGCCAAGTTCGGAACCCCCCCCCCCCCCCCAACAGCGCAGCTTTGTTTGCATCTTTGTTTCCTTGTTTGTTAAAATTAGATTTCTCCCCCCTTGGTTCGGGGCCCTGCACCGCCTTGGCGCTTAACGGCTAAATTTTTGGCTATTTTATGGCTAACGGTTGACCCCATTGACACCCTCTGCGAGAAGCGAAACGGCACCCGCGCCTTCATAGTCACTTAGAATACTAATTTTTCCGTTCTTCTCAACGTGCATCGATTTCCCGATATGTAACACGCGCTAATTTCTAAGTACCAGTTATAATAATTTAATAATAACTGAATTTAGTATTTATTTAGCGCTATTTACAGCAAAAAGAGCAATAACGCTGTTATTTCGCGGTAAACAAGATATCGAAAGATAAATTAATTATTTTGCAGTCTTGAAAGATTTAGCTTTTTGCGCTTTAGTAAAATTTTCTCTTAATTTTTTCCTGGGGCTACCGCAAACGAGGAGACATTTTGTTGTTAAGATTTCCCACACATGAAAACGTAAACCTTTGTCTTCAAATGTTCTGTGCGAGGAAACGGAGAAAAATGTTTGGGGCAGGGGGTGGGGGAAGGGGACACGCCAGACAAAATGAAACAAGAGTATTCCTTTCAAGCAGTACTATGTGATTACACTGAATTTGTGCAGGCTATTATTAGACTTATTATTGGGTTATTCTCTTCAATAACGGGTACGGTCACGGACGAGGCATTTTTTATGCAATACCGTACCGATAAACATACCATTTTGCTGCAACCACCGAGTCCAACAATCACAGCAACCAATTTCTGCAGAAAACTCATCTTTTTATCTCTAGCATTGAGCAGAGTGCTGACAGCAGTGCATATAGGTGGAATTAGGACGTCAGCTCTGTGCCACAGCAGAAACAGCGTCTAAAACATCTGGAGCGTTTACCTCCCATTCCGACAACAACTTGGCCCATTTGAGGTCATTCCCCTGTATTGCATTGCGCATCCCTACTGCGCACGATTTATTGCGTCATCAGCGCGCGCACCTAAAGAAAACTGCGGCGTTTTATTTACGGCTTTGCTCGTGAAGGAGATAAATCGTCGTTTTCTCGTAAACGAGTATGGTGACCTATATCTTTTTACCCTTTTTCTGAGACTAGCAATCACTTTCTTCCTATAACAGGAATATAAACAAATTCTCATTGCAGAAAAATAAATAATCGACGGAAACGTGAACTTATTGAACAGATGTTGTGGTCTCGAGATCACTGCATACTAGTAACAAGTTTAATCAAGGTCGACTGGAAATGCGTGCTTTTATAATGAAACATATATTAATTGTTCCTTGAAGGCGATACAGTATATCTATTGTTTTTTCCCTTGTTTTGCTTTCTCCCTATTTTTTCTTCTCCCAGAAGACGTGACATAAGCTAGTAAAATGAAAACATTTCTTTAGCTGATATTTTAACGAATTATGGGGTATTTTCAAGGTGCTCCTGCTCCTAAATTAATATGGGGACCCCTCTTTTAAATTACAAAATTTAAATCCCCTTACGATGAACAACAAATGATCAAAGTTTGAACGAAAATCTATTGTCAGTTCTATTTCAGGGGAATGACCTTAAAAGAAACTAGTTCCTTGTATGATTTTGAGTCTACTCGTAATATAAACGAATTTTCCTTTACCCTGCACAATCTTTTACTTTGCTCTTCAACAGGTTCAGAGCATTTTTCAGTGGCGGGATGCTGATTATTTCTTTTGCGATATCGCCAGGTAGAACCGTAGTCTGTAGTCAACTTCACTGGCCTTCAAGGGAACATCTTGGTCTGCTTTTAGCTGTGTGAAGAGACAGATTATATAGAGGAGTCAGGACAAAAGGAATTGTGATTGAAAAAAAGACTAAATCGTTTCGAAAATACGTCGGTTTCGCGATAATTGAATTAAGTAAATCTCAGAAAATTGTTAAGTTAATTTGTCTGAGTACAGACAACGGATGTCCCTTGCATGTAAAAAATATTTTCATTGTTGCATTGGCATGCATGCGATAATTGAATTCGATATTCAATTATCGCATGCGATAATTGAATTAAGTAAATCTCAGAAAATTGTTAAGTTAATTTGACTGAGTACAGACAACGGATGTCCCTTGCATGTAAACAATATTTTCATTGTTGCATTGGCATGCATACTCGTGATATAAACGAATTTTCCTTTACCCTGCACAATCTTTTACTTTGCTCTTCAACAGGTTCAGAGCATTTTTCAGTGGCGGGATGCTGATTATTTCTTTTGCGATATCGCCAGGTAGAACCGTAGTCTGTAGTCAACTTCACTGGCCTTCAAGGGAACATCTTGGTCTGCTTTTAGCTGTGTGAAGAGACAGATTATATAGAGGAGTCAGGACAAAAGGAACTGTGATTGAAAAAAAGACTAAATCGTTTCGAAAATACGTCGGTTTCGCGATAATTGAATTAAGTAAATCTCAGAAAATTGTTAAGTTAATTTGTCTGAGTACAGACAACGGATGTCCCTTGCATGTAAACAATATTTTCATTGTTGCATTGGCATGCATAGTTTCACTGTACTTTGAAACAAATTTACAAGAAAACCGCCCGCCTACCTTCGGATTGGCCGTATTTTTTAAGGATCGGGACATCTTCATGGGGCTCTCCATTGGCTTCTCTGTTGTGTTTTTGGGAAGAATAGCCCTGTATCGCGAATTGCATGGAACGCAGATCTTTTTCGGAAGAGTATCGTTCTCCTTTAGTGTTATTCCAGTAACATTTTCAAACTTGCCTGCTATGTCTTCTTCACCTACTTCTCTGCCAAACACCAAAACTGGATGACATTGACCCTCGATTACTCTGTTACAAGCAACGCACTGATTTCTTGGAAATTTAAAAACTGATTTTGTGGGCGTTGCAGCCATGTTTCTTCGCTCCACACAACCCGGAGGAGTAGCGCGCGAAAGTTGTAAATTTCACCCTCAGGATGGAATCCGGAAGTAAAACCCAATGCATAAAAGGATATAGTTTTTTTACCTTATTACGCATGCTGTTTTTATGTCTCTCAGAACAAGCTCCCCACTCTGATAAGAAACTTTTTCATAAGGCTTACCTTTTATGGCAAAGCTCGCAAGAACACTCGAACGCTTACCGTTAAAAAGGTTCAGCTCACTGTCCACCAAATCGCAGTGGATAAAATAAAAGTTCTCAGTTTTTACACCATAGATGATTATTTGCGTGTCATTTTTGGCAGATATATCAAAAAGTTTTTTTCATTTTGTCGCTTATTTCAAATCCTTTGACATTTTTTTCTTTGTTTGGGGTGACGATAAGTGTTCTCCCGAATGGACCCCTAGTTGCAGAAAATATTTTGTCTTTGAAACCTTCGTTGAAAAAGTTTTGGATACTTTCTAAAGAATAGTTGCCAGGTAACAAAATAGTTTCTTCTTTTCTAGACTGACCAAACTTTACTAACACTTTCCCCAATTCTCTTAAGTTGCGCCACGAGTTATAAAGCGAACAAGCCAACAGACGGATATATTTTTTTGGAGGACCAGAAAATCCTTCCCTCCAACGTCTAAAACCCTTTCAACCAACATTTTGAAAAAATAAATATAAGAAAAAAAATGGCAAGTATCGCGATTATGGTTGGCGGGGCTGTGTTGCAAGGGCTTTTGGAGGCGGTGTCAAAGCTGCGCTTGAAAGTGCGGCATGATAAAGCTCTCGAGGCGTACCAAGCTGCGTACGCAAAATACGCGCGTGACCGCACCAAACTTCTTGACTGGATTGCGACAAACGCGCAGATTAAGGAGGAGGCAAAGCAAAACTTCACCAACACTGACTACGCCTTCAAACTCTACAACCAGGCGCGTCCTAAAGAACAAATGACACCTCCCAAAGAGCCCATGTTCTCTGATTTTTATCATCCAAGCGAGCAGCAGAAAAATGGCGAACTCGCTTTCATTGGCGCCGGGGCGCTCGCTCTGGGTTGGGCAGCCTTCCGGTTCCTTTAAACTTTTTTTGACTCTTTTATAGTTATGGATTCAAAACTCTCAAAGATATACTACGGTCCTGGAGGATATTGGAAAGGCCTTACCGCTGTCAAAAAATTATCCGATGCCGCCAAGGTGCCAGAAGACGCTGCAAAAAAGTGGCTGGTCAAGCAAGCCCTCTGGCAGATCTGGCTGCCCGTTCCGAGGCACATTCCACGGCCAAAATTCGACGAGCCCACACCCAACGCGGTCCACCAGGCAGACCTCCTTTTTTTGCCACACGACAAACTGCCCCGCGGGCGCAAAGTTTATAAATACGCGTTGACCGTCGTCGACGTGGCCAGCCGGTTCAAAGAGGCCGAACCCTTTCAAAAAATTTACAAACGCGGGCCTCTCCAATGGCCAAAACTGCTGCAGCTTGATCCCGGGCGTGAATTCATGGGCGCCGTGACGAAAGAAATGGAAAAACACAATACCTTTATCCGGCGCGGGCCCCCCGAGATTAACCGCGACCAGGCCATTGTTGAACGTTTCAACCGCACCCTTGCTGAACGCTTGTTCGGACATCAGTATGCAGTGGAAATGCGCCTGCCTGAGGGCGAGCGGTCAACTGCGTGGTTTAAAAGACTTCCTCTGGTTGTTTTGGCTCTGAACAACGAGAAGACAAGCCTTATCGACACGAAACCTGCGGGCGCAATCAAAGAAAAAGCTGTTTATTCCAAACCATCAACACCTTATAGAAGGCCTGTAGGAAAGGACGAAAAAATCCTCCCTTCTCTTGTTAAAGTTCGTTATCTTTACTTTCCGGGAGAGTTGGAAGGCGGTGGCGTGAAGAGAGCCACAGATCCAATCTGGTCGTTGAAAGTTTACAACATTGAAAGATCTTTTTCCAAACCGGATCAACCCGTCCTATACTATTTGCACTACGGGCCAAAGACCGGTTTTGTGCGTGAAGAGCTCCTGGTTGTGCCACCAAACACCGTTCTCCCGCCGGCAAACTTGAACAGTGGTCTTTTAAAGAAATAGATGTATTTTGAAAAATGGGAAGTGGACGCAACGGTGTGTTAATTTCCAAGTCAAATATATGCAAAAAATTTGTTCCTGCCGTCAATCATTGGGTTCTTAATGAGAGAAAAACGCTTGGGAAAGAAGAAGCCATTTTTGCTGACCCTTTGTTAATTGACTTTTTGCGCGGTTTGGACCCACGCGATGTTGTCCGAGCCCTTGGTGTTCAATCAACCCCCAATGCTGACAAATCAACATCTGCCAAAGCTGCTTCCATCTCTTCAAGTTCAGCTTCTGTCAAATCAAGTGCTTCTGTGAACCCATAAGCTTTTGTATGTATCCCGTCGTCCGCTGTCCAGCGTTTTGAATCAAATGCGGAAAGCGAAATCTTGTTTACGTGCATGCCAAAGATTTGGTGGCCCTCGCTTCGAAGAATGTTCATTCCGTGCCATAACTGTTTCGCACCTAAAAGCGTTTCCTTGAACTGTTCATGCTTGATTTGTTTCTTGACAACGCACTTTTTTACACCTTTTGATTTTTTATGTTTTTTTCGTCCGCCCTCATAATCGAGTACATTTTCGACCTCAGACACACGCACTCTGCTATCGGCGTTCCGGCACATTCGTCCTTCATCTTGCCCAAGACCTTTTTGTTCTCGTTTGAGTGAAGCGGTTGCTCCTTTGGGTAATCGCTCGTATCATAAAGAAAAGAATTTCTTGCGATGTCTTTGTAGACGTCACCCGTTTCTATCTCAAGCAGAAGGCTGTCGGTGTCTGTGTACAAGAGCTCACACTTTGGACCGTATTGCTTTTTCAGCTTGTTGTAGAAAAAGTCGTACATCAGGATCTTGCTGTTGTCTAGGATCGTCATGCCCGTGTAAACTGGTTTATTCAGCAGCAAGCGGCTTTTGTGCATGTGGATTCCCGCCATTTTGTTTGTGATTTCGGCAAACCTCGAGTACAAAGGGCTTGCGATCAGCTTCCTTATTTTATTTTCCTCTGCGCTGCGCACGATTTTTATGTCAACACGTTTGCGCAGGTTTTCCATCGTTTTGCCGAAAACCGAGTTGTTCATGAACTTGTACAAGTTCTTTTCAAAGTTGCTCTTTGCGTTTTTCCTGAACTCAGTGTTCATCATGATATATGGCTCCATCCATCGTTCTTGTTCGAACTCCAGCACCCTGTGCACGCGCTTTAGTTTCATTCCCTGCTTCAGATAAAACTGAAGATTTCTGTAATGGATGACGTAGTTGTTTCTGTCTTCGAGCGTCAGCAGCAACTTCTTGCTGCCTTGGGTGGCATTTTTATATCCAGGTCTTTCATCAAACCTTTCTGGCAGTCCGACATCTTTTCTTTTTTTGCTTCCTTTTTTTCCGGTGCCAGTGGATAGCTGTTATGCTCCTTGTGCAGTTCTGCGGGATATTCAAGATCAACCTCGAGAATCCACCCATTTCTTGCGTTCTCTTTTTTCTTCACAATCTCCTCCTCTGTGGGCATAACGCGTTTCCATTTGAAATCCCTTTTGGGCAGGGGCTTGCACATTGCCCATCCATAAAGGTTATTTGCGTCTAGATATATGATATATTTTTTCGGTTCGTTGGGGTCAAAGGCAGGCAGCAAGGGGTTGTTTGCCTTGGCGTATCTCTTGCTTGCCATCGAGATTCCACCCCGCATTCCCCTTTCAACGAAGAGATGCATTTCAAGGTCTGTAAACAACTCCAGCTCGACTCCCGTCATTTTCAATAGCGCGTCCCATGAGAAGCCTGACAACGTGAAATAATGTGCAGGATCCAAACCGTACTTCTCTGCGCACAGTTTTCGGAAGTTCTCGAAAACATCGGCCAGCAGGGCAACATCAGTTTTGACTTAGAGATCGTGGTAGTCGCCCAGTGTTTTACACTCAAAAGCCTCCCAGACCCTCTGCGCGTGCGCGTACTCTTCATCTGTGATGTTTTCATCATTCAGTTTGCTGTAAAACTTGTCTTTGTCCGGCAGCTTTGTCTCACTGAATCTCTCCCAAGAGTCCATGTACTCGTAAGGGTATATCCCTTTCTTGTAAAGTATATTGCTGCCGTTTGAGATGCTGGCTGTTATTTTTAGACACTCCTTGGGGGTTGCGGTGACAACTGCATCAAGGCTTCCTAGCAGAAAGTTCAAACTGTCTATGAAATGCAAATTCCCCATTGAAAATGTTATGTACCTTTCCATGTTGTTAGCAATGCATCGGACTTCTTTCTGCTGCTGGGACATCGCTTGCATAAGGTGGTGCGCATCATAACCCCTGAGATTGTGAAATACGACAGGTATAGGAACCGTTTTGGGTTTTATTCGCAGTTTGAAATTGCATTCGTTGTGCGCTGCTCCGCGGAACCTGCCTGAAGCAGTGCTTCTGCGCAGAACAAACACGTTTCCTGATTTTTCGCTATCCATTCGTCGTTTTTGTCTTTTACGTCTTTTATTGTTTTTATTCTTATGAAATCTAATCCCTTCTGCGCTTTGAAAAACATTTTTGTGACTTTGGCCACAATACATTTCATTGTTCCAAACTGGCAATGAGTCAAGGAATTGATCTTTTATCAAACTTTTGTTACAAATATGGCAATCTGTTGCGGTTTTGAAATTTTCCCGGTCTTCTGCCTCCATCACATGGTGTGATCAAGCTTTCTCTTATTTTCACCTCTTCCTGTAGAATGTCACTAATAAACGTTCCAACCGCATTTTCACCCCTGTAAACTTATTGCTCTGTAATTTTGCCATCACTTCTCACAACCATATATGAATAGCCGCTTGCTTCGTGCCATTCTGTCTTCTCCGTAAAACTTTTTTGTTTGCTATCTGGTCCGCGTTCGCAGCCTGGAATCTTTTTGACCAAAGCCTCAAAGTCCGCGTATATCACAAATGGCACCTTTAACTGTTTGTGATGATTTTGGAAAGAAAGGGTGTTTTTCCCTTCTTCCGGCATCTCGATCCTTGTAGGCCTGCCATTCTCACCGTTGCAATATTTTTTATGATCCTCGAGCAAGTCCGCTCGTGAAAAACCTGTTAAGCACAACATACAGTATTGCTTTGCGTTGCTGTTTTTGTTCTGATCGAAAAGCAAAGCGGAGACTCGTTTTACGTAACAAAAGTGCTGTATTTCCCCTCTCTATCCCCTCTCTCCCTTTCCCCTCTCTATTAGCATAAGGTTTACCCTTGGTATTTTTAACTCTTTCTCACTTATCCTGTGGACTATAACACAGTTGTTTTCCCAGCCAAATACATTTATTGCGAGGCCTTTGTTTTGCTCTTCAAGCTTGTCTATCTATCTGTTTCACCGGTGTTGGGAAATCGATACCTGTATAGTTAATACCGTCGTTGACCGGATATTTGCTTGGTCTTTGTGGGTTCTTTCCATCAATTGGTGGGAATAAAGCTGCTCTTAGTGCCCACTTCAAACATTCGTTATCCCTGTTTTTGACGTTTATTATGGCCTTCTTTTTTCCCAGATTGGCCGGAAGAGGTAAATAAGTTCCTCCACGCAGTGGTTCAAAGGGTGCGACATTCACGTACGCAGAATCAATATCAACAACGTCCCAATCTGATCCCAATTCAGACCAGTTTTCTATTTGTCCATTGATTTTTTCAATGAAATTATTGAATTCAGTTTCAATTTTTTCTTCTCGTGCCTTTGGATAACATGGGGTTCTGTTTCTTTGAAATAATGCGACATATATTGCGTTTCACCGTTTTTTTCTCTTGAAAAGTTTACTTTCAACCCAAAACTTACTTTTATGTCATTTAACGTCTGTAGTTCTTGTTTAACCAAATCTGTGTACTTTGCTTTGTTTTCACTTGCGAACACCAACATATCTTTGTTGTTTGGGTTTCCTTTGGATGGAAGCATCCACCAAACACGAAGCCATTCCCGGTAATTTGTTTGTGATATCATAAACCTGTCATGTACGCCTTCATTTTCTGGGTGTTGATCTTGTTCCAGAAATTCTTCCAGAAATTCGTTTGGTACAGCCATGTTTGCGTATATACTTGCGCAGATATTTCTTCAAATGGAAATACAATTATGGCACACAATATTACAAGTGCATGCATTTCTTCAACAGGGAATATTATTTGTGTCACACCGCTCGCTTTGGCGGTTTTTACTTGTGTTTGCGACACACACCGCTCCGCAACCACTTCGCAACCGCTCCGCAACCACGCAACCACACACAAATACAATGAGGGTTCTGGCACAGCCAGAACCCTCACTGTATTTGTGTGTGTGTTTTACAGTCAAAACAGCTCAAGCGTTCCTATCAAGGGTGAATTAATGAATTCATTAACGGAAATTTGATTTTATTCTTTGCCTCAATATTCCATTCCTGAAGTGAATATTTCAATGTTCAAACGGCGACTCGTTTAAAAACAAAAATGTTGATTTCATAATGTTTGGCCTCGCGCGGCAAAATACCCCTCATTTGCATAAAAACAAAAACTGGGTCAACAATATTTTTCCCACTTTCTCTTCTCCCAGCAGTATTTTTCACCCCTTTTGGTGCACTAAAATCTCTTGCTTCTCTTTTCGTATTATGAGAGGTTTGAAAAAAGCAAGTGACGTTCAAAATGACGAGAAAACACTGTGTGGCATTTGACGGTTGACCAGTTGCAGTCAAAATTATGCAAATTTTTTGCCAAATTCCCACGTGCCCGTTGTGTGAAGCCAGACAACAATCCAATCAACATTCGAGATTTTAATCGAGTCGCCGTTTGAACATTGAAGTATTAACTTCATGAATGGAATATTGAAGCAAAGAATGAAATCAAATTGCCATTAATGAATTCATTAACTCACTCTTGTTGGGAACGCTTGAGCTGTTTTGACTGTAACTTATCGCTGGAAGCCGTTTTTATACTAAAGTCGGCTCCAAAATGTCGCCGAGTTTAGTGCAAACGGCTTTCAGCGATAAGTTACTGAAAACTTGCTGTGTCCAGAACCAGTATTTTATTGTGTGTTATATACGAAGTTCGCTTTACTCACTTCGTATTTTTTTTTTTTGGGGGGGGGGGGGGGTGGGTTTAAAAAGGAAAATAATGGTCTGTATTTGTCGACTCCCGGATACTGCGGAAAGGAAATAAACAACCAAAAGTTTCTCGAAAGTCGACAAATACACACTTCATCTTCACACCATTATTTTCTCACATCACACAAACACTTCATCCACTATAACCACGAGTGAGTGTAAAAAAAGAAGATGAACGCGTCGCGCGTGGCGTTGTGTGATGTTATGTGACGGTTTGTGTGTCGTTCACGCGTGGCACTGCGTGACAGGTCACAAAAAGGGACAAAACCATTGTCGGCGGGTTCTCTGTGGCTGTTCGTTGCCTGGCCCCGGCCAGGACTTTTCCGCCGCCGACAAGGCGGCTGTCAGTTCCCATTTTACCTCTGGGAGGTTTGAAATCCCTAGGGATTTCTGATCACCCGCCTGTTACCAGTAGGGGCCAGGCGGGCTCGCCCCAAGGGTACTGTCCCCTATACCCGGTAGTTCACCATCTGCACAAGCCTTCGACAGGATTCAGAAAGTGGCCAACTTTCACCCCCCAGAGCTTCACCAGAATATGTGAACTAACAAGTTAATGGCAAGTTCACTTATATATTACCATCACTCTGGCATTTCCTTCTATTGTGGTGTTCTTTCTCTGTCCCTTGCCAAAAAAATCCCCAATATTTGGGTACATACGCATGCGCTTTGGGGGCACGGATGATATAAGAATAAATTAGAGAGTGACAAATCTTTGATAACTCACATATAAACAGCTTCTGAAGTCCAAAATGCTTCTGCTTTTTCACACGATTTTCTGTATTTACAAGGAATTTCAACACCCGTTTGGAAGAACGAGGTCAGACGGATAACACAGCAAGTTTTCGGGACAATGTGCGAGGTGGAAAAAATGAAAACAGGCTCTGATCGAGTCAATTTTTAAGAAAGATGAAATCGACAGTTCGATAAATCGCTATGATCAAATCGTGTTGTTCCACAGCGTTCTTCTCTTTGCAACGATTCACCAACTTCTGTGGTGGAAAAAGAACTTACAGCACGCTAAGTGAACGTAAGGTTTTGTACAATTCTGCTCTGGTTCAATTATTCTCGCCAAAAGACGTAATCGTGAGAGGTCAGCCATTTTGTTTTTCTGTAACTCCGAGGGCCTGGTGGCCGGTCCGAGGGCCGGGTTGCTACTCCGAGGGCCTGGGCTCAATAACAAAGACTTCCGTCTTTTTTCTGAGAAATGTGTATTTCCGCCTGAATTTCATCCCAGCCAAGAGATAATCTTTGGTTAATCTTCCAGGTAAGATACTTTTTGCTTTTTATTTTACGATGAATTTGTTTTGCATTAGCTAATGTCAGAGATTTGAACACCAATATATATCAAAAAACCTCACATGATAGTTCGAGGAGGAAACAACTGTAAACTTTCCGAGTCAATTCAAAACCTCCCTCCAGAGCTCCGGGAGCGTATTTGTAAGGAATACATCGCCATTAAAATCAAGGAGCGAATGGAAAACGAGTTATTGGAAGCCCCTTTTTGCGACAGATGTGAACAGTTTGTTAAAGTTAATACGATGAGATATACGTAAAAAGAATTTGAACCAAGCAATTTTAGTTCGTTATTCACAATGAAAAGAAAAATTTTGAACTTGCTGTGTCCAGAACCAGTACTTTCGTGTGTGTGAAAAAGCAAATAATACGCAAACACAGAAGTAAACAAAAGAGCGTGACCCCAACCAAGCGAGCGGATGTGTGCCAGAATTATTGTCCTATTGACGAAATATCTGCACAAGTATATACGGCAATATGGCTGCCGCAAGGTTTTCATCCGTTGTTTTGCAAATGTTTTACGGTCCAATAACGAGGCAGGCAAACAGAAACCTACGTCAACCATTACAACCACAACTGGGCGTATTATATGACGGGTTTCTATTATCACAAAATAATTTCCGGGAATGGCTTCGTGTTTGGAGAATGGATGTATCCGAAGGAAATCCAAACAACAAAGATTTGTTAGTGTTTGCAAGAGAAAATAAAGCAAGGTTCACTGATTTGGTTGAATAAGAAATCCAAAAGTTAAAAAGCGTGAAAGTAAGTTTCGGGTTAGAAGTAAAGTTTTCAAGAGAAAGAAACGGTGAAACGCAACACATGAAACATTTTCAAGAAAAGGAACCGCACGTTTTTAACAGGGATGATGAAGAACTGATAAAACAAAAATTCGATGAATTCATTGAAAGAACAAAGGAAGAAATAGAAAACTGGTCTGAGAAGCGATCAGGATGGGAAGTTGAAATGATAGACTGCGTTCGTGAATGTCGCACGCTATCAACCGCTGCGCGGAGGAACATATTTGCCTCTTCTAGCCAATCTGGCAAACAAGAAGGCCATAGTCAACGTGCAAAACAGGGATAACGAATGTTTGAAGTGGGCACTAAGAGCTGCTTTATTTCCTCCAAAAGATGGAAAGAAACCTCAAAGACCAAGCAAATATCCGGTTAACGATGGTATCAACTACAATGGCATCGATTTCCCAACACCGGTGAAACAGATAGACAAGCTTGAGGCGCAAAACAAAGACCTCGCAATAAATGTCTTTGGCTGGGAAAACAACTGTGTGATAATACACAGGTTAAGCAGAAAAGAAGCGAATGTGGAGCGGATAAGCCTGGTGCTTATAGAGTCGGGGGAAATACAGCACTATTGTTATGTAAAACGGGTGAGCGCTTTGCTGTTTGACAAGGCAATTAATAATAAAACTTTCTATTGCATGATGTGCTTATCACGTTTCACACGAGCGGAGTTGCTCGAGAACCACAAAAAATATTGCAACGGCCGACAAGGATCGAGATGCCGGAAGAGGGCAAAAACATCCTTTCTTTCCAAAATCATCACAAACAGATGAAGGTGTCATACGTGATATACGCGGACTTTGAGGCCTTGGTCAGAAAGATTCCTGGCTGCGAGCGCGGGCCAGAGAGCAAGCAAAAAAGCTACACGGAGAAGACCGAATGGCACCAAGCATGCGGGTATTCTTACATGGTTGTGAGAAGCGACGGCGAAGTTACAGGGTCAAAAGTTTACAGGAGCGAAAATGCGGTGGGAACGTTCTAATTGACATTCTGCAGGAGGAGGATGCAATAAGAGAAAGTTTGGTCGCACCCAAGCCGATTGTTATGACGGCAGAAGACTGGGAAAAATTTAATGAAGCAGCTGCCTGCCATATTTGCAACAAAGGTCTTATAAAGGATGAATTCTTGGACTCATTACTTGTTTGGAACAAAACGGAGGACCACAATTTGGGCCAAAGCCACAAAAAATGTTTTTACTTTGCACTGACAAAAGTGGATTTTCTTTGTCTGAAAAGATTGTCAGAAAAAGAGCGCAAAGAAGCGGCAAAAAATCGGGAAAACTGTTTATGCTGCGCAAACCCTTTGCTTCAGAAAAACTTCAAAGATGCGGTAAAAGACCATTGCCACATAACGGGCAAGTTCCGCGGAGGCGCGCACAACGCATGTAATTTTAAATTGCGAGTAAACCCCAAGACGGCACCCATACCAGTTGTATTTCACAATATGAGGGTTACGACGCGCAGCACCTTATGCAAGCGATGTCTCAGCAGCAGAAAGAGGTGAAATGCGTCGCCATCAATATAGAAAAGTACATCACATTTTCAGTTGAGAATCTGCATTACATTGACAGCTTGAACTTTCTGTAAGGAAGCCTCGATTCGCTTGTAAGCGCAACCCCAAAGGAATCAACAAAATAACATCAAACATTTCAGAGGGCAGCGAACTGCTTTACAAAAAGGGTATTTACCCTTACGAGTACATGGACTCATGGGAGAGCTTCAGCGAGACAAGGCTGCCGGACAAGCAGATGTTTTACAGCAAACTGAATGACGAGCACATAACGGACGAAGAGTACGCGCACGCGCAGAGGGTCTGGGAGGCTTTCGAATGCAAAACGCTGGGCGACTATCACGATCTTTACGTGAAAACGGATGTCGCCCTGCTGGCTGATATTTTCGAGAACTTCCGAAACCTATGCCAAGAGCAGTACGGGTTAGATCCGGCACATCATTACACATACATACATACATACATACATACATACTTTATTGACTTTCCCCAAGGGGGCTTTTCAAAGACAATATTAAAAAATATATATATTCCTATTTACAATTAAAATTAAGAATGAATAAAATAAGGTTCTAAAAAGATTATAAAAATATATATAAATATAAAAATTACAATTCTTTAAGTAGCTTAGTCCTCAGGCGATTTTTAAAAACAGTGACTGAATCACACAGTTTAAGAGAATAATCTAAAGAATTCCATAAATTAACTATTCTATAATGAAAGGTTCTTTGGCCGGTAGCGGTTTTAAAAAGTGGGATGTTTAACAATTGTGAGTTTCTGGTGCTATGACCGCTCACCTCGGCTCGCTTTAAAAATTTTGAAGACAGGTATTCAGGGGCGTGGCCTGTCATACATTTAAAGGCCAGTGTGGCGCTTCGGTAATATAGCTGGCTACAGGTAGCCAATTGAGCTCTTTACGAATGGGCGTAATATGGTCATATTTGCGCGCACCGCTCACAATGCGGCAAGCGAAATTTTGCACAGCCTGCAGTTTGTTAATGTTACACTTCGATGTGTTTGCCCATACATTAGAACAATAAAATAATTTACTAAAAACTAAAGAGTTAATAATCATCAGGAGTGTACGATGTCCTTTCCCATAAAGGGAAGGGAGTGAAATTGCAATTTTGCTCGCATTTGCCTGCTGCCGAATATCATTAACTTGGTTTTGCCAGGATTGAGCAACAAGAGGTTGTTGGAGCACCATTCTCCTATTTTAGACAGGTCGTCTTTCAAATCAGTAATTGCATCCAGGTTGTCTTTTAGTTGAAAGGAAGTAATGAGTTTCGTATCATCTACGTAACTCTGAGTGCTGCATTTCTGTGGTGTCGAGGAAAGATCGTTCGTGTATATGCTAAATAGTAGTGGGCCCAGAATACTCCCCTGGGGTACACCACTGGCCACAGGCAAAGGCTCAGACAGCGTTGAGTGGATTCGTACTACTTGTTTCCTGTTACTTAGGTAGCTGCGAAACCATTGGAGAGTGTGACTGGAGGTTCCGACATCTTGCAATTTTAAAATTAAAGTCTCGTGATTGACACTGTCAAAGGCTTTACTCATGTCTAAGAGTACAACAGCAGTTAACTTCTTTTTGTCAATAGCGTTAAGAATTGTGTCAGTTGTTTCAATGACAGATGTTTCACACGAATGCCATTTCTTGTTACCGCTTTGAGTCTTTGATAAGGTGTCATTTGATTGCAGATGCGAAGTGAGTTGATTATGTACAACCCTTTCGCAAACCTTAGATAAAACTGGTAGAAGTGAGATGGGCCTATTGTTATTTGCCTGTTCATGATCATGATGATTACACGTCGCCAGGCCTGAGCTGGGACGCGCTCTTGAAAAAGACAGGAGTCGAGCTGGAGTTATTCACAGACCTTGAAATGCATCTCGTCGTGGAAAGTGGAATGCGTGGTGGAATCTCGATGGTAAGCAAGAGGTACGCCAAGGCAAACAACCCCTTGCTGCCTGACTACGACCCCAGCAAACCGAAAAAATATATTATGCATCTCGACGCAAACAACCCTTATGGATGGGCAATGAGCAAGCCCCTGCCCAAAAGAGATTTCAAATGGAAACGCGTTATGCCCACAGAGCAGGAGATCCTCAAGAAAAAACAGAACGCAAAGAATGGGTGGATTCTCGAGGGTGATCTTGAATATCCCGCAGAACCTCACGAGGAACATAATATCCCCTGGCACCGGAGAAAAAAGTCGTGAAAAAGGAATGGATGTCGGACTACCAAAATAATTTAATGAAAGACCTGGATTTAACGTCACCGGATAGCAAGAAGCTTCTACTGACCCTCGAAGACAAAAATAACTATGAAGCAGGGCATGAAACTAAAACGCGTGCACAGGGTGCTCGAATTCTAACAAGAATGCTGGATGTAGCCGTACATCAGGTTGAATACTGAGTTCAGGAAAGACGCAAAGAGCGACTTTGAAAAAAACTTTTACAAGCTCATGAACAATTCAGTTTTCGGCAAAACCATGGAAAACCTGCGCAACGGTGTTGACATAAAAATCGTGCGCAGCAACGAGAGGAACAAAATAAGGAAATTGGTTGCCAGCCCTTTGTTTACAAACGACATGGCGGGGATCCACATGCATAAAAGTAAGCTGCTGCTGAATAAACCTGTTTATACGGGCATGACGATCCTTGACAACAGCAAGATCCTGATGTATGACTTTTTCTACAACAATCTGAAATAGCAATGCGGCCCAAAGTGCGAGCTTTTGTACACAGACACCGACAGCCTTCTGCTTGAGATAGAAACGGATGACGTCTACAAAGACATCGAAAGAAACAAATTTCTTTATGATACGAGCGATTACCCGAAGGAGCATCCACTACACTCAAACGCCAACAAAAAGGCCTTGGGCAAGATGAAAGATGAATGTACCGGAACGCCGATAACAGAGTGCGTGTGTCTGAGGTCGAAAATGTACTCGATTCTGAGGGCGGACGAAAAAACATCAAAAAAGCGAAGGGAGTAAAAAAGTGCGTTGTCAAGAAACAAATAATGCCTGAACAGTACAAGGAAACGCTTTCAGGTACGAAACAGTTATGGCACGGAATGAACATTCTTCGAAGTGAGGGGCATGAGATCTATGTCATGCACGTAAACGACATTTCGCTGTCGGCGTTCCATTCAAAGCGGCAGATAGCGGACGACGGGATCCATACAAATGCTTACGGGTACATCAGACCTTTATTTACAGATGCTGAAATTGAGTTGATCGGGGGGTTAGCAGCTGAAATGGAAGCTTTATTGGCAGTTGTTGATTTGTCAGCATTTTGTTAGAGTTGCTCGGGGTAACTGTGTGTTTGGAATGACAACCAGCAGCTCTTCACGCACAAAGCCGCGCTTGGGCCCATCGTGCAAATAGTAGAGAACGGGTTGATTTGCTTTGGTAAAAGATCTTTCAATGTTGTAAACTTTCAACGACCAGATTGGATCTGTGGCTCTTTTTACACCACCTTCAAGCTCGCCCGGTTGGTAGAGATAACGAACTTGGACAAGAGAGGGGAGGATTTTTTCGCTTTTTCCAACAGGTCTTGAATAAATGTCGATGGCCTTGCATAAACAGATTTTTCTTTGAAGGCAACGGCGGGTTTCTTGCCGGTAAGGCTTGTTACCTCCTTGTTCAAAGCCAAAACAAGGTCAGGAAGTCTTTTCACCCACGCAGTGGACCGCTGACCCTCAGGGAGTCGCATTTCCACGTCGTACTGCTGCCCGAACAAGCGCTCGGCAAGGGTTTGGTTGAAACGTTCAACAATGGCCTGGCCGCGGTGAATGTCAACGCGCCCACGCCGGATATAGGTTTTGTGATTTTCCATGTCTTTGTTAATGGCGCCCATGAATTCGCGCCCAGGGTCAACCTGCAGCAGTTGAGGCCATTTGAGAGGCGCGCGCTTGTAAATCTTCTTAAAGGCCTTGGCGACCTCATCAGAATTTTTCGAAGTCAAGGGTTCGGCCTCTTTGAGGCGACTGGCCACGTCGACAACGGTCAGCGCGTATTTGAAAACTTTGCGACCGCGGGGCAGTTTGTCGTGTGGCAGAAAAACAATGCCCGCTTAGTGGACCGCGTTGGGTGTAGACACGTCGAATTTTGGTCGAGGAATGAGCCTAGGAGCGGGCAGGTATATCTGCCAGAGGGCTTGCTTGACCAGCCAGTTTTTTGCGGTGTCTTCTGGTACCTTGACGGCTCGGATAATTTTTTGATAGCGGCAATGCCTTTCCAATATCCACCAGGACCGAAGTATATCTTTGCGAGTTTGGCGTTCATCGCGCTATATAAGTAAGGAGTTTAAAGGAACCGGAAGACTGCGTAGCCCAGAGCGAGCGCCCCGGCTGCTCGCTTGGCTGATAGAAATCAGAGAACTTGGGCTCTTTGGGAGGTATCATTCGTTCTTCAGGATGCACCGGGTTGTAAAGTTTGAAGGCGTAGTCAGTGTCGGTGAAGTTCTGCTTGGTTTCCTCCATTATTTGCGCGTTTGTCGCAATCCAGTCGAGAAGTTTGGTGCGGTCACGTGTGTATTTTGCGTACGCAGCTCTTTACGAGCTGGGAGAGGGACAAATCCATAAGCTCTGCAACTAGCAAAGGCTTAATAGTACGATAATCCGCCACAGCCAGAAACTGCAAAATACACGGATGTCTCACTAGTGTAGCAAATGTGATTTCGCGATCGAACAAAAGTCTGTTGTGTGCCGACTGAATGATCTCATGGATTTCCTTGGTCATTGGACTTAATGACGTCCTCCAACGAATTTCCTTTAGAAGGCAGAATACTCTAAGATCGACGAGAAAAATCAGAGCCCCAACGGAATTTTCGAACAAGCATGGCCGACGGTCCTGCTTCTACCAGCTCCGATACCAGTTCCTCGGAAAACACAACTGTCGAATTGTTTTCGTTTAAACACGGTGACCCTGTGCTAGAAAATCTTCTGGTTAAAGGTGAACGCCTGATTTGGACTAGCGACTTGGAAACCTTGAAGAAATTTGTGGAAGAAACTATTCAGCAACATGGGAAATGGTCGTCACCGGGCGGAACAACGAAGACCTTTAAAAGTGACAATAATAGATTGACGATAACGTGGTATCGTGGAAAGCAATCAACTCTTACTTTTCAAGGGAAGGATGGTCCTTTATTGAAGGAGCACTTAGTTAACTTGTGCCAGTGCAACGAAGTTCAGAAGCCAATCGACGATGCCGATTCACTTCTACCAAATTCAACCACGTTGCAGTCAGGCGGTCAAGGACCTGAAGTTACATATAACGACAAACAACAGGTAATAGCTGCTGGTGAAGGCAGTGGGTTAGATAATTGTGATTGTAAGGGGCTGAGTCGCGAATTGTTTGCTGAAATGGAGGGTATTAAGCTCGAATTGGTGATTTTACAGAAGCAGGTCGAAGCTAACACAAGATTGTCGTCGAACGACCGGCAAAGGGAGGAAACTATTATCAACG
>OX393561.1:27341814-27344314 GCA_947652115.1 Blastomussa wellsi
GCTGACTTGACTGCATTTTCAATCTTCCCATTTGACTGGGGGTAATGGGGCGATGATGTTTGGTGGTCAAATTGCCAATCTGATGCAAATTCTTGGAACTCCCTTGACGAAAACTGCGACCCATTGTCACTATAAAGCGTGTCTGGTATGCCGTGGCGTGCAAACTGACTCTTGAGGGAGGTGATGACGGTGCTCGCATTGGTGGCAGGTAGTGGATTCAGCTCAAAGTAATCTGACCAATAGTCTACGATGATGAGCCATTCTTTGTTATTGAAAGTGAAGAGGTCTACTGCTACATGCGACCAAGGGCGTTTGGGAGGATCATGAGGTATAAGAGGCTCTTTCTGCTGGTTCTTCTGGTAGCTGTTGCATGCATCGCATTTGCCAATGGAGTCCTTGATTTCAGCTGACATACCAGGCCAAAATAGCACATCACGTGCTTTTCGCAAACAACCTTCTATGCCAATGTGACTTGAGTGGACTTTCTTTACCATCAGTGGTCTAAGCGCTGCAGGGACGATCACTCGATTCCCTTTGAAAAGAATACCATCTTGAATGGTAAGTTCTTCTTTAAAGTGGAAGTAGTTCCTGATTTCACCTGGTACTTCTTCTTTCTTATCAGGCCAACCAACCTTAATGATATGTTTCAGCTTCAGCAAAGAATAATCCTGTTCAGTTTTCTCCCGAAGATCAGCAAGACGTTCAGCTGTGATTGGCAGGAACTCGACCATGTCAATTTCTTCCATGCACTTGATTAAATATTCTTCTTGTCGTACTGCAAATACATCACAAATGTTCTTCTCTGGAACAGGTTCATTGACAAGATAGGCACGACTGAGTGTATCTGCGATTAAAAGTTCCTTTCCTGGTTTGTACACTACTTTCAAGTGGTACCTCTGTAACTGGAGCAACATTCGTTGAAGTCTCCTGGGAGCTTGAAGTAGTGGCCTTTTCAGAATGTTCTCCAAGGGCTTGTGATCTGTTTGGACAGTAATTTCCCTTCCATACACATACTGATCAAAACGGATACAACCATGAACGATACTGAGCAACTCCTTTTCTATCTGCGCGTAATTCTTCTCAGTGTTTGTTAATGCTCTTGAGCTGAAAGCTACAGGCTGACCTTCTTGCATTATTACAGCGCCGAGGCCAGACTCAGATGCATCACACTGCAACGTTACTTCTTTAGTGTTGTCGAAATACCTCAGAACAGGTTCTCTTGTGATCAGCTGCTTCACGTGGTTTAATGCAGTGTCGTGTGCATCATCCCAATGCCATTCCACATCTCTATCAAGCAGGCGTCTCAATGGTTCTGTCACATCAGAAAGGTGTGGGAGAAATTTTCCAAGGTAGGTGATCATTCCAAGCAGTCTTTGGAACGACTGTTTATCGGCTGGGGTGGGCATCTTCGAAATTGCTTTCACTTTGTTTGGATCAGGCTTCAAACCATCTGGAGATAGCAAGTGGCCAATGTACGGTACTTCTTGCTTTCTTAACTGTAACTTCTTCGGATTGAGTTTGATGTTCTTCTCGCGACAACGCTCAAGGAGGGCAACTAAGTTCCTATCATGATCCTGGACTGCACTTTCATAAGTATCACCTTCACCCACGCAGAGTATATCATCTACTATGTCTTCGATACCATTGAGATTCTGGAGGCTTTCATGAATTCGACGCTGATACTCTTCGGGCGCGGTCTTTACACCAAATGGAAGGCGGAGCCAGCGAAAACGACCGAAGGGTGTGTTGAAGGTTGTAAGATACGATGAATCTGTGTCTAGTTCCACCTGCCAGAATCCGTTCTTGGCGTCTAAAACAGTGAACACTTTGGCTTTGCTCAGCCTGGTTGCCACATCTTCAATTGTTGGAAGTGGATAATGGGATCTCAGCAGAGCTTCGTTTAGGTCTTGTGGGTCTATACAGATTCTTAACTTCCCTGGCTTGTTGACTAAAACTAAGCTGGACACCCACTTGGTAGGCTCTGTCACTGGAGTGATAATGCCTTCTTTAACTAGCTTGTCTAGTTCTTCTTTCAAACGGTCTCTAAGAGCTACAGGAACTTTTCTGGGTGGGTGCACTACCGGCCTGACAGTTTCATCAACTTCCATATGATACAGCCCATCCATGCACCCTAAGCCTTCAAACACATCACTGTATTCTTTCAAAATCCATTCTTCACTAAGAACACTAGGTGAAGTTTGTAAATGGTCATTAACAGATTTTACAGTTTCAGGGCAAGTACTGTCAGACACCATCACCTTGATAAAGTTCAGTTCCTGACATGTTTGAGCGCCTAACAATGGCTTGACATTCTTATCAACAACAAAGAAATCAACATCTTTGGTTACTTCACCTGTGGTACATCTGAGAGTGCACTTTCCAAGTGGATACATAGTAGATCCATTATACATATTTAGTGTTGCAGAAGTTTTCTTCAAATACAAATCTGTTGGATCTTCCAAAATACTTGAAAATTCCTTCAGAGGAAGGAGGTTGCAGG
>OX393561.1:27349314-27386814 GCA_947652115.1 Blastomussa wellsi
CTGAGTTCTTTTTGATAAGCATCGATGTCTTTGAAGTCAACGGCCATTCCGACCGCTTTGGTCACAAGAAAAATGAAGCTGTCGATCAACCTGTCAGTTGTCTTTGAGCCCACGTATGTCTCGTACCGTTTGGTGCATTTCTCAACATCTTTGTCGCTCAGGCGCTTCTCCTGCTCGTGTGTTAACTGCACCCCGATGGCATCTTTGGCTTTTCATGTCGACACCAGCACGGCCAACTACTCACGAAGAACAGGAATATCAGGCCCGGGGGCCGTTAAGCCTGGCACAACACCACCAGCAGGCCCGTTCGACTGCTCGGTTTCCAGCATGCTTATAACTTCTGCGATAGCAAGCTCTTCTTCAGCCATTGTGTATAATAATCTTACAAATTCCGTTTTTTTAATTCAAAATAACTCAACCCTGTAGGGGTGCCGAAGCGAGAACACGAGATAAGCGAACTTTCGCTCTTTCAGCTTTGAAATCAGACCTTTGTACACATCCTGGGCGAGTTCGCCGGCGTAATCATCAAAGACTTGGCCGCGGGGGTGTAAAAGACAACGATCGACGCGACGTTCTCCCTGAAGGAGGCTGTTATGCTGGTCATCTTCTGTGTCAGCACCCAAACGCTGATACCGATATGTCGAGCAGAAAAGGCAGGATTTACCAGCTGGCCTGTGCGCCCTTTCACATCTTTCGAGGCTGCACAGTCATCGAGGATTATGAGCGAGCCTCAACCAAATTTCCACCTCGTGTTGCACGCATATTATCACAAACATTCGTGGATCATCTTTACCAATTCGGTGGAAGGTTTTGTTGTGCGCGAATGTCGGGCAGATGAGAACGATGTAGTCGAACTTTCCACGAAAAGGGCCATAGATCTGGTCCACCACAAACCTTGATTTGCCTGAATTCGTCGGACCAACAATGAGAGCGTTGAACGGGATGTTGCTCGGGTTCACTTCTATAGCAGTATTGCACAGATTCTAATTGCTGCCCCAATATGTTCATCCGCGAGTCACTGATAACAAAGACGTGGCAGTTCATAATGCCTGATCCACTGGCGTTCCTCTCGAGCTCAAGCTGGACCCCGTCTTTGGTGTTCACGAGGCGCGTGCCACTGCCGTGCATCGACTGATCTGCCATTGAGCGCAAATCGATCAAAAGCCCGAACTTGTCATCGGTGTAGAACTTCGTCAGATTCATGTGCGGCGTTTTTGTCTTGATAAAGAAGCGGCTGGCTTCCTCCCAAATGTCCTTGCCTTCGATGCCGTTGTTGTACAGCATGTTGGGTAAGCCGTTCACCGTAACGCTGACTTTCGTCAGGCCAGGGTTGAGGTACTGTTCTGAATCCCTGGTGCCAGCGACACATGGCTCAACAAAGAGGAGAAGGAGGCCTTTAAGGGACCTTCTCTGGGGGATGACTCTGAGGTTAATCCTTGTTTCCGTACCTTTCACGAAGGTGACCGCCTCAGCCCGCATCACGTGATCGTACATGAATTCCTTGCCAGCGGAATAAACACTATGTGCGAGTCTTGCGTTTGATCATTTCGTACTCGAGCTGTATGTTAGTCAGCGTGTATTTCAGTTTTGTTGGGCCAGAGCCTTTGACAAGCTGCGAGGCCGGCGCTAGTGTCAACTCAAACACGAGGTCGTTGTAAAGAGCTTGGGGGTAAAAGACTCCGTGGTCGGTCAGAATCTGGTGGTCCAGTCTGATTCGGTATTTCGTTCCGAAAACATTGTTCAGCGCTTTTTCCGTGCCAATACCCGTGGTTTTCTTATCCCCAGCGTTTGAGCGGATCTTGCAAAGGTCCTCACTCTGAATGCCGTCCAGCAGCATGTTGTCCTGCTCCTCCTTCGAGAGTAAAAGGTCCTCCAAGATCTTGAAGATGTCATACCCCACCGTGTCCTGCAGTATGGTGCCCGCGTACTTCACAACCAGCTTGTCGACCAGAGTGCGCACGACGTTTTGAACGAGGAAGCTGTTGGCGCGCCCTCCAGACAAGTCGATGTTTAAGAGCAGTGCGAGCGAGCCGGGCACGAGGACCTCATTCTCATTCAGCTTGGGCACCGAAACATACAGGGTCTCGCTGGGGCTGGCGTCGCTACGATCAAAGGTGATACGTTTTACTGCACGCTCGGCTTTCATCGCGCCGAGATTTTTCTCGTTGTGCGTTGGCCGAAGGTTTGCTTGCACCGCCGTCATCTATATGAACAAAAAATATTTTTGTTTAATATACAATGGCAGAAGGTGGACACTCTGGATACGACGACCCCGTACTTGACCATGCTATTGACCACGATGACGATGACAAAGAACAAGAGGTCAATACTACCCGTCCATTTCAGCCTGGCTCTGCATCGACACCCTTCCATAGTGGTGAACACTATGAAATGCAAACAATGCAGCACGAACAGAGCGGGATGCCTGACACTTCTTACACCGAGGAAACTCCTTTGGTGGGAAGCAGTGCGCAATCAATGAGAGAAAAAGCGTGGAATAGTCTCAAGGGAATATTTCCAGAAAGCTCGGGGACAAATCTTGAAGCCTCTTACAGCCTAAAGGGCAAATCATAAGTAAAAATGGCTGGAGCCAGCAAAAAAATATATGCCCTTTTCACCAAAGAAAGGTCAACAGGAAAAGAAAGGCTAAATCCAAATCTTACAAAAGAAATCAAAGACCAACGTGGGCTGATGGCACAAGAAATTATCGCTCAAGACAATGAGAGCATAAGAGAACAACGTCAGAGATTGAGAGAGACCGAACAACAATTAAAGACATGCTGAAAAAATTGCTGCAGAAAAGGAAAAAGCTACTCAAGAGGTTCAAAATCTGAGAAACAGAATTGAGGAAACTCAAGCAAGGATTTACGGGTTATAAGATGAACAGGGTTCCAATGTTGAAAGTGAGGCAGAACTGCGGAGACAGCAGCAACTGATAAAAAATCTTAAAACAGATTTTGAAAATGCTAAAAAAGAGGTGACAGCTCTTGAAAAACAAGCAAAAAGTAAAGCCAATGAACAAACCCGGATCGACCAACTCAGGGCAAGCCTGGCGGCCAAAGAGAGCGAAAGGAACACCATGGAAAAAAGGCTCAACGAAACAAGAACGTTGGATGAACTGCGTGAGCAAGAATCCGACATTCAACGACAAAATGAGGAAGATCAGAAAATCATCAACGATGAGAACGCCTCACCCTCTGACAAAGAAGCCGCGGAAGGGAGAGTTGCGGAAAGAACGGACGAGCTCGCGCGTTTGCAAACGCAGATTGAGGAAAGAGAAAGAGCGCTTCCACTTCGTGAGAGGGTCAAAGAGATCTTCAAAAAATATGGCGTGACAGTTACAGCCATCTTTCTTGCTGCTGGTGCCACGATTGGTGCTGTTATTGGCGCCATTGCCAACTCTTTGAAGGCCACCGGCAAAGCGTTTGGAAAAGGTCTGAAAGATGTTGGCTCAAAGGATGCAACTGCTCTGCCAGGTCTCATTGGCCCGAGTGTGAGTTTCCTCCTAAGAGCCGCTTGTCAGGCTATCGGTTTTCTCGCTGAGCACATCTGGCTGCTGATTTTGGCTGTTGTGGGCTTTCTGGTCGAGACCTATATCAAGAAGCAGCGTTAACGAAATGACAAGAATGCCAAACCCGCAACTGCAACCGCACCAACAGCGACGGCTATTTTGTTCAAATCATGTGACTCACTGCTGGAGCCAACCGTTGGCATTGGTTCAGATTCCGTTTGCTCCGTTGGAGTTTGCTCTTCTGCAGCTGTTTGGATCACAGGCGCTGGATTTGGAGGTGACTGTTTGGCGGGTTAATTTTCCATTTCCCGCCATCCATTAGCTGAAGCGCTGCTTTTTTTGTGCTTTTGTTTACCCCGTCGTTGACACCCAGCTTCATACCTGGCGTCGCTTGTTTGAGCTGGTTGTTGTAGCCAACCCTGCTCTCTGTGTTAATTACCATCCGCGCGGGCATCAGCCAGGCCCCCGGGCACACAGCAAGGTTGAGCCTCACCTTTGCCTCTTCTATGGCAAGTTGATATCTTTGAACTGACTTGGCCAGATCCGTTTTCCATCGCGTCTTCCACCAAGACAATATACTCACTTTGCGCCTCCATTGCGCGCCCCCATTGCCCAGGATGCTGCTTCTCACGTTAACTTACGCGCCAAGGACACAGTAAACGAACGCCTCTATCGACTGGTTTATTCGCGACAAACCCGCCTGGGTCAAACCTGCCGAGGTTTTGGGCGCGAACCAATTGAATTGCTCTTCCACGGCGTCGTTTCTTATCAAGCATACTGAAATTCCCTTTTCTGGCGCCTTAGAGTCCTCGTCGTCGAATTTTGCTTTTGCCGATGGATAGGGCACGTCCCGTATGAAAGGGTCGTGGCAATAAATCTAAACGCTTCCCAGCCCATGGTTTGCACCGTACGTGAAGCGGAAATCAGTTGACGGGTCAACACCGAACTCTACGCACAATTTTTTGTAAGAAGCTACGTCGTAATGGTTGTTAATCTGACTGAATGTAGGGTCGCCCGGCAATGCGCTGAAGCTTTGGATGCCTCCGAGCTGATACAAGATGCGCCGAACCGTGAAGTACATGTGGAAGATATAAGAAGCCCGCACCTGCGGCGGCAGATTCAGCGTTGTGTGATATTTGTCAAATACCTCACGAGAGATTCCGCAACCTGTCGTCGCGCACCACACTGCAAAGTTCAGCTGCTGTGCCCAGAAAGATTATACCCCGCAAGCCATTTTTTTGCGGGCTTTGACGTTTCGAACTTTATCTGTTCCTTTTGAAATATCTCTCTGAACTTTGTTGTAAAATACTGGTCAGGCATTACATAAATATTGATTGAGTTGTTGAATATTTTCTTCAAACTTGGTGCAGCGTCATGAAATTCAACTGCTGGAACCGGCAGCGAACTTTTTACTGCACTGGGTGATAACTGGTAAGGCAAGCCACCAACGTCATCCAAACCAAGCGCGCTTTTCATGTCTGTACTCCAATATTTGCCGTCTGAACCGAAGACGCTTTGCAGACTGCCTTCACCCTCTTTGTGAAATATTTCAGCTGTTGCTGTGTGGTCAAACGCAAAAGTTGTCTGTGCTACAAATTTGATTTTGTTGGCCCTCGGAAACCTTGCAGAAAAAGCTGCTCACGCCTTGTCTTGTGCAGCCTTCGCGATCGCCTCGGGGTTTTGTGAGGTTGGCAGACTCCTTACCTTCGATTTGATTTTGCGCTCTTTTTTCGAAATAGGCAAACGCAACAGAATCTGATTGTGCGGTTTTGAAAATGTTCATCTTTTAGTACTCCCCATTATTTTTTAATTATAAATTTATGTGCAACAACAATAAAATGGTTGTGCTTACTATTGTAACAACAGAAAACGGTCACACTGTTTACTTTGACAAGCCAATTCTGAAACCGAGTTATATCCGGCTGTTAAGTTGTTCGCTTTATAACTCGTGGGACAACTTAAGAGAAACGGGGAAAGTGTTTTATGAATAGAAAGGATAGAATAAACAAGACGAAACTCTTTTGCTACCCGGCAACTATGATCTCGAAAGTATCCAAAACTTTTTCAACGAAGGTTTCGGAGAAAAAATCTTTTTTGCAACGAGGGGTACATTCGGGAGAACAGTAATCATTGCCCCAAACAAACACAAAATTGGCACAGAATTTGGTTTGAGTGAGAGTTTGAAATTTTTTCTTGATAAAAACAGCAATAATCTTGTTTACTCGCAAATTGTTCTCGATGGTGTAAAAACTGGGAACTTTTATTTTATCCACTGTGATTTTTTAATAGTGGACAGAGAGCAGAATCTTTTCAACGGCAAGCACTCAAGTGTTCTTGCGAGCTTTGACATTAAAGGAAAGCCTTGTGAAAAAGTTTTATATCAGAGCGGGGAGCAACATGTTCTGAGGGACAAAAATACAGGCAAAGAAGTGTCAATTTTGAACATCTCAGTAAAAAATGAAAATGGCGAACTGTTTGACTTTCACGGGTACCCAATTCATTATATTTGAGAGATAAATTAAAATGTTGTAATATACCATGTCTTTAGTGAATGTCTTGCCAAGTGCACCGCCTGATAATATTTATCCAGAGCTACCCATCTCAAGAACCCCAGAAAATTTCCGGCTAACTGAGCCGATGAGGCAGAACATTACAGGCTTGTGTTGACAAAATATAAAAAAGCTCGGAAAGTGATTCACTATTCCGTGGTCTCTCTTGGCGCTGTGACAGCCGCTCTGTCTTCCGGGGACGTTGCAACTTCACTCACTGGCGTCGGAATTCTGGAATGGCAGCCCTTTCAGGTTTTGCTTCCACATGCCTGTCAGTTATTAACAAGAAGCTTGAAAGGAAAGTTAATAATTAGTTAGAAAATTCAAGCTCTGGCACTTGCAAAGCATGACTCAATAAAAAGCTCTGTCTCTCAAGCTCTTGACGATAACAATGTTTCCGACTCAGAATTCAAACAAATAACACGTGAAATGCAGAAATATCGTGAAATCAAAGAGACTTTGCGCTCAAACTTCGCGAAAAAACAGACCGATTTATGCCAGCCGGATCTTGAAAAGATAAAAAACCAGATTCGGCAAGAGTTTCGAAAAAAACTGGCGGCGTCCAGCACAAATTTTAACTAAACTTTGAGAGAAAAAGTACAAAAATCTCTCTGAGTGTTATAAAAATTAGATAACGCGGGCCAGACTGATGGTAATATATAAGGGAACTTGACATTAACTTGTTAGTTCACATATTCTGGTTAAGCTCTGGGAGGTGAAAGTTGGCCACTTTCTGAATCCGGTGAATTACCGGGAAAAGGGGAAAGTCCTTCCAGTGGGACAGTACCCTCGGGTTGAGCCCGCCTGGGCCCTACTGGTAACAGGGGTGCTCAGAAATCCCTCGGGATTTCAAACCTCGCTCGCAGAGGTAAAATGGGAACTGACAGCCGCCTTGTCAGCGGCGGGAAAGTCCTGGCCGGGGCCAGCCAACGAACAGCCAACGAGCACCCCCGACAATGGTTTTGTCCCTTTTTGTGACCTGTCACGCAATGCCACGCGTGACTTGCACACAAACCGTCACACAACGCCACGTGTGACGCGTTCATCTTTTTTTACACTCGTGGTTATAGTATATGTGTGATGTGAGAAAATAATGGTCTGAAGATGAAGTGTGTATTTGTCGACTTCCGGGGAACTTTTGGTTGTTTGTTTCCTTTGTGGTTGTTTCCGCAGTAGTATATCCGGAAGTCGACAAATGCACACTTCATCTTCAGACTATTATTTTCCTTTTAACCCCCCCCCCCCCCAACCCCCCCAAAAAATACGAAGTGAGTAAAGCGAACTTCGTATATAACACACAATACAGTACTGGTTCTGGACACAGCAAGTTTGCAGTTTGTTTTAACTTATCGCTGGAAGCCGTTTACACTTAACTCGGCGACATTTCGTAGCCGAGTTTAGTGTGAAAACGCAGGGAAAAACGGCTTCAAGCGATAACAAACTGCAAAATTGCTGTGCCATAACCAGTACTTTATTGTATGTCACACGGACTTTGTTCAATTGACTCTTAATTTCCCTTATCAGGCAGTATTTTTAGAGAACTTTAGTGGAACGAAACGAAAGAGATCAGATCGGCTCGACGCATTTAATATAGAAACAGTTAAAAATGTCCCACTATCTGAACTATCGCAACTACGCAACCTGTTAAGTAAAGACAGTAAGGACGATCTGCTCTGGTTAATTCAAATTCATATTCCAAATGCATTGAAGCTTCATACTGTATTTGAATACAACTTGCAGGTAATGCACTCTTTGAAGTTACCATGTGTCCGTCGGGGTTAATTGGTTTCATGAAGTCAATTATTTGGTGCCCGAATTGTGGCCATGCGAATGTAACGAAACGCGTTTGCAGTGACATGGAGGTATTCGTGAAATGTCTTGAATTCGAATTTTTTCTGTTCTTCTATTAAGCTATTTGCACTACCGACTATATGTACACAACGCTAGTAAACCTTTTTCAAAGCGTTACTTCCGGCAGACGTAAGTGGGGTAATTAAAAATTGTCTACGGTACGATGTAGTCGAACTTTCCACGAAAAGGGCCATAGATCTGGTCCACCACAAACCTTGATTTGCCTGAATTCGTCGGACCAACAATGAGAGCGTTGAACGGGATGTTGCTCGGGTTCACTTCTATAGCAGTATTGCACAGATTCTAATTGCTGCCCCAATATGTTCATCCGCGAGTCACTGATAACAAAGACGTGGCAGTTCATAATGCCTGATCCACTGGCGTTCCTCTCGAGCTCAAGCTGGACCCCGTCTTTGGTGTTCACGAGGCGCGTGCCACTGCCGTGCATCGACTGATCTGCCATTGAGCGCAAATCGATCAAAAGCCCGAACTTGTCATCGGTGTAGAACTTCGTCAGATTCATGTGCGGCGTTTTTGTCTTGATAAAGAAGCGGCTGGCTTCCTCCCAAATGTCCTTGCCTTCGATGCCGTTGTTGTACAGCATGTTGGGTAAGCCGTTCACCGTAACGCTGACTTTCGTCAGGCCAGGGTTGAGGTACTGTTCTGAATCCCTGGTGCCAGCGACACATGGCTCAACAAAGAGGAGAAGGAGGCCTTTAAGGGACCTTCTCTGGGGGATGACTCTGAGGTTAATCCTTGTTTCCGTACCTTTCACGAAGGTGACCGCCTCAGCCCGCATCACGTGATCGTACATGAATTCCTTGCCAGCGGAATAAACACTATGTGCGAGTCTTGCGTTTGATCATTTCGTACTCGAGCTGTATGTTAGTCAGCGTGTATTTCAGTTTTGTTGGGCCAGAGCCTTTGACAAGCTGCGAGGCCGGCGCTAGTGTCAACTCAAACACGAGGTCGTTGTAAAGAGCTTGGGGGTAAAAGACTCCGTGGTCGGTCAGAATCTGGTGGTCCAGTCTGATTCGGTATTTCGTTCCGAAAACATTGTTCAGCGCTTTTTCCGTGCCAATACCCGTGGTTTTCTTATCCCCAGCGTTTGAGCGGATCTTGCAAAGGTCCTCACTCTGAATGCCGTCCAGCAGCATGTTGTCCTGCTCCTCCTTCGAGAGTAAAAGGTCCTCCAAGATCTTGAAGATGTCATACCCCACCGTGTCCTGCAGTATGGTGCCCGCGTACTTCACAACCAGCTTGTCGACCAGAGTGCGCACGACGTTTTGAACGAGGAAGCTGTTGGCGCGCCCTCCAGACAAGTCGATGTTTAAGAGCAGTGCGAGCGAGCCGGGCACGAGGACCTCATTCTCATTCAGCTTGGGCACCGAAACATACAGGGTCTCGCTGGGGCTGGCGTCGCTACGATCAAAGGTGATACGTTTTACTGCACGCTCGGCTTTCATCGCGCCGAGATTTTTCTCGTTGTGCGTTGGCCGAAGGTTTGCTTGCACCGCCGTCATCTATATGAACAAAAAATATTTTTGTTTAATATACAATGGCAGAAGGTGGACACTCTGGATACGACGACCCCGTACTTGACCATGCTATTGACCACGATGACGATGACAAAGAACAAGAGGTCAATACTACCCGTCCATTTCAGCCTGGCTCTGCATCGACACCCTTCCATAGTGGTGAACACTATGAAATGCAAACAATGCAGCACGAACAGAGCGGGATGCCTGACACTTCTTACACCGAGGAAACTCCTTTGGTGGGAAGCAGTGCGCAATCAATGAGAGAAAAAGCGTGGAATAGTCTCAAGGGAATATTTCCAGAAAGCTCGGGGACAAATCTTGAAGCCTCTTACAGCCTAAAGGGCAAATCATAAGTAAAAATGGCTGGAGCCAGCAAAAAAATATATGCCCTTTTCACCAAAGAAAGGTCAACAGGAAAAGAAAGGCTAAATCCAAATCTTACAAAAGAAATCAAAGACCAACGTGGGCTGATGGCACAAGAAATTATCGCTCAAGACAATGAGAGCATAAGAGAACAACGTCAGAGATTGAGAGAGACCGAACAACAATTAAAGACATGCTGAAAAAATTGCTGCAGAAAAGGAAAAAGCTACTCAAGAGGTTCAAAATCTGAGAAACAGAATTGAGGAAACTCAAGCAAGGATTTACGGGTTATAAGATGAACAGGGTTCCAATGTTGAAAGTGAGGCAGAACTGCGGAGACAGCAGCAACTGATAAAAAATCTTAAAACAGATTTTGAAAATGCTAAAAAAGAGGTGACAGCTCTTGAAAAACAAGCAAAAAGTAAAGCCAATGAACAAACCCGGATCGACCAACTCAGGGCAAGCCTGGCGGCCAAAGAGAGCGAAAGGAACACCATGGAAAAAAGGCTCAACGAAACAAGAACGTTGGATGAACTGCGTGAGCAAGAATCCGACATTCAACGACAAAATGAGGAAGATCAGAAAATCATCAACGATGAGAACGCCTCACCCTCTGACAAAGAAGCCGCGGAAGGGAGAGTTGCGGAAAGAACGGACGAGCTCGCGCGTTTGCAAACGCAGATTGAGGAAAGAGAAAGAGCGCTTCCACTTCGTGAGAGGGTCAAAGAGATCTTCAAAAAATATGGCGTGACAGTTACAGCCATCTTTCTTGCTGCTGGTGCCACGATTGGTGCTGTTATTGGCGCCATTGCCAACTCTTTGAAGGCCACCGGCAAAGCGTTTGGAAAAGGTCTGAAAGATGTTGGCTCAAAGGATGCAACTGCTCTGCCAGGTCTCATTGGCCCGAGTGTGAGTTTCCTCCTAAGAGCCGCTTGTCAGGCTATCGGTTTTCTCGCTGAGCACATCTGGCTGCTGATTTTGGCTGTTGTGGGCTTTCTGGTCGAGACCTATATCAAGAAGCAGCGTTAACGAAATGACAAGAATGCCAAACCCGCAACTGCAACCGCACCAACAGCGACGGCTATTTTGTTCAAATCATGTGACTCACTGCTGGAGCCAACCGTTGGCATTGGTTCAGATTCCGTTTGCTCCGTTGGAGTTTGCTCTTCTGCAGCTGTTTGGATCACAGGCGCTGGATTTGGAGGTGACTGTTTGGCGGGTTAATTTTCCATTTCCCGCCATCCATTAGCTGAAGCGCTGCTTTTTTTGTGCTTTTGTTTACCCCGTCGTTGACACCCAGCTTCATACCTGGCGTCGCTTGTTTGAGCTGGTTGTTGTAGCCAACCCTGCTCTCTGTGTTAATTACCATCCGCGCGGGCATCAGCCAGGCCCCCGGGCACACAGCAAGGTTGAGCCTCACCTTTGCCTCTTCTATGGCAAGTTGATATCTTTGAACTGACTTGGCCAGATCCGTTTTCCATCGCGTCTTCCACCAAGACAATATACTCACTTTGCGCCTCCATTGCGCGCCCCCATTGCCCAGGATGCTGCTTCTCACGTTAACTTACGCGCCAAGGACACAGTAAACGAACGCCTCTATCGACTGGTTTATTCGCGACAAACCCGCCTGGGTCAAACCTGCCGAGGTTTTGGGCGCGAACCAATTGAATTGCTCTTCCACGGCGTCGTTTCTTATCAAGCATACTGAAATTCCCTTTTCTGGCGCCTTAGAGTCCTCGTCGTCGAATTTTGCTTTTGCCGATGGATAGGGCACGTCCCGTATGAAAGGGTCGTGGCAATAAATCTAAACGCTTCCCAGCCCATGGTTTGCACCGTACGTGAAGCGGAAATCAGTTGACGGGTCAACACCGAACTCTACGCACAATTTTTTGTAAGAAGCTACGTCGTAATGGTTGTTAATCTGACTGAATGTAGGGTCGCCCGGCAATGCGCTGAAGCTTTGGATGCCTCCGAGCTGATACAAGATGCGCCGAACCGTGAAGTACATGTGGAAGATATAAGAAGCCCGCACCTGCGGCGGCAGATTCAGCGTTGTGTGATATTTGTCAAATACCTCACGAGAGATTCCGCAACCTGTCGTCGCGCACCACACTGCAAAGTTCAGCTGCTGTGCCCAGAAAGATTATACCCCGCAAGCCATTTTTTTGCGGGCTTTGACGTTTCGAACTTTATCTGTTCCTTTTGAAATATCTCTCTGAACTTTGTTGTAAAATACTGGTCAGGCATTACATAAATATTGATTGAGTTGTTGAATATTTTCTTCAAACTTGGTGCAGCGTCATGAAATTCAACTGCTGGAACCGGCAGCGAACTTTTTACTGCACTGGGTGATAACTGGTAAGGCAAGCCACCAACGTCATCCAAACCAAGCGCGCTTTTCATGTCTGTACTCCAATATTTGCCGTCTGAACCGAAGACGCTTTGCAGACTGCCTTCACCCTCTTTGTGAAATATTTCAGCTGTTGCTGTGTGGTCAAACGCAAAAGTTGTCTGTGCTACAAATTTGATTTTGTTGGCCCTCGGAAACCTTGCAGAAAAAGCTGCTCACGCCTTGTCTTGTGCAGCCTTCGCGATCGCCTCGGGGTTTTGTGAGGTTGGCAGACTCCTTACCTTCGATTTGATTTTGCGCTCTTTTTTCGAAATAGGCAAACGCAACAGAATCTGATTGTGCGGTTTTGAAAATGTTCATCTTTTAGTACTCCCCATTATTTTTTAATTATAAATTTATGTGCAACAACAATAAAATGGTTGTGCTTACTATTGTAACAACAGAAAACGGTCACACTGTTTACTTTGACAAGCCAATTCTGAAACCGAGTTATATCCGGCTGTTAAGTTGTTCGCTTTATAACTCGTGGGACAACTTAAGAGAAACGGGGAAAGTGTTTTATGAATAGAAAGGATAGAATAAACAAGACGAAACTCTTTTGCTACCCGGCAACTATGATCTCGAAAGTATCCAAAACTTTTTCAACGAAGGTTTCGGAGAAAAAATCTTTTTTGCAACGAGGGGTACATTCGGGAGAACAGTAATCATTGCCCCAAACAAACACAAAATTGGCACAGAATTTGGTTTGAGTGAGAGTTTGAAATTTTTTCTTGATAAAAACAGCAATAATCTTGTTTACTCGCAAATTGTTCTCGATGGTGTAAAAACTGGGAACTTTTATTTTATCCACTGTGATTTTTTAATAGTGGACAGAGAGCAGAATCTTTTCAACGGCAAGCACTCAAGTGTTCTTGCGAGCTTTGACATTAAAGGAAAGCCTTGTGAAAAAGTTTTATATCAGAGCGGGGAGCAACATGTTCTGAGGGACAAAAATACAGGCAAAGAAGTGTCAATTTTGAACATCTCAGTAAAAAATGAAAATGGCGAACTGTTTGACTTTCACGGGTACCCAATTCATTATATTTGAGAGATAAATTAAAATGTTGTAATATACCATGTCTTTAGTGAATGTCTTGCCAAGTGCACCGCCTGATAATATTTATCCAGAGCTACCCATCTCAAGAACCCCAGAAAATTTCCGGCTAACTGAGCCGATGAGGCAGAACATTACAGGCTTGTGTTGACAAAATATAAAAAAGCTCGGAAAGTGATTCACTATTCCGTGGTCTCTCTTGGCGCTGTGACAGCCGCTCTGTCTTCCGGGGACGTTGCAACTTCACTCACTGGCGTCGGAATTCTGGAATGGCAGCCCTTTCAGGTTTTGCTTCCACATGCCTGTCAGTTATTAACAAGAAGCTTGAAAGGAAAGTTAATAATTAGTTAGAAAATTCAAGCTCTGGCACTTGCAAAGCATGACTCAATAAAAAGCTCTGTCTCTCAAGCTCTTGACGATAACAATGTTTCCGACTCAGAATTCAAACAAATAACACGTGAAATGCAGAAATATCGTGAAATCAAAGAGACTTTGCGCTCAAACTTCGCGAAAAAACAGACCGATTTATGCCAGCCGGATCTTGAAAAGATAAAAAACCAGATTCGGCAAGAGTTTCGAAAAAAACTGGCGGCGTCCAGCACAAATTTTAACTAAACTTTGAGAGAAAAAGTACAAAAATCTCTCTGAGTGTTATAAAAATTAGATAACGCGGGCCAGACTGATGGTAATATATAAGGGAACTTGACATTAACTTGTTAGTTCACATATTCTGGTTAAGCTCTGGGAGGTGAAAGTTGGCCACTTTCTGAATCCGGTGAATTACCGGGAAAAGGGGAAAGTCCTTCCAGTGGGACAGTACCCTCGGGTTGAGCCCGCCTGGGCCCTACTGGTAACAGGGGTGCTCAGAAATCCCTCGGGATTTCAAACCTCGCTCGCAGAGGTAAAATGGGAACTGACAGCCGCCTTGTCAGCGGCGGGAAAGTCCTGGCCGGGGCCAGCCAACGAACAGCCAACGAGCACCCCCGACAATGGTTTTGTCCCTTTTTGTGACCTGTCACGCAATGCCACGCGTGACTTGCACACAAACCGTCACACAACGCCACGTGTGACGCGTTCATCTTTTTTTACACTCGTGGTTATAGTATATGTGTGATGTGAGAAAATAATGGTCTGAAGATGAAGTGTGTATTTGTCGACTTCCGGGGAACTTTTGGTTGTTTGTTTCCTTTGTGGTTGTTTCCGCAGTAGTATATCCGGAAGTCGACAAATGCACACTTCATCTTCAGACTATTATTTTCCTTTTAACCCCCCCCCCCCCCAACCCCCCCAAAAAATACGAAGTGAGTAAAGCGAACTTCGTATATAACACACAATACAGTACTGGTTCTGGACACAGCAAGTTTGCAGTTTGTTTTAACTTATCGCTGGAAGCCGTTTACACTTAACTCGGCGACATTTCGTAGCCGAGTTTAGTGTGAAAACGCAGGGAAAAACGGCTTCAAGCGATAACAAACTGCAAAATTGCTGTGCCATAACCAGTACTTTATTGTATGTCACACGGACTTTGTTCAATTGACTCTTAATTTCCCTTATCAGGCAGTATTTTTAGAGAACTTTAGTGGAACGAAACGAAAGAGATCAGATCGGCTCGACGCATTTAATATAGAAACAGTTAAAAATGTCCCACTATCTGAACTATCGCAACTACGCAACCTGTTAAGTAAAGACAGTAAGGACGATCTGCTCTGGTTAATTCAAATTCATATTCCAAATGCATTGAAGCTTCATACTGTATTTGAATACAACTTGCAGGTAATGCACTCTTTGAAGTTACCATGTGTCCGTCGGGGTTAATTGGTTTCATGAAGTCAATTATTTGGTGCCCGAATTGTGGCCATGCGAATGTAACGAAACGCGTTTGCAGTGACATGGAGGTATTCGTGAAATGTCTTGAATTCGAATTTTTTCTGTTCTTCTATTAAGCTATTTGCACTACCGACTATATGTACACAACGCTAGTAAACCTTTTTCAAAGCGTTACTTCCGGCAGACGTAAGTGGGGTAATTAAAAATTGTCTACGGTACGATGTAGTCGAACTTTCCACGAAAAGGGCCATAGATCTGGTCCACCACAAACCTTGATTTGCCTGAATTCGTCGGACCAACAATGAGAGCGTTGAACGGGATGTTGCTCGGGTTCACTTCTATAGCAGTATTGCACAGATTCTAATTGCTGCCCCAATATGTTCATCCGCGAGTCACTGATAACAAAGACGTGGCAGTTCATAATGCCTGATCCACTGGCGTTCCTCTCGAGCTCAAGCTGGACCCCGTCTTTGGTGTTCACGAGGCGCGTGCCACTGCCGTGCATCGACTGATCTGCCATTGAGCGCAAATCGATCAAAAGCCCGAACTTGTCATCGGTGTAGAACTTCGTCAGATTCATGTGCGGCGTTTTTGTCTTGATAAAGAAGCGGCTGGCTTCCTCCCAAATGTCCTTGCCTTCGATGCCGTTGTTGTACAGCATGTTGGGTAAGCCGTTCACCGTAACGCTGACTTTCGTCAGGCCAGGGTTGAGGTACTGTTCTGAATCCCTGGTGCCAGCGACACATGGCTCAACAAAGAGGAGAAGGAGGCCTTTAAGGGACCTTCTCTGGGGGATGACTCTGAGGTTAATCCTTGTTTCCGTACCTTTCACGAAGGTGACCGCCTCAGCCCGCATCACGTGATCGTACATGAATTCCTTGCCAGCGGAATAAACACTATGTGCGAGTCTTGCGTTTGATCATTTCGTACTCGAGCTGTATGTTAGTCAGCGTGTATTTCAGTTTTGTTGGGCCAGAGCCTTTGACAAGCTGCGAGGCCGGCGCTAGTGTCAACTCAAACACGAGGTCGTTGTAAAGAGCTTGGGGGTAAAAGACTCCGTGGTCGGTCAGAATCTGGTGGTCCAGTCTGATTCGGTATTTCGTTCCGAAAACATTGTTCAGCGCTTTTTCCGTGCCAATACCCGTGGTTTTCTTATCCCCAGCGTTTGAGCGGATCTTGCAAAGGTCCTCACTCTGAATGCCGTCCAGCAGCATGTTGTCCTGCTCCTCCTTCGAGAGTAAAAGGTCCTCCAAGATCTTGAAGATGTCATACCCCACCGTGTCCTGCAGTATGGTGCCCGCGTACTTCACAACCAGCTTGTCGACCAGAGTGCGCACGACGTTTTGAACGAGGAAGCTGTTGGCGCGCCCTCCAGACAAGTCGATGTTTAAGAGCAGTGCGAGCGAGCCGGGCACGAGGACCTCATTCTCATTCAGCTTGGGCACCGAAACATACAGGGTCTCGCTGGGGCTGGCGTCGCTACGATCAAAGGTGATACGTTTTACTGCACGCTCGGCTTTCATCGCGCCGAGATTTTTCTCGTTGTGCGTTGGCCGAAGGTTTGCTTGCACCGCCGTCATTTATATGAACAAAAAATATTTTTGTTTAATATACAATGGCAGAAGGTGGACACTCTGGATACGACGACCCCGTACTTGACCATGCTATTGACCACGATGACGATGACAAAGAACAAGAGGTCAATACTACCCGTCCATTTCAGCCTGGCTCTGCATCGACACCCTTCCATAGTGGTGAACACTATGAAATGCAAACAATGCAGCACGAACAGAGCGGGATGCCTGACACTTCTTACACCGAGGAAACTCCTTTGGTGGGAAGCAGTGCGCAATCAATGAGAGAAAAAGCGTGGAATAGTCTCAAGGGAATATTTCCAGAAAGCTCGGGGACAAATCTTGAAGCCTCTTACAGCCTAAAGGGCAAATCATAAGTAAAAATGGCTGGAGCCAGCAAAAAAATATATGCCCTTTTCACCAAAGAAAGGTCAACAGGAAAAGAAAGGCTAAATCCAAATCTTACAAAAGAAATCAAAGACCAACGTGGGCTGATGGCACAAGAAATTATCGCTCAAGACAATGAGAGCATAAGAGAACAACGTCAGAGATTGAGAGAGACCGAACAACAATTAAAGACATGCTGAAAAAATTGCTGCAGAAAAGGAAAAAGCTACTCAAGAGGTTCAAAATCTGAGAAACAGAATTGAGGAAACTCAAGCAAGGATTTACGGGTTATAAGATGAACAGGGTTCCAATGTTGAAAGTGAGGCAGAACTGCGGAGACAGCAGCAACTGATAAAAAATCTTAAAACAGATTTTGAAAATGCTAAAAAAGAGGTGACAGCTCTTGAAAAACAAGCAAAAAGTAAAGCCAATGAACAAACCCGGATCGACCAACTCAGGGCAAGCCTGGCGGCCAAAGAGAGCGAAAGGAACACCATGGAAAAAAGGCTCAACGAAACAAGAACGTTGGATGAACTGCGTGAGCAAGAATCCGACATTCAACGACAAAATGAGGAAGATCAGAAAATCATCAACGATGAGAACGCCTCACCCTCTGACAAAGAAGCCGCGGAAGGGAGAGTTGCGGAAAGAACGGACGAGCTCGCGCGTTTGCAAACGCAGATTGAGGAAAGAGAAAGAGCGCTTCCACTTCGTGAGAGGGTCAAAGAGATCTTCAAAAAATATGGCGTGACAGTTACAGCCATCTTTCTTGCTGCTGGTGCCACGATTGGTGCTGTTATTGGCGCCATTGCCAACTCTTTGAAGGCCACCGGCAAAGCGTTTGGAAAAGGTCTGAAAGATGTTGGCTCAAAGGATGCAACTGCTCTGCCAGGTCTCATTGGCCCGAGTGTGAGTTTCCTCCTAAGAGCCGCTTGTCAGGCTATCGGTTTTCTCGCTGAGCACATCTGGCTGCTGATTTTGGCTGTTGTGGGCTTTCTGGTCGAGACCTATATCAAGAAGCAGCGTTAACGAAATGACAAGAATGCCAAACCCGCAACTGCAACCGCACCAACAGCGACGGCTATTTTGTTCAAATCATGTGACTCACTGCCGGAGCCAACCGTTGGCATTGGTTCAGATTCCGTTTGCTCCGTTGGAGTTTGCTCTTCTGCAGCTGTTTGGATCACAGGCGCTGGATTTGGAGGTGACTGTTTGGCGGGTTAATTTTCCATTTCCCGCCATCCATTAGCTGAAGCGCTGCTTTTTTTGTGCTTTTGTTTACCCCGTCGTTGACACCCAGCTTCATACCTGGCGTCGCTTGTTTGAGCTGGTTGTTGTAGCCAACCCTGCTCTCTGTGTTAATTACCATCCGCGCGGGCATCAGCCAGGCCCCCGGGCACACAGCAAGGTTGAGCCTCACCTTTGCCTCTTCTATGGCAAGTTGATATCTTTGAACTGACTTGGCCAGATCCGTTTTCCATCGCGTCTTCCACCAAGACAATATACTCACTTTGCGCCTCCATTGCGCGCCCCCATTGCCCAGGATGCTGCTTCTCACGTTAACTTACGCGCCAAGGACACAGTAAACGAACGCCTCTATCGACTGGTTTATTCGCGACAAACCCGCCTGGGTCAAACCTGCCGAGGTTTTGGGCGCGAACCAATTGAATTGCTCTTCCACGGCGTCGTTTCTTATCAAGCATACTGAAATTCCCTTTTCTGGCGCCTTAGAGTCCTCGTCGTCGAATTTTGCTTTTGCCGATGGATAGGGCACGTCCCGTATGAAAGGGTCGTGGCAATAAATCTAAACGCTTCCCAGCCCATGGTTTGCACCGTACGTGAAGCGGAAATCAGTTGACGGGTCAACACCGAACTCTACGCACAATTTTTTGTAAGAAGCTACGTCGTAATGGTTGTTAATCTGACTGAATGTAGGGTCGCCCGGCAATGCGCTGAAGCTTTGGATGCCTCCGAGCTGATACAAGATGCGCCGAACCGTGAAGTACATGTGGAAGATATAAGAAGCCCGCACCTGCGGCGGCAGATTCAGCGTTGTGTGATATTTGTCAAATACCTCACGAGAGATTCCGCAACCTGTCGTCGCGCACCACACTGCAAAGTTCAGCTGCTGTGCCCAGAAAGATTATACCCCGCAAGCCATTTTTTTGCGGGCTTTGACGTTTCGAACTTTATCTGTTCCTTTTGAAATATCTCTCTGAACTTTGTTGTAAAATACTGGTCAGGCATTACATAAATATTGATTGAGTTGTTGAATATTTTCTTCAAACTTGGTGCAGCGTCATGAAATTCAACTGCTGGAACCGGCAGCGAACTTTTTACTGCACTGGGTGATAACTGGTAAGGCAAGCCACCAACGTCATCCAAACCAAGCGCGCTTTTCATGTCTGTACTCCAATATTTGCCGTCTGAACCGAAGACGCTTTGCAGACTGCCTTCACCCTCTTTGTGAAATATTTCAGCTGTTGCTGTGTGGTCAAACGCAAAAGTTGTCTGTGCTACAAATTTGATTTTGTTGGCCCTCGGAAACCTTGCAGAAAAAGCTGCTCACGCCTTGTCTTGTGCAGCCTTCGCGATCGCCTCGGGGTTTTGTGAGGTTGGCAGACTCCTTACCTTCGATTTGATTTTGCGCTCTTTTTTCGAAATAGGCAAACGCAACAGAATCTGATTGTGCGGTTTTGAAAATGTTCATCTTTTAGTACTCCCCATTATTTTTTAATTATAAATTTATGTGCTTACTATTGTAACAACAGAAAACGGTCACACTGTTTACTTTGACAAGCCAATTCTGAAACCGAGTTATATCCGGCTGTTAAGTTGTTCGCTTTATAACTCGTGGGACAACTTAAGAGAAACGGGGAAAGTGTTTTATGAATAGAAAGGATAGAATAAACAAGACGAAACTCTTTTGCTACCTGGCAACTATGATCTCGAAAGTATCCAAAACTTTTTCAACGAAGGTTTCGGAGAAAAAATCTTTTTTGCAACGAGGGGTACATTCGGGAGAACAGTAATCATTGCCCCAAACAAACACAAAATTGGCACAGAATTTGGTTTGAGTGAGAGTTTGAAATTTTTTCTTGATAAAAACAGCAATAATCTTGTTTACTCGCAAATTGTTCTCGATGGTGTAAAAACTGGGAACTTTTATTTTATCCACTGTGATTTTTTAATAGTGGACAGAGAGCAGAATCTTTTCAACGGCAAGCACTCAAGTGTTCTTGCGAGCTTTGACATTAAAGGAAAGCCTTGTGAAAAAGTTTTATATCAGAGCGGGGAGCAACATGTTCTGAGGGACAAAAATACAGGCAAAGAAGTGTCAATTTTGAACATCTCAGTAAAAAATGAAAATGGCGAACTGTTTGACTTTCACGGGTACCCAATTCATTATATTTGAGAGATAAATTAAAATGTTGTAATATACCATGTCTTTAGTGAATGTCTTGCCAAGTGCACCGCCTGATAATATTTATCCAGAGCTACCCATCTCAAGAACCCCAGAAAATTTCCGGCTAACTGAGCCGATGAGGCAGAACATTACAGGCTTGTGTTGACAAAATATAAAAAAGCTCGGAAAGTGATTCACTATTCCGTGGTCTCTCTTGGCGCTGTGACAGCCGCTCTGTCTTCCGGGGACGTTGCAACTTCACTCACTGGCGTCGGAATTCTGGAATGGCAGCCCTTTCAGGTTTTGCTTCCACATGCCTGTCAGTTATTAACAAGAAGCTTGAAAGGAAAGTTAATAATTAGTTAGAAAATTCAAGCTCTGGCACTTGCAAAGCATGACTCAATAAAAAGCTCTGTCTCTCAAGCTCTTGACGATAACAATGTTTCCGACTCAGAATTCAAACAAATAACACGTGAAATGCAGAAATATCGTGAAATCAAAGAGACTTTGCGCTCAAACTTCGCGAAAAAACAGACCGATTTATGCCAGCCGGATCTTGAAAAGATAAAAAACCAGATTCGGCAAGAGTTTCGAAAAAAACTGGCGGCGTCCAGCACAAATTTTAACTAAACTTTGAGAGAAAAAGTACAAAAATCTCTCTGAGTGTTATAAAAATTAGATAACGCGGGCCAGACTGATGGTAATATATAAGGGAACTTGACATTAACTTGTTAGTTCACATATTCTGGTTAAGCTCTGGGAGGTGAAAGTTGGCCACTTTCTGAATCCGGTGAATTACCGGGAAAAGGGGAAAGTCCTTCCAGTGGGACAGTACCCTCGGGTTGAGCCCGCCTGGGCCCTACTGGTAACAGGGGTGCTCAGAAATCCCTCGGGATTTCAAACCTCGCTCGCAGAGGTAAAATGGGAACTGACAGCCGCCTTGTCAGCGGCGGGAAAGTCCTGGCCGGGGCCAGCCAACGAACAGCCAACGAGCACCCCCGACAATGGTTTTGTCCCTTTTTGTGACCTGTCACGCAATGCCACGCGTGACTTGCACACAAACCGTCACACAACGCCACGTGTGACGCGTTCATCTTTTTTTACACTCGTGGTTATAGTATATGTGTGATGTGAGAAAATAATGGTCTGAAGATGAAGTGTGTATTTGTCGACTTCCGGGGAACTTTTGGTTGTTTGTTTCCTTTGTGGTTGTTTCCGCAGTAGTATATCCGGAAGTCGACAAATGCACACTTCATCTTCAGACTATTATTTTCCTTTTAACCCCCCCCCCCCCCCAACCCCCCCAAAAAATACGAAGTGAGTAAAGCGAACTTCGTATATAACACACAATACAGTACTGGTTCTGGACACAGCAAGTTTGCAGTTTGTTTTAACTTATCGCTGGAAGCCGTTTACACTTAACTCGGCGACATTTCGTAGCCGAGTTTAGTGTGAAAACGCAGGGAAAAACGGCTTCAAGCGATAACTTAAAACAAACTGCAAAATTGCTGTGCCATAACCAGTACTTTATTGTATGTCACACGGACTTTGTTCAATTGACTCTTAATTTCCCTTATCAGGCAGTATTTTTAGAGAACTTTAGTGGAACGAAACGAAAGAGATCAGATCGGCTCGACGCATTTAATATAGAAACAGTTAAAAATGTCCCACTATCTGAACTATCGCAACTACGCAACCTGTTAAGTAAAGACAGTAAGGACGATCTGCTCTGGTTAATTCAAATTCATATTCCAAATGCATTGAAGCTTCATACTGTATTTGAATACAACTTGCAGGTAATGCACTCTTTGAAGTTACCATGTGTCCGTCGGGGTTAATTGGTTTCATGAAGTCAATTATTTGGTGCCCGAATTGTGGCCATGCGAATGTAACGAAACGCGTTTGCAGTGACATGGAGGTATTCGTGAAATGTCTTGAATTCGAATTTTTTCTGTTCTTCTATTAAGCTATTTGCACTACCGACTATATGTACACAACGCTAGTAAACCTTTTTCAAAGCGTTACTTCCGGCAGACGTAAGTGGGGTAATTAAAAATTGTCTACGGTACCTTCATTGGGTGATTTTTTCGAAGAAAAATTTCACGTCAATTTCAGAAAATCTTGAAATTCACACGAGTTCAATACAATCTCAAAGTACGAAACCTTTTTACCGCATAGTTGTTCTTTTATTTCCTGTGAGAATATGAGAGGGGGGGGGGGGGGGGTATTATTAGAGAGAAGTGTAGTTTACATTTATACACACAATTATAACGTGTAGTTTGTTTCGTTCGATGTAAGACCGATTTTCTTACCATGTTTCACCAAAATGAACATGGAGGTATTCGTGAAATGTCTTGAATTCGAATTTTTTTCTGTTCTTCTTTAAAGCTATTTGCACTATCGACTACACAGCGCTAGTAAACGCTTTTTGTACAACAAAGCGTTACTTCCGGCAGACGGAAGTGGAGGTTGCGTCTCTTCACAAAGGAACCAAATGATACATGTCTTCCCTTAAGGTGGCTGAACACAGTATTGGAAGATTAGAGTGCTTGCACTTCACGAGCCCATATTTGGCATACATATTATACAATACCACTGAAGTCTAGAGATCAAATGCGGCCTTAAAAATCTGGTTAATTCAATTTTGCGGAAAATCCACTCGTTAGATTTTGGCTTATACAGTCAACTCTCCGCAAACGGACACTCTCGTAAGCGGACAGCTCTACTTACGGACGGCTTTTTAAATCCCCGTTTTTACCTCTCAGTCAAACTTTCTATTTACACATTCCCGTAAACGGACACTCTCTCGTATGCGGACGCGGACACTTTTGAAAATGAAAATTGGATTTTTCCTTTGTTTACGCTCTCTCGTAAGCGGACACACCATGTACGTAATTGACTCTTGGCAATGAAATTTGTATTTAATTTGCAATAAATCAACAAAAATATGACCTTTAACAGAGCAACAGAACAGCGGGGATCGCTTTTTACAAATTTCAATTATCTTCAGTTGCTATTTTTGTCTTCGCAATAAAACACAATTAACACCCGCTAATTAACTCTCCCGTAAGCGGACATCCACCCTATTTTTCTTTGGTGTCCGCTTACGGGAATAATTCTCGTAAGCGGACAGCTCTACTAACGGACACGTTTTTCAATTCCCGAGGGTGTCCGCTTACGAGAGAGTTGACTGTAATTGCCCATATGTTAATAGAGCTGTGTTATCTCTATGGCAGGAACTGTATGCGATTGTGACAGACAGCTTTTTATTTATTTGCAAAAATTAGGTTCTATTTAATTCTAAGCGTATCGCTGATTTCCTCTGTCAGATTTTCATTTTTATATGTGTCATAATATTGTCTGAAAGCATGCCAAAGATCATCAATTTCTAATGACTAGATTTGGAGAAAATTCAATTTGTTTAGGTAACGACCCGCTCACAATTTTTGATCACACTGCGCATGCACCGGCCGTATTTTACCCCTCTTTGCAATGCGCAAAGCTGTAATGCACATTTTACCAGCTGGCGAGGCTTTTTTAAGATATATTTGCTGCCGAGTTGGTCATCATGTGTGCTTTTATGATTAAAAGCCATGACAAGTTGGGTAGTACCGCTGACCACTCAGAGAAACTGTGCTCAGCCACCTTAAAAACCGTTTTTAACCAGTCAATCTCTGCATTCCACCATACCACGAGGTGGCTCTGAGAGCCTTTGATTTAACTTTTTATGGTCATTCTTAGCAGAAATTCTGCAATTGGAGTTGAAATTATTAAGAACCAGCAAAAATGCGGAGCTCCGCTTTTAGGCTTGGCTAAATCTATATATTAATTAGGGTAACCAATTACTGTATCATTTTGTTTAGAAGTAGAAAAGTAAACTGAAACGAGTTTCTTTAATAAATTATATTGACGGGGTGGCCTAAAGATGCCCTGATTGATGCACAAAGGATTTCTTGCATCCAAAAGTTCCTTTATGATTCGCCACGTTCTTGGAAGTGTTTCCTAAATCAATATCTTTATCAATAGAGTGGGAGGAAATTTTAACTTTGTTGTAACCTTAACCTAGCGAATTTGCCATTGGGACTACTTAAATACTATAAGGAATGTTTGACAGTTTAGGCCCTTTTGAACAACTCTAATCCATCATCTCTTGAAGCCTGCGTCGGAGACGGACAAAACGGCTACAACGCAGGTTACTCTTGATGAGATAGTCAGTCAATTAATGATTTGGAATAATAGGTGTATTTGTATTAATGAAAAACCAGTGTTTAGCCAAAGCTTATTCTCTGAAGGTTTCACTAAAGTTGGAGATTTATTTAAATTTGTCTGTAGCAAGGCTTTCGAAACAAGATCGCAGCTACTAATATATTAGATCTTCTGTATCTAAATGGCTTATAACATTCCCTTTTGCCTGAGTGGAAAAAGCGAATGTCTAGCAACGCAAATCAGGTAGCACAAAAAACAGAACCTTTCAATGGAGATAGACCATCAAAGTTATCGTCAAAGAAAACCTACGACCTCATTTCAAAGATATCGAAACCACCTTCAGCGAGAAAGACTAGTATGCCCCCGAAGACCTCTCTCTTGACTGGAAAACCATTTATTCAACTCCGTTCAAATGCGCTATTGATCGAATTCCAATAAGTTTTGAATAGAATTGAATAGAATTCTGCCCTTCAACGACTTTCCTTTTAAGATTGGGAAGATTGTACGGTTTGCCATATGTCAGAAGAAAACATGTTTGTTTTTTCAGTGCTCTTTTGTTCAAAAGTTCTGACATTCAATTCAATCTCTCTTTGAAAGGTATACAATTTCTGAAATTAAGTGACGTTATTTTTGTTATCACTCAACCACATATAGATACTCTTCTATACAATCATCTTATTTTAATATCAAAGAAATATATTTACAGCTGAAAGCTTAAAAATGCTTTACTTACAAAAGCTGTGTTTCTAACAAAAGTTAAAGCAGTTAAATGGAGCGTCGAACTGCAAAAGAGAGAAATAAATTCTCCTTCCATCATAAAAATGGAACAAGCTCCTAACACAAGGACATCATCTTAAATTACCATAAGTAAAGTGCTACTGTGATCAAATTTTGACACCTTGCTTTTTGAAGGGAAACGTACACTGCTTCATGCGAGATTAAAAATGTCGTTTTCCATTTTCAAATATCTGCAGTAGTTCCAGAAATATTCAAGTTTTAAAAAAATTGGTTAAATATGCAAATTAGGAGACTGATGGCGTCATCTACTCAACCCAATTTTATGTCAAGAGAGAAACTAGGGCTATCTCGGTCAGTTTTCTACACAGACAGTTGAAACTTGGCACAGTAATAGTTCTTCAAGCGACAAACTATGGTTGTAACTCAATCTTGTTTCCATGGCAACACACTCTTTTCCAGTCCCCTCGAATCTGTTTTCAGTATTTGAGTGATTTTTAGCCCAGAAAAATTAAACCAGGCCAACGAACCTACCTAACACATAAATATGCTTGTGAAATCATGCAGATCTGGAATCATTGAGAAATATCAAAATGGACGGCCAAAAATGGCCAGAATAGCCTTTAACATTGGGGAGGTCTGGGACCCAGCATGTTGCCATGGTAACATAATTGTTAATCGCATATTGTACAACTCACCTGGTAGAGTCATGATGCAAAGAATCAAACATTTCTAATACAAACTGGGTGAGATATTTTTACTTCATTTACTTGATTAAAATTTGGTTGAGTCTATGACGTCATCGCTTAGCTAATTTACATATTTTAAAAACTTGAATATCTTTGTAACGAAAAAAGATATTTCAAAAAAGTAAGCGGCAATTTTCTTCTCATGCAGACGACTGTTTAATGATTTAACCATAGTAGCACAGTAGCATAGTAGCATCATAGTTCTTTCCCAAGAACAGAATGCAGAGCCCCGGCCAAGGCTCAAACTCTGACTGTTCGATAAGTCCAGCACACTAACCATTAGTTCACCCCCTGGCTCCAAAGTTGACCCATACTAAAATTTGACAGTTGCATGAATACATTGAGTGGTATGCTATCTGGACAATGCATGAAAAATAATTATTTTTTAGTTTCTATTGGCAATGGCCTGGTTGGAAACACTCTCATCTGTTGTAAATTGAGTGGATGGTGGAGAAGCATATAGTGGTTAGAACGTATAGTTAATTGTTGTAATTTCTTTACAAATTATATAACAACTAAGATAAGATTGTACATTATTAGGTATATCGTGTGCCTCCTTCAGACTGTGAGCTACCGAATTCACAGATTTGATAGGCTAAAATTGATATTGACTGGCATATAGATTTTCCCATCTCAACTGGCATCTAGACTGGTTGCATTTTATGGTGAAAAAGTACAAACAAAACTACTAAAACAGTTACTTATTTTAACTGAAAATACTAAATAGAAGAGCCAAAATGCTTGATGAGGAAAAAAGTAAAGAGAAATAACAAAACTTTGTTTAGCTCATTGTCATTTGCATGAAAAATGCCAGCGAGTATGGGTATGGATGTCTTCTAACCATCATATCTTGGGTTCCTTTTCAATCCTGGGATTAGTTTTTTGTTGTGCCTGTTCTATTGGAGGTTTCTTCTACTTTTGGTAGTTGTGACCATATTTGGAAAGTCACATGACCAGAACACAGAAGCACCAAAAACTTGCACCACTTACATCTTTCTTGGATGAAACCAAAGCCAACGGCTAGAGTGCATTCCGATGCAAAATCTGCAGTACGGATTTGTTGAGATTTGTGTTAGTTGAAAAGCTATGACATCAACTTGCACCACTTACATCTTTCTTGGATGAAACCAAAGCCAACGGCTAGAGTGCATTCCGATGCAAAATCTGCAGTACGGATTTGTTGAGATTTGTGTTAGTTGAAAAGCTATGACATCATGAAACTTTTCTGACATTATAACTTTTCCAGTTACCGGTACTTGAATTTCATCAAATCCATGCTGCACAATTTTCATCTGAATGCACTCTATCCATTGGTTTTGAATTCATTCTAGAACGATGTAGGCGGTGCAAGTTTTTCTGTGTTCTGGTCACCTGACTTACCAAATGGCTACAACAGCCAAAAATAGCAGCCACACAAAACAAGCATGACAAGATTGAAAGGGAACCCAAGATATGATGGTTAGAAGTCATACATAGCAACCATTTTGTTGTTAGGGGTCTCCCCCTTAACCAGAATCTGATTAACCGCATTTAGTGGGTCTGTGTGGAAGAACCTTGATTTTGTTTGTGAGTACAGAACTCACTGCATTTGGTATGTACTAACGACCAAGGTAAAGATTCTATACAGACCTCCTACACTGTACTCAGTTAATAAGAGCTAAATAATTATAGCTCAGCTTTTTTTGAAAGTTTCTTACCGGTATTAGGCAAAAAATAGAATTGCCAGAAAGTGAGTGTCAAACACTGATCCCTAAACCTGTTTCCAGTTTAGTCATCATTGATTAATATTAATTCAAGCCCACACTAAGGTATTTTGTCCAAGGTTGTCCTAGGAACCCTTTGTGGTTTTCTTTACAATCTGATACAGTTCAACAGCAACACTGTTTACTACACCAACAGCTTCACTCATGTCATGCATGGCAATTGATGCTGGATACTGTAATGCTGCAGTTTTTGTTGCACTCACTAAATTCTTGATGTGGTTTGAAAGTTTATTAGTCACAGCTACTACTTCACTCCTTAGATCACCATGTTTGATTCTCTTACTTAATGTGTCACCAATGTAAACAAATTTATGTGCACTCAACACAATAAACTTGCTGCTGGAAACAAACAACTTTGGACTTTCATTCTTGTCAACAACAGCAAAAAAACCTTTGACAGCTTCACTCAACACAAATAACTGTGCATCAATCTCATACTTATAGAAATCCAAAAGTTCACGATCATTCAGAGAAACCATGCATCCATTTGTTGTACCATCCTTTATAAAGATTGAAAGAGGACGATGATGAAGTGATTTATCAACCGAGCATAAATTTCCTATCTTTTCAAGCCGCAACGTTTCTGAATGGACATTCTTTGATTGTTTTAAACTTTGGGGTAAATCAGAATCTGAAATGTGAACAGTGCCCTGCTTCATCAAAGTAGCTATGTTGCGTTTTTCTGAACATATCTGTTCTCCATCCATATTTTTGTGATCATGTAACTGTGTTGGATCTGAATTGCATTTTCGCCGAGGTGTTGATAGCTCTGTTTCAGTCTTGTGCTCTCTCCAAACAATATCTCTTTTACCATGTCTGTTATCAGAAAATAAAGGAATCTTGTAACTCTTCCTTGATGTGTTCCTCCTGTCTAACTTTGGCTTTGGTGGTGGCCCTGGTGTTTCACCATTTGTTGTTTCAAAAGGAAACTTATCTGTGCTTTTCTGCCTCAGATGCTGGCACTTTTCACTGCTGTCTTTCCTCTGTGGAGGTGGTGGGGCAGATCGTGATTCTTCTACAACAGAATCTTTTAGTTTGCCTTTAGTTGACTGCAAACGCATTGGGAGCTTTGGTGCAATGTTTTCCTCATCACCTTCAACACCAGCTCTTTCACTGCCACTACTGTTCCGTTTGTGTGTGTCCATCCCACAAACACGGCGCACAGTTGAAGGACTCCATTTCCCACCATTAGCTGTGGGTTTGAAATTTGCATCAACAGTATCTTTTATGGTACTTGCAGTAAGTGTCAAAGTCTCTTTGTCTGACTTTTCTGATTCAAGCCCCGACATTTTGGTTTGTGTTACTTTGTGGGCTTGGTACTCCTCATCTGATTTTCTGAAGTCTGATTTACTTTTCTTGGTTGTGATGTTGTACAGTATTGTTGCAGCTGTACGAATAATAGCTGCCAAATTTTGTGAGTTCTCAGGAACAGAGCGGATGTGAACAACAATGAGATCTAGGTCATCATGTGTTTTGTCACCTTTGTCCAAAGTAACCTCCCAGCCCTTGTCATCAAGTCTTTGCAATGCCAACTTTACTGCATAATATGTCTCTAGGAGTGGCTCTACTGCTCTGCTTAGCTTCCCACTGAGTTCCTGGTTTGGTAGATTTCTTGCATTGACCAGAGAACTGAGAGCAAATTCCGTCAATAATCTCAAGGCTACCTTTGCCTTACCTGAGATATCCCTGATATCTGCCAGCTGGGGCTTGAGAACATTTGGATTCCTCCATGTAATTGTGACAAAACTTAATAGCTTGTGAACTGCTCCATTTACAGCTTGTTCAAGCTTCGTTAAACGCTGCAAAGCTTCTGGTACATCTAACTTTAATCCCTTGACGGCATTCATGTTGATGCGTTGTAAGATGCTGACTTGACTTCGTTTTATAGTGGGAGCTCCACCAACTTGACCCAGTGCAATAGGCTGAAAACAAGACAGCAAAAGATTAATATCAGCAGTCCTTAACCATCTCACATATCTAAAACAGCAAACTGAGAAACCTTGCAAAAATTCTATGCTGTTTTCTTAAACCCCTATGACCATGGAGCTTTAATGTAATAAAGAGAGATTGGATTAATTTTTGATACATGAATCTTTTGATTACAGCACTGCTCTTGAGGAATCCAATGGGTTAGACTAAAACTTTTGACTACATTCTTTCTACTAATCCATCAAAAGGGCTCCACAAGTTTTTTTTTTCAGTTTTTTATTGTTTTATACTATTTACAGAAATTATAACTTGAACAACATTTATGGAAAATACATATTTAAAGAAAGAAAAGAAATATAACAACAAATAGTCAAAATAAAGTGCGGTAAAGGTGGCCCAATTATCAACTATTCCGAAAAAGAGCGTGCTAAAAGTTACAATAAGGTAGTGATAATCAAGTACCAGTAACTATGCGTAATTTCGTCATGAGCAAGACTCTCAGATAATGCAACATGACAAGATGTTTCATCATCTCACTGGTGAAAGGTTAAAAGGTGATGAAAAAGGTGATGCTGATTGTAAATTGACTCCAATTACGGATCCTAAAAAGACTGAAAAGTATCCAGATGGTTTTACACTGAACCTGTTGTTGCTAGCCAGTGGTGCATTTCTGTTCTGCTGAAATAAGAATTTGATGTTTTCCAACTTACAGCTTTCCTTGGCAACAGTCAAGAATTTGTAACCTCAGCTGTTAGTCCACTTTGAAAATCAGAGTAGAAACACTCTACGAGATAAATCTTCCCTCGATTTTACAATTACAATAGTTTTGAATGTGGACCCTGCCTATCAATCCTCACTTTAAAAGCGACAACATGTATGTATGATTTTAAAATGTGTCACCAAAAGCAAGACACTTCACTTATTGACACCTGTGCCAACAGTAACAAAAGTATGTGTTGACAAAAGGTTTTTCCCTCCCTCCCTAAAGATTATTTCCTTCTCCTATTGTTCTCTAGGTAAAAAGGGGCAAATAAAGCAATCAGAATCCCTTTGCTGTGCATATTTTTTAGGGGTCCTAGAGGCTGCAACACTGGGGGCTATAAGGAATGATGATGATGCTAGGGGTCCTAGGAAGAAGGTCGTTTCTTTGTTTTCTTCTTTATTTGTTGTCACAAATTGACATGTTTTAAGTTTCCCATATCCCACAGGACCACGTGGTCTTTGTGTTTGTTTCATGAGGAAGTCGGCAAAGTAGTTGAATCATGATGGGCCAAAGGAACACAACCATAAATTCACTTCAAAAGCTCCCATCGCCTCGAGATTTCACCCAAAACATTCTTGATAGTTGCCCTAACTATTGCTTTTCTTCATAGCCGGCTGAGTAGGAATGTACGACGAATCTCGCAGATATTTTCCATGGTGACAAAGTTACCCAGAGTACGTATTATGTTTCTATAGCAACACGGGCAAGCGAGGCAAATTTGAAATGGTGAGACAAAATGGCCGACAGTTTTGCTTTCGAGAAAGAGCTTCAAAGACTTAAAGAAACAGCAACCAACGAAAATACAAAGAAAAGCACACAAACCTGGATAAATTTATGGTGCAGCTGGGCTGAAGAGCACAAATTTTACCCTAATCTTGAAGAATATTCAGCGGACGAACTAGACAAAATTCTTCAGCGATTTTTTGCAGAGGTAAGAAACAGATGCGGACTGTTTTCTTTTAATTTTGTGTAATGTACTATAAACAAAAAATTGCACAACCTTCTCGTACAATTTGTGATTAATAGGTACTCGTGATGTTTTGAAAGTTCTCAAATTGCACTCGCCTAAAGGCTCGTGCAATTTTGAGAACTTTCAAAACATCACGAGTACCTATTAATCACAAATTGTACGAGAAGGTCGTGCGATTTCCTATACGAATTTATATCGTCACATGAATTCACAAGGCATTGAGATTCAAGACAATGGATAGGTATAATTAGAATCACAAGCGACTAGACGGAAAATAAACACATTGTTTACCAAAGTTGAGGCTACAAATTGACAGCCTTAGAATGTTTCAATGAAGTTTAAACTCCGGGTAATATCTACCTGAAGAATATTTTTTAGAAAAATTTATCTACCGCCTTTTAAATAGTGACCATTGCAATAAATGTAGGGTCAATTTGACGAAAACACAAAATAACACTTCACGTCTGTTGATATTCAAGCCAGTGTTTTCAGAAATCGAATTCTTGGTTTTCATGTGACGTCATAAAATTCTGAAATATATAAAATATATCTAAAAATATATCTTTTCGCAAATTTTCAGCTCAATAGTACAGTATGTTGCCCTATTTCCCAGACACCCCTATTTCCGGACACTTTGACTTAACGATTCTGTATTTTGTTGAAAACATAAAAAATCCGATCGATACATTCCAAAGACTTATCGACTAGTCAGCTTTCGTTTGATACTTTCGTGGCCAAGCCACACTCCGTTTAGGCGATAACATTCGTTTTCAGTTGAGGTAGGTAAATTTTGTTTCTTCTTAAATGCGATTTTTAGCGCACGTTGAATTACCTATTTACAGGTAAGTGGTCTGTTCTCCCAAAATACGATACAGATTAAACTTTTTTTGGACACAAAGTCAAGCTTAAAGGACTAGGTTTGTCAGCATATAAGAATTTTCTGTTTTCAGTTTCCTATCTTCGAACTTGACCATATTGCCCCTCAGAAGGGCACAAATATGGCACCTCCATACTAATCTTCGGCAAATAACTCGTGAATGGGACACTGCACAGGCCTGAGACTTCGAGACTGAAATTTTTTACTTATTTTTCACCTACTTCTGTAGTTGAATCATTTTTGATAGCGTGACAGTGAAAACCACCACTAGAACGATTTTGCTAAGATTTTCACCAAATGTCATTGGATGCTTTTCAATTTATTTCAGACCAAAGTCATCTGTTATGAGGCTTGGTGAACAAACATTTTCATAGCATCCAGGAACTAATACAATTTTGTTGTATTAATTTCTAACACCTTAGAACTTTGCTATAAATTTTCTCGAAATTGTTCTTATAAACATTCTTCAAATGTGGCAGACCTCAAGAAATGTATGCCGGGTCAAAGATCCAGGAAGGGTTTTCCAAAATTATCTCTTGGTGACAAGTTATTCAATCTTGAGTAAAGTGAGGCATGACGTCACTACGTTGCTATGGTAACTCCGATCACAATAAAACATATTTCATCTGAAACTTTGATCTTTCTCTAGTGCACTTGGAGCAATCGATTTTCTGTCGGATACTCTTTGGCGGTACACTAGCTGCTCAAAGTTGAAAGGTATCGTCACAAAAAATCCGATCGAGCCACCTTAAGGACGAAACCCAAAAAATTTCACCCTATTCAAGGAAAAAACAAAAACTAAGAAAGGAATAAATGGGTAAGCTTTGTCATTCCGTAACGTTTTCAGTTTGACAGACCATGTCTTTTTCGTTTGACGTGTTGTTTACGCATTGCAAATTGAAAAATAGCCAAATACAATTTAGGTACCATATCTAAGGATCACTCCGTGAAGAATGCCAAAGAAGCAAAAATGATACCCTATAAAAATTTTAAGAGGAACAAGAACAAGAAGGAACAAGAACCTTGAAAAATCATACCCCGCGGCACATACCTATATAGCCCATACATGGAAGTACCCCTCCCCCTGGGAGCGTTTTGGACATGGCGTGGCTGTGTAATATGATCTTATCTTTCAGGAATGTTCCAGCAACAACAAATTCCATAAATGCAGATATTATGGTATTATTTTGTTTTGCAGACTGAAATATTCAGTTATTTGTTCCGCACACTTGAATTACGTGAATGAAGCCGTTAAATCAATCTGACTGTAGAATCATGCAAACTAAAAAGTAAATTGTTTGATCTAGATCAAGACATTTACCTCTGGGGATGCTTTTGCAAGGTAGTCACATTCTTTCGCAAATTACGTAGTGTCTTTATTTATCATAGTCACATGTTAGAACATGTTCCTGTCCTGAGCTGTCAAATTTTAGGCAATCATCGCCTTGGCTCAATTTTCTGCATGACTGTTTATAACAAAGGTCATTTCTTCAAAAAAAAAATAACCAAATAAAAAAACATCATATCCTAAAGATTTTTCTGTTTCCTGGATGTTTACGAATTTCGCTCCAAAAAACCTGGTGGGAGTTTTTACATATTTAATTACAAAAGTGCTGTGAAAATATTTAACTGGCATGTCTGTGATGAAAGCTAAAGCACACACGTCTTTTAAGCTTACTTTGAAAAGGTTACTTCAAACCTTTGCAAGTGTCCTCCAGAAAAAAAAATTGTATGCATGCCGTTGAACTTGACAGATCTATAAAAAGATAACCAATAGAAATAAAAGTAAATGCTGACACCTTTTCGGAGATTGATGCTTTGTGATTAACACTGCACAGTTATTTTGCATGAACGATCGCATTTGATACCTGATTAATTTGCTGGAACGTCAGTCGGTCATTTTGGAGTTGACGGCCTTTGCCGCCTTTAGAAAGCAAAAGCCAAAAAAAAATATATTTTAGGAATTCTACATTTTATAGCCTTTCTGTTGATATATAGTTTGTAGGAGTTTCCTTGAAAACAGCGCGCGTTCGAAATTTTTTCTGGAGGACACTCCCAAAGGTTTGAAGTAATCTTAAATCTTAAATTATTTTTTTGGTACAAGAGTTGCAACACTGGACAACAGCCAATGTGATATGTTTGCCAATAACGTGACCTCAGTTGAACTAAACAGCACCCTTGAGAGCAGATATTAATTTTTAAATTGTCCTGCAACAGACTTAGGACACATGCATACTACACATTGTATTCTCCCAAATGGAAATTGTCAGTCCAGTTAATAATTCCTGATCGCTACGCCCCCCCAAAAAACAAAGTGGCATCCCTTAATACAGACGTTTCTTTTGCACATGCGTAAAGAGAACAGCCCATTTTTCCATTAAAAGAATACTGCCAAAAGGAAAGCAGACAGGTTACTGAACTAAATATACCTTGGTGATATATATTCATAAGTAATAACATTTCACTGGCATTTTAACTCACATGCACTGGATAATTAATTAATCAACTAATTAGTGACAGAGAAGGGGGGGGGGGGTCAGTCTAAAATAAAAAATAAAAAACCAAGGACAAATTAAGAACTACACCGGCCCAGGGCCGTACGGTTAATAATTATCTAGTTACTAAGAGTTTTAAATGGATGATGAGTGGCCACATGACAATTTCACACTCGAATTAACTATGAACCCACCAAATGTCGGTCGTTAAGTATTCATATATTCATGCCACTGTTTAGGCTCATAACTGATTCATCAGTGTTCCAGTCGGATTTCGCTCGGTAATGTACGACCTCTATAGAAATCGGAATTCGCTTTGGTGAAATGTGGAACTATTTCCTTTTGTTTATCATCCAAGAATGAACAATAGCTTTAATGCGAACCATTTTCATTAGTAATTTAACTACACAACACGAAAAAGCATAATTTTGCGGCACATAACTTAATTAGCTATGAGTGGCTTCGCGAGTTCATTCAGGCGCAACGTTCGTTTTTCGTAGCTCATACGTTGTTTCAAAACAGCTTAGTTTTACAGTCCATGGGTTTTTAACCAGGCGGTTAAAGATCGTTATATTTAATCTACTAATCTATGCTCGACAAATGCTGTCCAAAGAAAAGTTGAATTTAGAAAAAATAATAAAGATGAAATACTACAGACTGAAAATATACCAGTGCTTTTAATTGTTATCAAAACACAAATCAGGGACGAACACGAACGCTCTTTCGGCATCAACTGCGTTGAATGGACTTTCCAAAACAACATTCTTTGATACATTCCTTCCCAAAATGATCCGATCATATAACTGAAACGCTGTCATTTACTTATCCAGTAAAAATAAGCAAGTAAATTTGAATGCACTTCAAAGTCCGAAGAAAATAAAATTCGTCAAAATACATTTCTCCTTCATTCTGCATGGGACTTGCAAAAAAGAAGGCTTCGCACCTTCGTATGATTGGAGGCCCAGACAATGTCAGACGAAATTGAATGTCAAGCAAACAAAATGCATTCGGGGTTTTTTAAAATTTAGTCAAACAGCCCTCCTTTTAAGAAACCTAAAAAGCAAGAAGAAGTTTAATTCATTCACTGATCTCTGCAAACATGCTTGAATTATCACGCGTGGCCACAGACCTGATATATGTGCATAAATTTACCGTAAAGACTTGTGTATAAGCCGCACTCGTGTATAAGCTGCACCCCCAACATTCCAGCATGATTTTGGAAAAAAATAAGAACTCCAAAAAAAGCACTCTGTAAAAAAGTTTGTTGTTTGTTCGCAGATGTTCACAACAATCTAATGTTGTGCATTTACAGTGCCATTAATAAATTAATCAACTCCGAAAATACCTTTTAAAAGCTTCTCTTTAATCGATTTCCCTATCCCCTGTGACTGACAACAGTTGTATTGATAATGTCAATAGGCCATTTCCGAGTTCCCTCGAGCCTCTATTTCAAGGCGAGTCTAAGTGCGAAAGTTTTGTGATGGTAATCAATTTTGCTTTCCATATGAATGGAAACTCATTTTCATTACAAAGACTTTGCACTTAGACTCGCCTTGAATTAGAGGCTAAAGCGAACTCGGAAATGGCCTATTGGCCACCGTAAAGAGATTCAAGAGCTGACGTTTCGAGCGTTAGCCCTTCGTCGGAGCGAATCAAGGAATTGTGCGTCGTGTGTTTTTATATACAGAAAGATGGAGCTTCGCTATTGGCTGGTGCCTGGTAACGTGAAAACTTCAGAATAAATTAGTTGAATGAAAAGCGTTCGTTGATACCGTGAGGATTAAGAGTGCTGATTTGAAAAATAAATTTTTGTTCTAGAGTTTTATGGCTTTCCGTGTTTCCTTGGTGAAGGGAAAGGCCGCAGACTGCCATATGTTGCTTAGAATGATTTGGGAGATTGAAGTGTCTCGCGACCGGTTTCGATGCATTTTTGTCGTCTTTCTCTACGTCACGAAGGTGTTCTCGGAATCGGTCGCCAAGTCGTCTCCCTGTTTCGCCGATGTATAACTTTTTGCAAAGAGTGCAAGTTATACAGTAGATGGCATTGGCTGAGGTACAGGTGAAATGATATTTTGTCACCGTTGTGAATGAAAGGGCACGTTTTGCATCGTGCGCGAGTGCATTTAAAAGTTCCGGGTTGATCACTAGTTTGGAATGCACTTCTGACTAAAAAGTTACCTATGTTTTTGTCGCGTTTAAATGAAATTAATGGAGGTTGCAAAAAGATTCTACCAGTGTCGGGATCATTTTGAAGTAATAGATCGTTTTCACGTGACGTCACAATTATTTCCACCGCCATATTGGTGTACAGCATTCAATTGCGTAATTAATGCAAATACAACTCAGATCTACAATTGTAGCCTTCTCTCCGATATGGATGTCCCTAAATGTGAACAAAAGTCCGACGAAAAGCAAGATTTAAGTTGTCTTCCGATTTCTGACTATGCTAAGAAGCTAGAACCTCCTGTTAAGAAGCGTTATTTGGAGAAAATTTCTGCAATTGGAATCGATCCCGTGCTTATCGAGGGGAAGCATTTTGAAGCGGACTGTTTGCCTCCTGT
>OX393561.1:27394314-27429314 GCA_947652115.1 Blastomussa wellsi
TGATCACTAGTTTGGAATGCACTTCTGACTAAAAAGTTACCTATGTTTTTGTCGCGTTTAAATGAAATTAATGGAGGTTGCGAAAAGATTCTACCAGTGTCGGGATTGATTCTGATTCTGCCAGTGGCTTCCGAAATGAATGCGCAAAGGAATAAAGCAAGCCTTCAAGCCGAAAAATCCAAACACCCATTTCAGAAAGACGCACTCAATTCATTCTGGAGTTGTAATGAGAAAGTAGGCACCTCATATACAAATTTAGTAGAGATGTTACAACTTGTAGAAACAGTTAACTTGTCCAATGGATTGTACAATCATATGTCATGCATACAATAACCGTACAATCACATGCCATAATGCAGTTAAATGAGTAACACTTCCGGCTATTTAATTTCACTTCTGGTTATATTTTGTTCTCAAGGAACTGTTGAATAGGTTGGGGGAGGTTCACATGTTTTTGTATGAGTTTTTGTTTAGAGTCCATCCATTATTTTTTTTTTAATATAAAGAAAGTGGGAGGGCCACAACTTTTTTCCAAAACGTTTCTAAGCCCCAGCCCAATAAGCCTCCTTTGCAGCCGTTATTAGGGTCGTCATGCAATGCTCCTCCCCACTAATGGCTGCTTCAACCTGAACCACATTTCTTTCCACAGATTAGCCAATCACAACTTGGCTCAGATATTCCTGAGTCAGTCGTGCCAAAACTAATTGTCCAATCACAACTACTGTTTTATTGACAACCCATTCATGACGAGCTGCGCTTTCCTACAAACAAATTAGATTGAATGACAAATGGTCTTGGTGCAGACCAAAAGAAAAGCGGGCTCTGGGGATGAAATTGTATTTACACATATAAATTGTACAACAGTAATGCTTATGCTGATAAACTAAAATTCACGAACACCTACCTGAACAGGAACATCATACACATTGACATCTTTTCCCCTTCCATCACCATAAATCTCTTGGTAGTCCACGTAATCATCATCTGAACTCAACTTTGCACTGTCTGTGCTACAGGTTGACTGACGCTTAACATCACTACTTTTCACATTTGCCACAACATCTCCACGATTTCTTTGCTTCTGTAATTCTGAACTGTTTCTTTTCTCTTCTAGTAAGGAATTTGTATTTTTTTCAACTGTAAGACTCACTCCTTGTGGTGGCCTCTCGAAATCATGATCTCCTGTTATGAGGGGAACATCATAGATATCTGTAGGTATTTCAGGTTCTTCATCAACTAGTGAAGGCTGTTTATTCTCACTTCCCCCTCTTGGCACCCCTTGATTGGCACTACTATCTGCACCTTTGTTGAGTGGCAAGCCAGTTGACTCATTAGTAAACAGCTGAACTTTATTCTGCTCCTTGTCAGTAACATTTCCCAGCATGTCAAAAACATCTTGAGGCAGGTCACTTTCAAGATGTCCTGCAGGTACATCATACAGATCATCAATTATTGCTTGCTTCTGAAGAACATCTTTAGTTCTAGATTGCTTACTGTTGATTTCACCACTTAGAGAACTATTACCAGGAAGATAATTAAATTGCTGCTGCAACTCTTGTAATTCTTCACAGGAGGAGTGCATAAATCTGCCAAGTTGGTCAGCATTTGGAACATCATAGTCAGGACTTCTGGTTCCCCTTGGTATGGCATAATCATCAGCAACCTCATGAGTCTTGGGAACATCATAATCAATGTCCTCAAAAGAGAAATACTCTCCAGATTTGGATGTTTGAGGTGATGTACGCCCTTCTAATCTTCTCTTAATTTCTTGCAAACGATTTCCAGGAGCAATTCCCTGCCTTCCATGTAATGAACACAGCCACCAACCAATCAGTCCATCCACATCTTGTTCCAGCACAGTGATGACGTCACCCTTCCTGAAGCTTAATTCGTCAGGTGCATCAGCAAAGTTGTCAAACAGAGCTTTTGCAAGAATAGCCTACAAATAATTAAAATCATCATCAATAAGCAACTGTTACAGTATAGTACAGTTGTAACTGGATGGCCTGTGGAGGGAATGTGGAGAGATAAGTACTGCTTAGCTGCACTCAGAATTTTTCTGCATGTCATTATTGTGGACTCACATAGCTAAAATCATGCAGTTTTGCATCTAATACACATTTCATGATTTGATATTCTGTGGATTACTTGTCAACATGGTGGTCAGCAATAAAAAATAAGCTCATTTGAAAGTGAAGAACAGCATTTTCCTTTTTGCAAAACCTCCTCTTGTTCCAGAAATATTAAAGTTTTTTGTATTGTCAAAATTGGGCACAAGCATTATGAGGAACAACCACAAAATAGAGAATGAGGAACAACCACAAAATAGAGAATATCTCTGCAAGTAAAGATGCAATGCAATTGAAACTAATCCTGTATTGAAATCCTGCATTAATCTTGAGCAAACACTGTCCACTTCCTTAAGCTTAATTACTAGTGGTAATCAAAGATTAGCAATGCGTTTGACGACTTCGATTCACTTGGCTTCATTTTGACTTGGTTTCCCGAAATTCAAGCTTTCTTTAATGCTGAAATCAACATTTTAAAATATCTTTGAACATGATTTTTCCGATTTATTCATACTAATCATAGTTAACTATGTACAAATACAATGTTTACCTGAAGAGAAGTTTTTCATACAGTGGAGCTCAGTTGTGGAACAACTTACCCACAGAATTAAGACAAGCGACTTCCTTAAGCGAGTTTAAGACAAAACTGAGTCGCCACAGTTTTAAGTAAATTTTTATTATAATTCTTAAGCGAAAATTTTTAAGTATATTTTTTGAACACGGCCTCCATGAAAAGCAGTTTTTATTCTTTTGTATTTTACACCTTTTTTTGTAGCTAGGAAGATAGGTGGTTAGTTGATTACCATAAATACTTCTAAATAAGCTGATAGTAATAGCGTGTATAAATAAAGTTATCTTATCTTATCTTATCTTATCTTAACGAGGTTGACCACAAGCATGGACATGACGTCATTCCCCCTGATGAATTTTGTTGGGGGGGGGGGGGGGGGTTCAAATTGGTGTCCCCAGATTCACAGGAAATCTCAATTTCCTTCCAATTATAAACAATTAGATTATGAGCTCGAGATTTCTATGGGGTTAATAATCTAATTGTTTTAGTAAAAATCATAATAAATGAATTATGTCTCAGTGAAAAAGGTTTAAATCTTCCTGCGAAGGGTGAAGACAATACCATTTTTTTGACGTCTCTGTGGTCCTGGGGTCTATTTAAAGACATTTAGGCGAGTTTACTTGTAGGCAAACTTCAGAAGGTAAACTTTAAATCGATCCCAGGACTTTAAATCGATCCCAGGACCACAGAGACATCAAAATAATGCAAGGAAAACACAAGGTAAGTCAGTTTTATTTGCATTCTTTTCCACACGTAGAATTAAGAGCAATTCTCGAACTTTTCTCACATATTCTTACATAATATCATGTTTATCACATACAACGTATCAGGTGCCTGTGTTTAATTTGCACGAAACCCAAACCACCACTTTACATTAGAACTGCCACAAAAAAGGCAATCAAACGAAACAACATCTACTGTCCTTTCAGTGAAACTATTATACAGAAAGTTTTCAAGAAATGCGGATGCTGATTTGAATGAAAATAGTGGCAGAATTTGGCCAAAAAAATAAACAGATTGGCGGATTTGTGTACCCCTATTCACCCCCCTCCTAGCAGGTAGCCAACAAATATTTTTCACGGGTCTATTTGCTGACTTTGCCTTACAGAGGCAAAGGAATTTCCTCTTATCAGAGACTCGCAGGCCATATCATATTGAAAGATCTCAAACGTCGTCAGATGATGTGACAAATTATAGAGTTTATTTTTCAACTTGCATATTTAATATGTAATTCCTTTTGAAAGTTTCAGTCTACAGGTGGTCAATATTTACATTAATATGAAATCAAACCACTAAAAGACGAAGAAAAAGAACATTTTTTCGTTCACATAAGCAATTTACTTTAAAATGCTAATTTGTACAGATCAGAAAATCAGTCCGTGAACGACATAACTCAGCGACGCATCTGTAAGGTTACACAATACCTTCAGAGGGCTACTGGCAAAAATGTTTTTTAACACTAAAAGGAAGATTGCTATAAAATCTACGGTAATATTTCCCAAAAAATTAAATTAAAATCTTGAAAACTGTGTGAATTATTTAGAAACCAAGGCAAATGGTCATTTTTCGTAAATTAAAAAATATAAACTGGATATCCATGTATGATACACCATTTGAAAGGTGTTGATACAAAAATTCCATAAAACTCTTAAACAAAGAAGAAGAAAGTTACAGTTTTAAAACAAATTAGAAAAGATTAAAAATTTTGTTTATCTCCACCTGTAGTGGGTATACCCCTAAACTATATCTTATTTTTCAGCTCTCAGTGAAGTGGTTCATTTCAGTTATGTTGCATACCACAAATGTATCAGGCAAAAAAGTTTCAAATGTTCTATGGGTGGTCAATCAAGTCTCAAATATGGGGGAGGTGCAATTTTATGCCTTTAAAATGCAGATCTATCCAAGACAATTTTTAGGCCAAAAATTCCAATTAATTGGACAAATATTGACCAAGTTATGACCTTATGTGCCAATTGGCACTCTTGGGGTTTAAAGGGTTGAAAGTTAATAAAACGACAAGGTGTCATAATCCTCATACCATTTCAGACAGACCATTTCATTTTTATTTTTGAGGGGGAGAAAAAGCGGGCAAAAAAGTATTGTGCAGAGCGAGCCATGCACTCACTTTTCAGTTTTCGAAAACAGGCCGAGTAGCAGTAGTTTCATATGTTGTGAAGGCAAATTTGACAGTTTTCGTTCCATTGTGAAATTCTCCTCATTAAGTTTTCAAAAAACCAGACGACATATTAAAGGAGCCTTTAAGAATATAGCACTTCAGCCACACCATTGTAAATGTCGCGTTTTTGAAGCCAGGAAATTGAGGCAAAGTGTGTGTTTCTTTGGGGTGATCCGGATCAGGATCAGAGTGGATTTCCCGGCACCTTTGATGCACCATGATCCGGATCACTGATCCTGATCCAGATCACCCCAAAGCAACGCACCCAAAGACAAAATGAAAGTGCCGATTTTTTTTTTAAATAGTACTTCATGTAAGCAACGGGATTTGTTCAATTGACTCCAAATTTGGAGGGAAGTTTGTTTAACATATAAAGGACATAACCGTGTCGGTTTTTTTTAATTTCTCAAAACTTTTTTGTTGAGAGCTATTTCTGCACGATCACCTAAAGTTGGCCTCATAGGTAATAACTGGATCCAAATGTAATAACTGGCTTCAAATGTAATAACTGGATCCAAATGTAATAACTGGCTTCAAATGTAATAACTGGATCCAAATGTAATAACTGGCTTCAAATGTAACAGCTGGCTTCAAATGTAATACAGTACCGCTCAAATGTAAGTTACCACCGTCTCCCGAGAAACGCGACTCGTATCGCGAGAAACGAGAACTGTCTCTCGAGAAATTTCTCGTTTCTCGCGAGTGCACTGCAAGTACCACTTGACGTTGTTTTGGAGAAACAAAATAAACTGCTTCTGTGCAAACAGTTGTTCGCGTGCATTGGAAAAATCGTTCAGCGAGTATGTATTTTTGGTTTATTTTTGGGGGATGTGCGACTGGAGTTTTATTGTTACTGCTCAGTGGGCAATGTTTACATACATGTATTGAGCGACATTTGTTTTGCCTGTTCTTAAACTGCTTAAATTGAAATGAAACTTGGTCGGTACTCGATATCGGTATCGGCGCCGCGACGCGCCTGATTTAATTGACTATACACTGTGCATGTTCTACATACATTCAGTGACATAAAATCAACTCAACTGACTTCTTCGTGAATTACATAGGTTAGAGCTAAAACATTTTGTGTTAGTAGCACCTTCGCTTTTCGGAAAACTTTTACTTTCATCAAACAGTCGACTCGAAGAGTTGTTGAGATGTCGCCTAATCGCTGTGACGGACTTATCGGACTTGTTTGGCTGCTTTCAACTAGCTGTTTATTTGTCGTTCAGCTTGAATTTTGGTTTTTCTTTATGCAGATAAGAATTACTTTCATCAGATGAAAGTAAATTTCTTCGGTCAATTCCAATTTCGGTGGAAGGAAAAGTCTGGAAACACAGCACGTCGAACACGTGCATTCTGGCCCGGCAAATTCCCGGAAAAGAACTCGATAATTTCAACTTCTTTTATTTTGATTTTTGCATTATTCAATGGGCGTGGAAAAGTTGAAGGAAACAAAAAATATACAGAAATCCGCTGAGTATATATGCCTTTCAAATATAATAAATGTAGACAAGATTCTCAGATTCAAGGGAACGCGAGCAAAGGTCAAGAAAGCATGACAAAAGCGTGACGCATTGGCCTGTCACAAGTTTTATTTACTTGCGTCTACACGTACGTTGCTGGAGTCTTGAGAGTTGTTCGTAAAACCTTGTGAGCGATCGTTTCAAACTGGGCCAAATTCTAGCGACGGAAGTTTCGATACAGAAGCTTGCGGTCAATATTTCGGGCACACAATATGCAAATTCACCACGCTGGTAATGAACAGAAAAAAGTGAAAAGTTTTCCGCAGGTACCTTGACTGGTGTATTAATTTGAGATTATTGACAATGCTTTTCACTCATGTTTTGCATTTAAGATAAATTCTAACAGGTAACCGGTCGTTTCGCCAACGTGTCAGTTCGCCAACGACCAGTTCGCCAACGTACGAAGTCGATTCGCCAACGTCAAATGTCAGTTCGCCAACGCTAACATGTCAGTTCGCCAACGTTTTGCATTCACTCGCTTTACAATAAAGTCTAACAAAGTACGATAATTAAACCGATCGAGCGATGGCCGATTGTATTTGAAAACTTTAGAACACGGCTTAGAGTATGTTCCGCCTGTTAAATCTTGTTATTTTTCTCACTCGCATAGCAACAAAGTCAAAAATAAACAACTTGAAATTCATATTCTGAGAGGAATTGTTGATGTTATATATTTTTATTAAACATTAATTTCGCCCCAATCCCCCTCAAATTTTATTAGGTTTCTTTATTGATAGTTCATTGCTGATCATTTCCTTTCGCAAACTTGGTGGCTCCTAAAGGAGCCGTTTTTTGTTTGTGGGTTTATTGACTTGTTCAGTCTCCACGAGCCGGGCCGTTGAGATGACAGCAGGTTTTCAGCAGCTGTGCGGCGGTCTTCTCTTTTCTCTCGTACTGCTCCCAGCTGTCAAACAGCCTTGCCTGAAGGTTGCGGTACTGCTTCCGCTGGACGCGCTTCAGTTTTCTTTCCGATACTAGCCTGATGGTGACGGCTGTTAGTCTCGCCTGCAAATTCAATGCGCTGTCTGTCGTGAAGTAAAAACATCCTGTGCAGTTTTGTGTAAGCACTTTTACCGTGTCTCTATTTTCGATTGTTGAAATTGTTTTCATTCAAGTTTTGCATTTCAGATGAGAACAATAAAGTTTAGCGACGCGTCAAGTTTCGATTCAATCGCTCGCATGTAAACAAGCCAATATTCGGTGCACTGTCTGTCAGCTTAAATGTAAACTGAAAGGTTTATTGCAAATCAGCAATCTTTAAACACAGACTAAATCTTCGAACTCACTAAACAAAATTTCCGCGTCGTAGATTTTCTCGAGTTTTTGAAGCTCGCCGGCATACCGTGAAATTGAAAGATCTGTTTTGTCTCGCCGATGCTAATTTCCGTTTCGTAAACGGTCGGTGCCATTTTTAACGGTCGATGCCATAATTGGTAACCAAGCTTTTCGGAATGGACGATGCTATATGCGCTCTAGTTTAGGCCTGGACTAGGTCGAAACTGGTGATAGACTAATACACACTTACCAAATGCTTAATTGTTCAATTTCAGACTGGTGTGCTTGCGGTTAGCTTTATTTGTTGGGTGGGGCAATACTATAAGTAAAATATATATACTAAGAAAGTCTTGTTTTATAACGAAATTTTGTGAGGATTTGGCGGATTGGCCTGGTAGTGTAGTGGTAGTGTACTGGTGAAATAGGGATGTTGGCTTGTCAGAGGTTCAGGGTTCGATTCTTGTCATTGACTAACAATTTTTCTTTTTTTGTGGGTAAAAAAATTCGATGATAGCCCAAAAAAAATTCTAAGTGTCGAAAAAATGGCATCGACCGTTTACGAAACGGAAACGTGCCTCGCCGATGTGTGCCGAGAGCTAAACTTCCCCCTGTCAAAAATTTAATGAATGTGAACGACGCATCGAAAAGCACCTCGATTAAAGACATTAAACATTGTTTCTTCAAATTCGGTCTATTTTAGTGTAATCAAGCTCACCGGCAACTGCCGTGAAGTGTCAAAAATCTAAAAAACAACCATAGCTTTTTAAGATCGCGTCGCCGGTCGGTTGTGGACTGCAAACAAAAATGTTTTACATGGAAGCCGTTTTCTTGCGAGTAATATATTCCATACTAAACGCTTCAGTGACTCTCGAGAGAAACGAGAACCTTCTCGCGAGAAACGAGACTCGTATCGCGAGAAACGAGACGAGAGGTGGTAACTTACATTTGAGCGGTACCGTAACTGGATCCAAATGTAATAACTGGCTTCAAATGTAATAACTGGATCCAAATGTAATAACTGGCTTCAAATGTAACAACTGGATCCAATGTAATAACTGGATCCAAATGTAATAACTGGATCAAAATGTAATAACTGGATCAAAATGTAATACCTGGCTTCAAATGTAATAACTGGATCCAAATGTAACAACTGGATCCAAATGTAACAACTGGATCCAATGTAATAATTGGATCCAAATGTCTTAACTGGCTCCAAATGTAATAACTGGATCCAAATGTCTTAACTGGCTCCAAATGTCTTAACTGGCTCCAAATGTAACAACTGGCTCCAAATGTAATAACTGGATCCAAATGTAATAACTGGATCCAATGTAATAACTGGATCAAAATGTAATAACTGGATCAAAATGTAATAACTGGATCAAAATGTAATAACTGGATCCAAATGTAATACCTGGATCCAATGTAATAACTGGATCAAAATGTAATAACTGGATCAAAATGTAATAACTGGATCCAAATGTAATAACTGGATCCAAATGTAATAACTGGATCAAAATGTAATAACTGGATCAAAATGTAATACCTGGCTTCAAATGTAATAACTGGATCCAAATGTAATAACTGGCTCCAAATGTAATAACTGGATCAAAATGTAATAACTGGATCCAAATGTAATAACTGGATCCAAATGTAATAACTGGCTCCAAATGTCTTAACTGGCTCCAAATGTAACAACTGGATCCAATGTAATAATTGGATCCAAATGTCTTAACTGGCTCCAAATGTAATAACTGGATCCAAATGTCTTAACTGGCTCCAAATGTAACAACTGGCTCCAAATGTAACAACTGGCTCCAAATGTTATAACTGGATCCAAATGTAATAACTGGCTTCAAATGTAACAACTGGCTTCAAATGTAACAACTCGATCTAAATGTAATAACTGGATCCAAAAGAAATAACTGGATCCAAATGTAATAACTGGATCCAAATGTAATAACTGGATCCAAATGAAATTTGATGACACTGAAATCCTATATTCCAAGTAAACAAAAGCTTTACGTGATCAAACCACATATACATGTAATATATATATATATATCAGATATCACTAAAAACGGAATGGGAATAGGAAACTAAAGCAGGAAAACTGAAAATGGGAAATTAAAACCACCAAAATCAGAAACAAACTTTATCAGGAGCTCTAAAGGTACAAAGGAGCAATCAAGAGCAAAGCCTTTCAATAAACTTAAGCTAGTAAGCATCTACTAGCTACATTCAATTTTAGCAAAATGACTTGATCCAGTCGTAGCAATAATTTAAATGGGACAAAAGGACCCTAGGTTCACATTTCCCTTTGCAAATGGACCTTGTTAAATACAATGAAGCTACATTTGCATAATAGTTTTTTTCTACCTTATAAGATGCAAACATTAATTTTGAATTGTTATAATATTTTAGGTGAACAAACACATTTATTACAGTGCTCTCAGGCAGTATCTTGTACAATTGACTGCATTTAGCAATTCTTTACCACCTATTTAAAACGCTTAGAAATGTTGATATTCAACAAGCTACAAGACCTCTTGGTGAGCTAAGGTGATTTACTAGGTTCATATATGACACATACCCTGCATACTACAGTACTGTGAAAAAGTAATGTAAACGAAATTCGTTCTTTGTGTTCGTGAATATTCGTCGAAATGTTGGATCAAGTTTCATTTCGGTTCGTTGCGAAAAAGTTGCAAACTTCTTAGAAAATTCGAGACAACGAAATTCAAAATAGCGAATGTTCAACGTAACCAAACAAAAAAGTATTGAAGTTCGAAGCAGCGAAATTTCACGGCTAGAGTGCACAAGTGGCACTCGACATGAAAGCGAAACTAACATGTTTGATTGAGAACTCCGCACTAGACCTCCTGTTGGAAGCGAACAACTTTTATAATACTCCTGAATAATGGCAGCCAATGCTCCAGTCTCAAGAAAGCTTGATTGCTTCATGCATAAAAATGTGCCGATCAAGCAAAACATGTCTTAGAACACCTTACCTTTCAAACTAAATCCTTCCTTTGTTCGAAACATCGTGAATACATTCAAATTCATTAACGACTGAAATATCTCAGCTGGATGGAGGTCTTGCTTGTAAAAATGTTCTATTCGAGTGCACGTGTAATCAGACACTTTTGGCATGATTACTGTGCGAGTGTTAGAAAGCGAAAGATGTCCGGTTTGATGAACGACACTGTTTCAAAAACTGGGACTGGGACTGAAACATGGCATCTGCACTGCAGAAACGCTTCAAAAAGCAGCATTGTAAGAACTAAGATTCCTTCTTTAACAGCAAAACAACATTTTGAACTGCAGTGAGGTAAGTAAAATATAAATTTCACATATGCAGTTCACATGGCAATTAAATTCTCAAGCTTGGCATTTAGCCGGATCATTGACAGCTGCAAATTCAATCGCGGCAATTTCAAACTGTTTAATAGCAAGCTCTTCTATCGAAAGTACGAGAAAGCAGCAAAAAAAGACCTACTATTTCGCTTGAAATTTCGAAGCCATTTTCGAACAACGCGAATTTTCGTTCGAATTTCATTTGAACTTTTGAAGTTGCTTCATTTATGAACCTATTAAATGGCCTTAACTCACTGGTTCTTCCATATTGAAACCCCTAGTTTAGGTCATTTAGATGCAAACCGCTAAGCAAAGGTCTTCGCATTTTGTATCATTGTTTATAAGATGTTTTACATAAGATTATAAAGACAATTGTTATGCTAATTGTGCTGAATTTATTTTACCGTTGCTTGGGTCTTAGTTTTAGACCCATGTACAAGTCGAGGACGATTTTTTGGACTGTTTTTTAGGTCGTGAAAGGTCTACTTATACACGGGTAAATACGGTAATCATCTTGACAAATTGCATGGCTATAAGATCTACTTTTCTTGCATAGACATTGGCCGGGCAAAGTACATGTACAGTACTGCTCAAATGTTACCACCTCTCGTCTCATTTCTCGCAAGCCAGTTCTCGTTTCCTGAGAGACTAGTCTCGTTTCTTGCGAGAAGGTTCTCGTTTCTCTCGAGAATCACTGAAGCGTTTAGTATGGAATATATTACTCGCAAGAAAACGGCTTCCATGTAAAACATTTTTGTTTGCAGTCCACAACCGACCAGCGACACGGTCTTAAAAGATATGGTTGTTTTTGAGATTTTTGACACTTCACGGCAGTTGCCGGTGAGCTTGATTACACTAAAATAGACCAAATTAGAAGAAACAATGTTAATGTCTTTAATCGAGGTGCTTTTCTATGTGTCATTCACATTCATTCAATTTTTGACAGGGGAAAGTTTTGCTCTCGGCACACATCGGCGAGACAATTGAAACAGATCTTTCAATTTCACGGCATGCCGGCGAGCTTCAAAAACTCAAGAGAAACTATGACGTGGAAATTTTGTTTAGTAAGTTCGAAGATTTAGTCTGTGTCGAAAGATTGCTGATTTGTTCACAACGTTCGGTTTGCAATAAACCTTTCAGTTTACATTTGAGCTGATAGGCAGTGCACTGAATTGGCTTGTTTACATGCAAGCAATTGAATCAAAACTTGACGCGTCGCTAAACTTTATTGCTCTCATCTGAAATGCAAAACTTGAATGAAAACAATTTCAATAAAAAAAAAATAGAGACAGTAAAAGTGCTTACACAAGACTGCACGGGACGGGATGGGATGGGACCGCACGAGGTTGAAATCCCAAGGTTTTACAAACAACTTTCAAGACTCCAGCAGCATACGTGTAGACGCAAGTAAATAAAACTTGTGACAGGCCAGTGCGTCACAGTTTTGTCATGCTTTCTTGACCTTTGCTTGCTTTCCCCTGAATCTGAGAATCTTGTCTACAATTATTACACTTGAAAGGCATTTATACTCAACAAATTTCTGCATATTTTTTGTTTCCTTCAACTTTTCCACACCGATTGAATAATGCAAAAATCAAAATAAAAGAAGTTGAAATTATCTAGTTATTTTCCGGGAATTTGCCGGACCAGAATGCATGTGTTCAACTTGTTGTGTTTCCAGACTTTCCCTTCCGCCAAAAACCAAACATTAAATTTGGGATTGACCGAAGAAACTTACTTTTCATCTGATGAAAATAATTCTTATCTGCATAAAGAAAAACCAAAATTCAAGCCGAACGACAAATAAACAGCTGGTTGAAAGCAGCCAAACAAGTCCGATAAGTCCGTCGCTGCGATTAGCCTGTGACTGTAGCCAGCCAGCCCAGTCCTTGCGCAATTTAGATTCGCGCGCTTTATATCACCTGACAGCTGTGTTTTTTGCTAGCGTGGTTGATCAGTACAAGATTAGTAGATTTATCGCTTGTTTAGCGTGGATTTATCGCTCGTTTAGCATGGATTTTCGTTGCCTTCGCGATTCTAAGGCTGGACAAGGTTAGCAAGTGTATTTTTCTTTACTGATTTAAGCTAGTCTTTGTATTTATCTCGTATATTGTTTTCGTGTTTGTATGCATGCCGCTCGTCATATTCGCTTCGGTTCATTTGGGCAATTGTTGTATTTATTTTTAGTTTTACGGCTTCCGTTTGTTGCCAGTAAAGACTACCAGCCATAACTACACTGGTTCGTTTAATCTCTGTAGTTACAGTAAAACTTTCCTGCGCGAATTTCGAATGGAAATTCTTGGATCGTGAATTCGACGAGTTCTTGAGTAGAATTTGGAAAATTTAAATGCGGAACTGGACTAGCGGAATAGAATTTCGGAATAGATCAGATGGCGTCGTTGGATACCCCAGATTCTAAGTTAAATATTGAAGAAGACAAAGAAGAAGACCCTGCCCTTCAAAACAGTAAACGACCACACACTCTAACCGAAAAGGGCTTAGAATATCAACGCTCATTGAAAGAAAAGGAATTTCTTAGAGCATTCAGGAAACTAAAGGACAAGTTACATAAGCTTGATATGGACTGGATTGACATTGATGACCCTAATTTTCTCAGAAAGGAGAGATCAGATATAGAAGAATGTAGACAAGATTTGGATAAGGCACAGTCAGAATATGTACCTCTACTACTGGAGGATGAATCCCATGATGAGATAGAGAAAGCAATGCATTTGTCTAAACAAGTAGTGGACCTGAGAATGAGAATTGGAGAGAAGATCTTTCAATTGGAAAAGGAGGAATTACGCTCTCGTAACAGTAACAGATCATCCTATTCTAGAAAGACAGGCTCCACTCGCATTTCAAAGGCATCAACTTCATCGCATATCTCCCTCTTGAAAATGAAGGCCCTGACGGAACTAGCCAAAAGAGAAGTAGAAATGAAGTATGCAAGAATAGAAACTGAGAAGAAGATGGAAATGGAAAGAAAGAAACATGAGATTGAAGAGATTCAGCGACTAAAGGGCTACGAAAGTGCCAAAGCCGAAGCTGATGCTGTCATAAGGTAAGAAGAAGAAGAAAAGAACCCCAGTCTGGAAGAATTTAAGGAACTGCAGTTAAATGAAGACGAGAAAGAAAAACAAACACACGATTATGTATCATCACTGCCAGATCTAGCTTCTGTGGGTAGCCAGGTTCCCCTACCGAACTCGTTTCAGTTCTCACTCAGCACAGCCCAGCATCCCATCTCTTCGTCTCAGAAAGTTAAAGGTACAGAGCCATACCAGACAGATCAAACACACCAGTTACAAAGCCATAGTGAAGGTAGTCCACTTGGCAAACAAGAACCTGTCAAAACACCATCTCCTCACGTTGTTGGTTCAAACAACCCTTACGGCACACTGCAAGAGGTACCAACAATCCCTTATTACCCTCCGGTTATGGAAACGCAGCAGCGTGGGATTGCCGAGGCAATAGCAGAAGGTATGGAAGCTGCAAGATTGCCAACTCCCCACCTCACGATCTTCAGTGGAAATCCCTTGGACTGGCCAACATGGAAAGTTTCCTTCGAAACTGTAATTGAAAAGAGGACCATGAATTCTAATGAAAAGATCTTGTACCTTCTGCAGTATTTGTCAGGAGCACCGAAGAAAATCGTTGAAGGATACCAGTTTCTCAAAACAGCTGACGCCTACACAGAAACAAAGAAAACTCTTGAAAGGCGATTTGGTCATCCCTCCGTGGTTGCTGAAGCATTCCGAAGAAAGATAGAGAACTGGCCAAAGATACATCCCAAAGATGGGTTCGCACTAAGAGAATTTGCAGACTTCCTAAAAACGTGCGAACTGGCTATGGAATCAGTGGAAGATCTGGAAACCCTCAACAAGCAACACGACAATAAGCAGCTGTTGAAGGTCTTGCCAAACTGGGCACATCCTAAGTGGGGAGTCAGAGTGAGAGACTACCAAACCATGCATGGGGATAACAAGTTCCCTCCATTCGCCAAATTTGTTAAATTTGTCACCGAGATTGCAGAGGTGCAATGCCTGCCTGTTCTTACAAACTTAGACTCAAGTTTTTCAGCAAAGGAAGAGAAGAACAGAGTCTTCAGAAGAAGGAATGGAAATCGTATGAACAAGGAATCAAATTCCCTGGTTACAGGAGTAAAAGAAAAACTGCCTGATCGCACAAGTGGAAAGAAAGAAGTGTGTCTTTGGTGTGGACATGCATTCCATCAGTTAGAACTATGTCGAGAATTTGTGAAGAAACCAATGAATGAAAGAACTCAGTTTATTATCAGAAAGGGACTTTGCCTCCGTTGCCTTAAACATGGTCATATGGCAAAGGAAAAGAAGTGTGAAAAGGTACTAAGTTGTGGGAAATGCGAGCAGAAACATCCGACTTGTTTACATGACAATAGCAGAGAAAATACTGAAAGTACAGATAGAGTAGATAAAGTGACACCTGAGGCATCAGTGAACAGTACGAATGTCATCAGTGCAGAGAATCCACAATGTAGTGAAGACGCAGCAGTGAGGTGTACAAGCATTTGTTCCATCGAAGGGCAGCAGTCTGGGCAAGATCAAAGCCTGATCATCCCAGTGTGGGTATCAAGTTCTGAAAATCCTCGAAAGGATGCCCTAACTTATGCTCTCATTGATTCCCAATCTAATGCTACCTTTATCACAGAGAAGTTACAGCAGACCTTAGAGATTGATGGTGTAACGACTCACCTCCGCCTATCAACAATGCATCAAGAGGATGAAGTTATCGAGTGCAAGAAAGTTCAAGGTCTTGTTGTTACAGATCTACAACGACAAGTAAACATTCCCTTGCCAAAGGTCTACACAAGAGAAACTATTCCATACAAGCCTCATCAAATTCCGAAGCCCGAAGTTGCCTTACAGTGGGATCATCTAAATCGTATTGCTTGGGAACTTATGCCATATAGAGAAGATGTACAGGTTGGAATTCTAATAGCGAAGCGCACGAGGTCTAAAAATAGATTGCATACTTTTGGACCCCCCGCGAGACTCAGACAAACATCAGCGTGTTCTGCGAGAATTAGAGGGCATGTAGGCGAATTTGTCCTTTCCAAAAAGTGATTTAGCCGCCTTGTTTCGCTCAGTATGGTTAGTACCAAGCACTGCTGCTGGGGAACATGCAACAGTGATGCCAGATATCCGAATAATCTGCATGAATCGCTGAAACAAATGCTGAAATTAGGTATGAATATATTTATACCCTTTCCGAAGCCATCGCAAGGAATTGAACGCTGTCAACGCTGGGTTAATGCTTGTTCCCGTGAACATTTTACCGTCGATCAGATTACTAGAAACACATACATCTGTGCTCTACACTGGCCAGGACAGAGAGGTCCAACTGATGAGTTTCCCGATCCCTTGAAAGCAAACCTTACAGCTCAGGAAGTGTTAAAAGCATCTCGCCCGAAGCGTAAAGCACCTCAGCCGAGAGTCTTGGTAAACAAACGGGCAAAGGAAGACGATTTCGACTCGCACCTTCCTTCGACTTCTTCTGAGGATCTGTCAGAAGCTGAAAGGAGTACTTTAGAGACTGAGGATGTGTGTACCGACAATAAATTATCTGGTTGGGGTGAAGACGAAAACAACAAAGCAACGCAAACTGAACTCACCAAACACGAACTGTCAAGTAAGATCGAAACTATTATTTTGAAGAACGAGTTGAAAGCTAAGACCTCTGAAATTTGTGTTAAGGTCGTGAATAAACTGTCTTACGAAGTGGTTGCAAAAGACTCGAACCACATGAAACATTTTGTTGGATTAACAACCCCTCAGTTCGAGGTTCTGTATGACTTTTTGAATGATATCTGCCCTTTGGATAGCATAACATATTGGAATGTCGTTGGAAACAGAAATCCTGTGAAAGCCAACCCACCAGCTAACCATGAAAATGTTTGGAGCAACAGGGAAAAATTGTTCATTTGTCTTCTGCGACTGAAACGTGGATTCACCATTCAAACATTAGCATTTCTGTTGAGTACCCCTGAAAAGCAAATTTCTGAATCGACAATAAGGAACATTTTCACTACATTTATCCAACTCATGTTCAAGATCTTTCGGGACATGGAGAACGTAATGTTCCCTTCCAAAGAATTACTAAAACGATATCACCCTAAAGTCTTCAAGAGCATGCCAAGGGTACGCTGTAGCGTTGATTGTACGGAATTCAGAGTGCAAACCTCCCGTAATTTTGCGAGACAAGGTAACACTTTTTCAGCATACAAACATGCTAACACTTTCAAATGTCTTATAGCTGTAACACCGAATGGTGGAGCGTGCTTTGTCTCCGATTTATTCGAAGGAGACATATCTGATGTCGAAATATTTGAACAAAGTGGAATTTTGAAACACATTGAGCCATATGATGTCATTCTGGCGGACAGAGGTTTCACTGTACAGCACTTAGTAAATCCCCTTCAGGCACAGATAAACATTCCTGCTTTTCTGAAAGGCAGGAAGAGCTTGAGTGTGGCAGAGGAGTTGTCGACAAGAAAGATTGCTAAAGCAAGAATACATGTTGAAAGATTTAACCAACGTTTAAAACAATTCAAGCTAGTAGGGAGAACCATCCCCCTATCATTGGCACCACTAGCAACTCAGATGGTTGTGGTTGCTTGTGGCTTGGTAAATTTTCAGGAAGTTCTTTGTAAGTAATTTGTCAATACCTTTATTGAGAGAATCTTACAGAGAATCTTAAATTTTTAGGGCCACTTAGCCAAAATTTGTCCACGAGTGGCTTATAGGTGGTTTGAGAGATTTTAATGCTCATATTAACCATTTTAAAACTGATTTATGTAGTTTTCATAGATATTTGAACCAGTTGTTAATCAATATTCTTTAAGCAAAATCAACATCTGTACAACATATTTCAACACCGAAATTCAAAGGTTCTGCTAGGTTGAAATCTGAAGTAAAACTTTTAACAAAGTAATATGTGTCTATAGTGGTAATGAAGTAAGTAAGACAATAAATGCAAGTGCAGCCATACACTTCTGATATAAAGACCTGAAAACAAATTCAGGCTGTGAATTATTTCAGGACTTGGTATCAGAAGTGTATGGCTGCACTTGCATTTTTTTGTCTTAAAACTTTGAATAAATTAATTATTTTAGATGAGAAAAAAGTGAAATATCAGGAAAACTTTCTATCTTGAAACCAGGCTAAAGACTTGTCTTTAAAAACTTTTACCCTTTCAGCCCTAACATCCACATTTATATTCTCAACATTGATCCCCATACATTTTCGATTAGGTATACGTATGGTGAGAATTATGTCTAACAATCAAAACCTTTTTCACTTGTTCTCTTCATTTTTTCTTACGACTAATCAAACAGTGTTTCTCTGTAAGGAGTTAAAGGGTTAATCAGTATAAGAATAACAATTTTGTAGTAAGTTATCTACACAGTCCATTACCTTCATTCTCAATCTATAAGTAACCAATTGGCATGGTCTGATCTCATGCCAGCTCAGTGTTGGCTGTATGTATTGCACAATTCAGGGTTCTGAATAACTTTTTGAGACAACACATTAGAGCATGTATGAGAACATGGAAACTGTGGCCGGGGGGGGGGGGGGGGGGTAACTCCCAAAGTTGATAGGAATGTGCCTCTGTGAAGTGTAGGGTTTTTGATCAGTTTCGTCTAGGATAAGGTAGGGTATAGATATCAGAGAATTTTTTTCTAGACTATATGAGTGACTACAAGAGAAATAAAGGATCTCGGAGAATGGCAATTCTGGAATAGGCCAGGAAGCTCTGGCATCCAGTCTAGAAAAGGGTGGCAAAATGCAGCTGAACATGGTCTAGTATAGGGGAAGTGGTATCAGAGTCCCAGTGGCACATTCCTACCCAAAAATATCCAGAGTACCCCCCCCCCCCCCTCAAGGGGTCCTGTGGCCCTAACAAAATGCGAACCTGTTATATTGGTATAAAGATCAGTAATATTGGAAACTGTATCTCACTGAGTACTATACTATGTAGAGAACATGACTTAATGAAAATCCTCTTGGATGAGTGTGAAATAGTGCAAGTCCAGTTTTTCTCTGTCTGGATTCTTGCAGGCCATCATAAATGAGCCAGGTGTTTCCATGGCTAAAAACACAAATATAATGATGCCCATTCCAGAGTGTTGCACTGTGGAGGTACAGTACCTTTCCCTGAAAAGTGATGGTTTGTGGTAAATCCTTAATGTCTAGGTTTCTCTTTCTACTTAGTAGGTCAACAGAAAAAACAAAGAAGTTTTTGAAAGACAAACATGAGCGTGGAAAACTTGTCCTCACCCCAGAACAATGCCAAGACACAGACTGTGTACCATCATCACGGAGAGTTGTATCTGAATGACATGGTATACCATTTGAAGGCTTGTTGGGAAACCTTCTCTGGCACTGACTTACCCTTGGATTGAGCCAATCTTGAAGGGAAGTATTAAAAGTGTTTTCTTTCGTAGAAGTGCCAAGGGAGATACCATATGATGTATAAGTGGTAAGCACTGTGGGACATGAAGGTAAACTACAGCAACTGGTGACAGCAGTAGCCAAAAATGGTTGAATGATTTTAAGCAAATAATCAGCTTCATTTCCATAAAGATCTATAACTCCCTTCTTTACTGCTGGTACTGTAGGCACACATTCAAGTTTTGCATCTCCATATTCATGGTGATCTACCAAAGAGAGTGCTGTTTTGATCACATTGCCTGCACCACCAAGATCATCAAGATTTATTCTGCCAGATTTTACTAGTGCCTGAAATATCATCAACCAGTTATCAACTGGGCAGGTGTTAGCCAAAACTATGCCATGTCTTGTTGTACCACCCCAAGGTATGACTGCAAGATCAGTAGGTAGAATTCCAATGAAAGCAGGAATACTTGATTCAGAAGTACATGTGGCAAGGAAATTTGCAATGTCAAGTTCATCTTTTGAGTGTTGTAATGTACAAGTTGCACCTTTTGGCAGGTCACTGTTGGGGGTACCTGGTGGATTAGTGGGGCTTGCTGCAGCTGGTAGTTCTTGGCTGTCAGGGGCATTGGGTGGTAAAGTAGGGCCTGTTGAAGCTGCTGGTATCCCTGTGTTAAGTGTAGTCAAATACGCGGTGGGCTGTGTTACATCTGACGGCAGATCTCTGCTGGGTGTGATCAGTGGTACACTGGCCTTTGTTGCAGCTGTTGGTATAGGGGGTGATACAGTGGGCTTAGTTGTAGGTGGGGGTTGGTCACTGTTTGATGTGGATTCTGGTTTGCAGACATTGGTGACAAATGGTGACAGAATGTCAAATGCTGGTTGTGTCAATTCATTAAAAAAGTCACTTGGCAACACAAATGGTAAGAGATCTCTGGGGACCTTCATCTGAAAAATTTCAGGTGCTACAACTCTTTTCCAAAAAGGTGTTAGGACACTTAACATGTCTGCGATAAATTTTTCATCCCTGTATATCCTTTCTATTGACACTGGTCCATTCTTAGCATACAGCACAAAATCACAGAAGGCTCTTTCTGTTACTAGTAACTGCATTTGAATTTGATAAAAGTAAGCATGGCTTTTTTTAAGGGTGCACTTGTTATCTTTGATAGAAAAACACTGTCTGTTGATAACATCTTTAGAAATCAGACTTCCCTTATCAGTACAAACAGCAGCTATGCTATGTTCCTTGAATAGCTTCAAAGATTTGATCTCTAGAAGTCCATCCTGTCCCAAGAGACCATCAGGTGAACAAGCAAGAAAGGGAAATTTGGGGTTGACCCACAATCCAGAAGGACTCACATGTTGTTTTGTTTGGGTTTCATATTTGGATATGGCATCTGCCTCACTCTCTAAACCATATTTCATCCAATAACTTTGCGGTTTGTCACCGTTAGTGTTCCAAATATTGGATGAAATGTATTTCTTTGATGAAGCTGATGCATCGTTTGATCCTTCCTTGACTTTCTTTCCAGCTTTATATGCATCAAAGCAAGTAGATGCTGTGATTCTAGGCCATCGTTCAGAATACCACTGTTCACTTTTATTTTGGGGCGTGGTACCTTCCATTTGGCTTAAACAATCTGGAGTAAGATTAGCCATCAAATTGGAAACTTGTTGTTCTAACACAGATGTGTCTTCAAGATTGAAATCGTTATAAGTAATAGTTAATTGTGTCTCCCACATTGAAGTTTTCTTCTGGTCTGCAGAAACTGCCTGCAGGTTACGAACAAAGTTGTTGATATGGCTAATCGAGACTTTTCGATATTTGGTAGGCCTTGGATCGAAATCGATCACTTCAGTCTTTCTTTTTTTTAACTTTGATGGATACTTCGCCGCTGACAGCCTTTGTGGGGTTTTCTTTCTTTTTTTACCTTTATTCCACGTGCATTCCTGGCTAGTACAAGGTGTTGTTGTTACTGTTCCGTTCTTATTGACATGATCGACTAGTGAAAGTAAAACTGCTACAACGTGGCTGCAGCGTCCAAGTTCTGAGGCTTCGCAGGGATCGCATGAAGCATGTATTACTGCTCCGCTTTTTACTGATAGGACAACCAAAACATTGTGAGGAAAATCAGTACTCATAGAGGGCCACACATGTGCTTTAACGAAGTAATAATCGTCCGTCTTAGTATCTGTCAAATCATGGACGAATCCAGAGTCTACGTATTTACGTCCATTAGAAAATGGTTTGTCTGTCATGTGTCCAATACCGCTAGTAATTTGTTCGTCTGTGTCCTCCCCATGATAATTTTGCTCCCCTGGCAAAGTCGGCAAAGATTCAAGAGCATAATGGTAAACATGGCCATAGTTGAATAACGATGGTAAATCCTGCGATGGGAATGCCTTCCAACCAGACATCGGAATTAGTGGAACATCAGTCGCAGTCTTTGTACTAGATGTAAGACTTTCAGCACTCCTTTCTCGCAAAATTTTAGCTTCAAGCCATTTCCCATTGTCTATACTTGAATCGAGGATGTAATGGTTCCCGCCATTTACACAGTCCTTCACACGTGTAAGCAATTCTTCCCTTTTCCCTGCCTGTTTAAGGCCCCTACACTTTAACCAACGCCTTAATTGCTCTACAGTATAGTTTTCAGGTTCACTCTCAAAAGTACAGCCCGGAACACCGTCATTTTCTGTCAGAATTGTGGTTTGCGTGCTTGAAGTCCTTGAAGAAACCTTCAAATTTTCCGCCATTCCCGGGTTTGTTTGTCTGAGTCTCGCGGGGGGTCTAAATTCTTATGACGTCACTCGTGCGCTTCGCTATTGGAACAAACTGTCCTAAGGCTATTAAGCCTCGTGAGGTGATTCCCGGGGGAGATTACGACCCTTATGGCATAAGGACTGATCTCGGTTGGGGAATTGTCGGAAGAGTTTGTAAGTCTCCTCCAGATGAAGACTTGGAAGAACCCTCAGGAAGTTGGGTTAACAAGATCGTAACAAATGAAGACACAATGTTTGCAGTGGAATCCCGAGCAAAGGAAATCATTAGCCCAGCTCATGTGAAAGAAATGTTTGAAAGGGACTTTCACGAAAGACCAGAACTCAAGAACCTGCCCACCCTGTCAGTTGAAGACCGCACTTTCCTGAAAATCTTAGATAAGGGAATTCACCAAAGAGAAGATGGGCATTACGAAACGCCATTGCCCTTGCGCTCCCAAGATGTTGAGTTGCCGAACAATCGATTGCAGGCCCTAAGAAGATTGTGTCAATTAAAGGCAAGGTTCAAGAGAGATGAAAGCTATCACAGAGACTATGTTGCGTTCATGGAAGAAATGATCAAAGGGTGTGCAGAAAGAGTACCCCCTCAAGAAGCAGGCGTTAAGATTGGAGATGGCAGGATCAACTATGTTCCACATCATGGGGTCTACCACCCCAAAAAGCCCGACCAAATAAGAGTTGTATTTGATTGCAGTGCAAATTATAAAGGAACATCCCTGAACAAGAACTTGCTCCAAGGACCAGATTTAACAAACAATCTGATAGGTGTCCTATGCCGATTCCGCCAAGAGGCTGTTGCCCTAACATGTGATGTGCAAGGAATGTTCCACCAGTTCTTCGTCAACAAAGCAGACCGAGACCTCCTTAGATTCTTTTGGTGGAATCGTGGAGATTTCAAGAATGAAGCAGAAGAGTATCGCATGAAGGTACACTTGTTCGGGGCAGCGTCCTCACCTGGGTGTGCAAATTTTGCTTTCAAACGAGCTGCTGATGATGGAGAGAAGGATTTTGGTTCCGAGGCTGCAGATTTCATGCGAAATGACTTTTATGTCGACGATGGACTGAAGTCTGTGAAATGTGTTGATACCGCCATCAACCTCATTCAGAATTGTCAAGCGATGTGTGCAAAGGCAGGCCTCAGGTTGCATAAGTTTAGCAGCAACAAGAAAGAAGTTGTTCAAGCTGTTCCTCCAGAAGATCGTGCGAAAGGTCTACAGGAGTTAGACCTGTCTAGAGATCCTTTACCAATTGAACGAACTCTTGGCATCATGTGGTGTGCAGAGTCTGACAGCTTTCAATTCCGCATAGTTATCCAAGACCGTCCACTAACAAGAAGAGGGATCTTATCTACAGTTAGTTCAGTCTACGATCCCCTTGGGCTTGTGGCACCCCTAATCCTTCTTGGCAAACAGATACTACAAGACCTGTGCCGTAACAATGCTGACTGGGATGATCCAATCAGTGATCAGTTAAGACCAAGATGGGAGCAATGGCGAAATGAGTTGCAACTCTTGGAAAGCCTCAAGATATCAAGAGGCTACAAACCTGGAGCTATTAAGAGAGTTGAGCTGCATCACTTTTCTGATGCGAGTCAAGCAGGCTACGGCCAGTGCAGCTACCTACGTCTATTGAATGAAAGTGATCAAGCCCATTGTTCCTTGGTTATGGGAAAGTCCCGCGTCACGCCATTGAAACCCATAACAATTCCACGTTTAGAGTTAACAGCCGCCTTAGTGTCGGTCAGAGTGAGCCAGTGGCTTGGACAAGAGCTTGATTACAAAGATGTTACAGAGTTCTTCTGGACAGATAGTAAGGTCGTCATAGGCTACATCAACAATACTACCAAGCGCTTTCACGTCTTTGTAGCTAATCGCGTACAGCAGATCCATGAACACACCCAACCTCAGCAATGGCAGTATGTTGATACACGCTCCAACCCTGCAGATGCTGCGTCACGAGGACTTACAACTAAAAGGCTTTTGGATGAGAATTCCCAGTGGCTCAGAGGCCCCAAATTCCTGTGGAACCATGGTGCCTATCAAGCAGAAATAGAGATCACTCCAGAACCTTTGGATCTAAACGACCCAGAAGTTAAAGTGTCCACCCTTGCAACACACAGTGAAGAGAGCAATACTGATCACCTGGAGACTGCCAGATTTTGTCGATTTTCCAGCTGGTTTAAACTAAGAAGAGCAGTAGCAGTTTGTTTGCGGTTTAAACGCCTTCTAAGAGAGAGAAAGGGGCAGAAACCTACAGAAGCTCAAGACAGTAAATCAGTGAAGGATGCCCACCTCAATTATCAGCCAGTAAATGTAGAAGAGATCGGTCAAGCTGAGATCGAGATAATTCGCTGCCTACAGCATGAACATTTCAATGAACATTTCATCGTTGCAAACGCATGGCGAATTTGTGGATAGAAAGAAAGCCAAACAGCGCAATCTCAACCTAAAGAAGTGTGACCTCTCACGCGAAAACGTACACTAACGGCTATCCGCTCAAACGGCGTTTTGCCGTGCACTTGCCGTTCACCAGCCGTTCAATAAAATTTTGTATCCGTTTGCACGGCTTGTGTTATCCGTTCAAAAAAAATTGCCGCCGTTCGCACGGCTTGTGTTATCCGTTCAAAAAAAATAATAACTTCAGCCGGTTATTAGTTCAACCGCTTGCACGGCTAGGGTTATGCGTTCAGAACTCAGTCGTAGAAACAAGTTCGGTTACCCGAACAACACAACCTCTCTAACGTCTACGAATATCAATGCAAAGTCTGGTCAAAACAAAGATGTTATCCGATATACGTATGTTAATCGCTATTTCACACACAAGAATTTCGCATAATTATTGCACTTGGCTTCCCAAGACTACCAAGAATCTACAGTCGCTAAAATCCTTTGCAAGGTGGTTATTCTTGAAGTTCTTTATTACTTAGCTGAAATTTCAACTTCGTGCGGTTGTCATTATGCAATTCTAACTCGTTGTTCATCAGTTCAGAAAAGACACTCGATCGTGTAAACAAGTCCGGATCTCGTCAAAACAAAGATGTTATCCGACATAAATATGTCAATCGCTACTGTGAGGTCGAATTTCACACACAAAAATTTCTCTGAATTATCACACTCGGCTTCCCAATTAAGACTATCAAGAATCTACAATAGCTAAAATCTTTTGCAAGGCGGTTATTCTTGAAGTTTTTTATTACTTAGTATACTCTTCGAATTTTCGTGCTTACTGTTTGTTTTTCCCTTCGTGACTTTAGAAAAATGACGCGAAGCAATCTTTCATAACGCTAACAAACGTGCATTCGTCCAACATCACGTTTGCGAAACACAACGTTCGGTGGCTTAATGGAAACATCAGACAAAGTGAGTCCGTAAAACTATTTTGCTAATTACTGCTGAAATGTCGACTTCGTGCGGTTGTCATTGTGCAATTCTCAACCGTTGTTCATCAGTTCAGGAAAGACACTCAGTCGTATAAACAAGTTCGGTTACCCGTTTAAAACAAATCAAAGATTATACAACTTTTCGAACGGCTACGAATCCAGCTGCATGTTGCGAAAGTCTTGTCAAAACGAAGATGTTATCCAATATAAGTATGTCAATCGTGAGGTCGAATTTCACACACAAGAATATTGCACTCCATGTTCCAAGCTACAATCGCTAAAATCCTTTGTAAAGCTTCTTTATTACTTAATACACTCTTCGAATTTTCGTGCTTACTGTTTGTTTTTTTCCGTGCATTCGTCCGATCGGCAAATCGATCAGTGGAAATTTTCCGCGTAATTTTATCCGCTGTGCCTATGTGGCCGGTAGCCAGTCAAGGTGTCAAAAACACAGTCCGTTCTATTTAAAAATTGTCAAATCGAAGAATCTCGGCTAATCCAAACCCATCGTATGTCGATTAGGAAAGGTCAAGCGATCCTGAAATGATTTATAGATCCAGCGCTTGGTTTATGCTGGGCTCGGCGAACCGTGATTTGTGAAACTTAAAATTTTTTTCAGGTCGACTGCGGGTCAATGTGTTAAAAAGACTTATTGACCGGCAGTCGGATACTTCTTTTTGAAATTGTCAAATTGAAGATTCCCGGCCAATCCAAACTATCGTATGTTGATTAGGAAAGTCAAGCGATCCTGAAATTATTTATAGATCTCAAGTCCAGCGCTTGGTTTGTGGTGGGCTCGGAGGACGAACCGTGATTTGTTTAGGACTGCCGGTTATTTAGTGTTTTTAACACCTTGACCGGTATGTCACAAATCCCGGTTCGTCCTCTGAGCGCTAAAACATTTCAGGATCGCTCAACTTTTCCTAATCGACATACGATGGTTTGGATTAGCCAGGATTCTTCGATTTGACAATTTTTTTAAAAAATACCGGACTGCCGGTAATTTAGTGTTTACCGGTTACCCGCCATATAGCCACAGCGAGTTTTATCTGCACGCAAACGCTTGTGCTTCAAACAGTTCACTTGTTTATCATCCTGTCGCATATTCTCCGGCTTTCACTAAGTCTGCATGACCCATCGTCATAGCCGAAAAACTAAAAGCGCACGGCCTTTATCAAGCATCGTAGTGGTCATCGTAGTTATCAAGCTCTTCGTAGTGGTCTTTCAGTCTGCGGAATCGGGAATAACTGACCCCGTAAAGGTTTAGGAACATTTCTTTACAGATGGCTCTGGCTTGAAACGTAAAACTGCATCGAGGACTCCGCTTTCTTTTCTCGCCCGATACTTCGATGTTCGTGAATGCTTGGATGTTGGCCAGTATGACTAAGTCAAGTTCTCCATGTGACAGTTCCATACAGTTATTCAAATTTATAAGGACAGCTGCCTCCGAGAATTGTTGAGAACAATTACCACCTTTCATGCCCTGAGAACATCCGCATCCAGCTTGAAGAAACTGTTTCACCTTCTCCACGATTTCCTCTTTGTCAATTAATAGATCAGCTTGATCGCATTCAGCCATTTTGATGTTTTGATGAAGAGCTGTAGCAAGTTTTAAAATTCCATGTGGTTACTAAGACAACGCGCTCTAGAGTCGAAGTCGATTGGCTGAACTAAGCGTTGCGTTACCGTATGCAAATATCATTGCGTTTGCAAATTAGCATATGGCGAATGTTATGCTTCGGTAAGTATAAACAACCGCTCGCCGTTCTTATTGACACAAATAGATGGTTTCGTCGTCATAAGATAAAGGTAGTTCCCTGTACCTTTGTTACTGGTAGACATTTAACGAGAAATATGCGTAGGGATCTTTCATTTTCGAACTTTAAAACAGGTTCTGAGTTTTTCATGTCAGAAACGCAGCATGAAAACACAAAACATCGACTCAATTTTGAATGGGGTTTCGTGATCGTCGATTCAAAATAATTATTCTCTTACCCATTCAACCGCGCGTTCTCAGCGATCCATTCGAAAAATAATTATATTATGTAGCTGTTTGCCGTTAAAGCCACAGGTAAATGATTGTTTAGCCGCCTCTCTCGACTTTTACATTAAAATGGTTTGCCATGTTCGATTTAGAATATTATATTTTTTCGCATCGCGAACAAAATTGATCAATCGTTTAGCCACCCCAACCAACAAAGCGTGCACAGCCGGTAAAACGCAACCAAATAAACCAAATATCGTCGAAATCGCTGGTGTTTGGTCAAACATTGTTTGCCCGTTTTAGCCACCCAACGTTACGTTTGACAAACACGATGTTGGATGGATTTAATGATTGTTTGATCGTTCAGCCGTTCACTTGAGTCGTTCAAAATTTTTCTACTGCCGTTCAGCCGTTCACTTGAGCCGTTCAAAATTTTTCTTCAGCCGTTCAGCCGTTCATCATAACCGTGTCACACGTCCTGGCTATCCGTGTGTCAGTCGTTCACTAGCCGTGCGTTTTGCCGTTCGCACGTACAGCCGCTAGTTTACGTTTTCGCGTGAGAGGTCACAAGTGTAGCAGTCTTTATCGCTTAGATCCATACTTGGATGCGAATGGTATCCTACGCGTTGGTGGCCGACTACGAAGAGCCAGTATGCCCGAAGTTTCTAAGCATCCAGTCATCTTACCGAAACGATCACATATCACAAATCTCATCTTGGAACATTGTCACCAAGCAATCAAGCATCAAGGAAGGGGAATGACTCACAACGAAGTCCGACAACGTGGGTACTGGATAATTGGTGGCACATCTGTTGTGGCGAATCTTGTTTCAAAGTGCGTCGTGTGCAGAAAACTGCGTGCAGCGCCTGTACAGCAGAAGCTAGCAGAGATCGCACAGAGCCTGCCCCGCCTTTCACATACAGCGCAGTTGACTACTTTGGTCCGTTCGTAATAAAAGAAGGCCGCAAGGAGATCAAAAGATATGGTGTATTGTTTACTTGTATGTCATCCCGTGCCGTTCACCTCGAGACTGCAAATACCCTAGAAACTGACTCCTTTATCAACGCCCTGAGGCGCTTCCAAGCAGAGCGTGGGCCAATCCGCCAATTGAGGTCAGATCGCGGAAGCAATTTTGTTGGTGCTCAAAGAGAATTGCAAGAGGCTCTGAATGAAATGGATGAAGACAAGGTGCGCAACACTTTGCTGGAAGACAATTGCGACTGGTTCTCATTTAAAACCAACCCCCCGTACGCAAGCCACATGGGTGGTTCCTGGGAACGACTAATTAGGACAGTCAGAAGCGTTCTGACATCTCTGTTAGAAGAAACTGGCCGTCAGTTGGACGACGAAACGTTCCGTACACTAGAGGTCCAGGCAATAGTGAATTCCAGACCAATGGCTTTGAATGACATGTCCTCCCCTGATTTACCAGACCCGCTGACACCGAACCACTTGTTAACCATGAAAAGTAAAGTTCTAATGCCACCTCCAGGCGTCTTTCTAAGAGAAGACATCTACCTCCGCAGAAGATGGAGAAGAGTCCAGCATCTGGCGAATGTATTTTGGGAAAGGTGGAGGAAAGAGTTTCTTCTCGCACTTCAACCCCGTAAGAAGTGGATAAAACCCCAACGCAACATGGCAGTGAATGACGTCGTCATTGTGAAGGACGAAAATGCTCCTAGAAATGTATGGAGATTAGCCAGAGTTGAAGAAGTGTTCCCGAGTGATGACGGCCTCGTGAGAAAGGTCAAACTCGCCATGGCCACTCGCAGTCTTGACAAGAAAGGAAAGAGAACCAAGGAAGTACAGTACCTTGAGCGACCTGTGCACAAGTTAGTTCTTATTCATGAAGGAGACCGGGAGTTCCCCGACGAGGAGCCTCAAGCCGAGACAAGTACTGACTGAAGGAACAGTATTACCCGAAGAAAGAGCGTTCAGTGCGGACATTGAACTGTTGTCTAGAAACTGAGAACTGATTTTTGTTTTTGTTGCCGTTTTCTATTTACATATTGTTTTGATAGCTGGCAGAACATTTAATTTTGTAAGGACAGTGGATTCCCACTGTGGGGAGCCATGTGACTGTAGCCAGCCAGCCCAGTCCTCGCGCAATTTAGATTCGCGCGCTTTATATCACGTGACAGCTGTGTTTTTTGCTAGCGTGGTTGATCAGTACAAGATTAGTAGATTTATCGCTTGTTTAGCGTGGATTTATCGCTCGTTTAGCGTGGATTTTCGTTGCCTTCGCGATTCTAAGGCTGGACAAGGTTAGCAAGTGTATTTTTCTTTACTGATTTAAGCTAGTCTTTGTATTTATCTCGTATATTGTTTTCGTGTTTGTATGCATGCCGCTCGTCATATTCGCTTCGGTTCATTTGGGCAATTGTTGTATTTATTTTTAGTTTTACGGCTTCCGTTTGTTGCCAGTAAAGACTACCAGCCATAACTACACTGGTTCGTTTAATCTCTGTAGTTACATAGCCGACATCTCAACAACTCGTTGAGTCGACTGTTTGATGAAAGTAAAAGTTTTCTGAAAAGCGAAGGTGCTATCAACAGAAAATGTTTTAGCTCTAACCTATGTAATTCACGAATAAGTCAGTTGAGTTGATTTTATGCCACTAAATGTATATAGAACATGTACAGTGTACAGGGTTCGTACCCCTTTTCAAAGAAAAATTTCCAGGACTTTTCCAGGCCTTTTCCAGGACTCACATCAAATTTTCCAGGACTCCAAAATCCACATTAAACCCTTTTTCGTCCAAGATCCCAATATAAATTCTCCCAACTGTAAGCCTCGCATTCCTTATAAATTAGTTCAGAAAAATTCATTTCTTGAGTTTAACAGATTTCCAGGACTTTCCAGGACCTGTGATCTTTTACCAGGACTTTCCAGTCCTGGAAAATGCCATAATAAAATTCCAGGACTTTCCAGGTTTTCCAGGACCTGTACGAACCCTGAGTGTATAGTCGATTAAATCAGGCGCGTCGCGGCGCTGATTCCAATATCAAGTATATTTTCTTTCTCCAAAAAAATGTCTAGTGGAACTTGCAGTGCACTCGTGAGAAACGAGAAATTTCTCCACAGGGTGCCCATACAAGCGGTGTGTCTGTTTGTATGTTCGAATTATAAAAAAGTGTATGGGAATGTTGAAGAGTCTTTATATTGTAGACTTATATCGAGTAATGGCTATAAAATAAACGCAAACTTACCTCAGGTGTTGTATTTTGTCGTTTATGTGGCTCAAAATGGCGAATTTGAGCAATTTGGAAGGTTTTGCGTTGACTGTTGCTCCACGTTATAAGAAAGAGACAAGGGTGGTAAGCTCGTTTTCGACTGCTTCAGTGCCAATCCGATTTTCACACTGAAATTGGAATCGCTGGCTCCCAAATGGAGCACCAGATAAACTGAAAGGTCAAAGCTTCTTTTCGTGGACTGCCGCGGATGTTTGTCGCTTCGAAAGCTGCATTTCTCGAAACTTAATCGGCGGTTAGCGCTTTGATTTTGAATGGATCTTCGATTGAATGCCACGAAAAGAAGCTTAGACCTTTCAGTTTATCTGGTGCTCGATTTGGGAGCCAGGCAATTCCAATTTCAGTGTGAAAATCGGCTTGGCGCTGAAGTAGTCGAAAACAAGCTTTCCACCCTTGTCTCTTTCTTATAACGTGGAGCAACAGTCAACGTAAAACCTTCCAAATCGCTCAAATTCGCCATTTTGAGCCACAGGAACGACAAAATACAACACCTGAGGTAAGTTTGTGTTTATTTTATAGCCATTACTCGATATAAGTCTACGATATTAAGACTCTTCAATATTCCCATACATTTCTTTATAATTCGAACATACAAATAGACCCGCTTGTATGGGTGCCCTCTGATTTCTCGAGAGACAGTTCTCGTTTCCTGCGAGACGAGTCTCGTTTCTCGCGAGACGGTGGTAATTTACATTTGAGCGGTACTGTACAGGTACCTCGCTATTAGAAGCGTCAATGGATTTTCAGTTTAAAGCATTTACATGCGTCTTGCTGATTCTAAAATACATTGACGGTCAAAGAAAAATGTCAGTGTACACAGCATCAGCGCGGTTTCCTACAGCAGAACGGGAAAATATTTGTCGCCATGTTTGCCATATCTGCATGGCCGTGATTTAACTGTATAACCTTAACCCAGTATCTAAGTCATGTTATTCAAGGCTAATTTGAGTCAATACTATGTTAATCCAAATCTATAGCAGGTAGGTTCTTGTCTTACCGGCGGAGCAGACATGTCAGTGTGTAAATATTTCGGTAATTTGTTGCGACCCCACGCAACTTCTGTATTACAATTACTGGTGCACGTCTTCTTCCCACATTTGGTAAATTCAAGGCAAACCCTAAAAGAGACAAACAAGAACAAGATGAATTCCTGAGAAATGTTAGCGCGACTCAACAAACCGAATTAAAGACTTCAATATTCTTACGCTGAAGTATGTATTCAGTATTGGAGTTTATTGGCGACGCTATCTCAAACAAAGGTTTTTTTATCGATCAAAATGTTTACGTAGTTTTCACTGCATTAAATAGGCGGATATGGATTCAGTTGAAATAATGATCACCTTCCCTAGGAGTGTAGTCAGGTCCATTTCAAACTCTCTCTCGTGAAACCTCAAGAATATATATTGCCAAACGAATCGCAAATAACTCGTGCATACCAAAGATAGTGGTCAGCACACAATAACATCGACCTACTGGAGGTCATCTTCGGATGTTGCGTAACGAACAGTTACGACGATTCCACGATGGGACCGGATGTTGGCAAGTAATTTTAATCATTAACCAGAATATGCTGTCCAGTCTCGTTTGCTGTGTGAAAATCAGTGATAAAGGCGGTAAAGTTTGATTTTCCAATTTCGAAAAATTATGGCTATGTCGACAGTGCTGAAAAAGTTGAAATTCTAGTATGAGTCGATAACAAATAGGCCGCAAAATTTTCAGGTTTTTTTTACTTTAGTTTAACAAGGCACATTTTTTACATTGTTTTGTTAAACAAGAGTTCGACTGCCATAGACCAATTTCGATATATTAAAATTCTAACATGTCACCGAGGCTTGAGCGAATAAAACAAAAGATTTTGCATCGAGGCTTAGGGATGAATAAATATTATTTTTGTTTTATTCCCCCAAGCCTCGGCGCCATGTAATATATCGGAATCGGTCTAATAATTGGCAATCAATGACAGTGTAATTGTGTAATAAGTGGATTCAAGCCGGAAAATATACAATACTTTTTTGTGCGCGAACTCAAATGATGTCATCGCGCGTTCGCTGTGTTCAACCAGTTGTAAACAAGAACTTCTGTAGGTGGATGTGCAACATTTCACGTAGCCATATGTAGGTAGACCGTTGTTTCTCAAAACTGAGGAACAGTGAAAAAAGTTGCAACTGTTTAATATGAATAACAACTATGGTAATGATAATGTTTTTTTTAAGCTGGAAATTATATGAAAGAGAAATCTTAGGGGCTGAGGGAAGGGGCGGGGGGTGGTTTGGGTAATTGAAAAAAGCATCCTCCAAACATAAAAGAAAATGCGCACAACCAGCGCCGAAAAAAATCCACGCACGTTCAGCGAGTCGAAGAAAAACCCCTGTTAAATGGAGAAAAAAAATCATGCACACACACGCACCGAGGAAAAACTTCCTGTGCATTAACCAAACCACCCAAACCCACCCTCAGAAGTCAAATGGTCCGCCCCTTAAAACAAGTTCTTCTGTAATACTCGCGGAGTACCTCCCATAGGTCGATGTACGAAGCACTTCACCTCCTGGAGGTAGATATTTTAGAGCAATTAAAGTAATGGGTGTTTTTTCTTCTTCAGCTTGAAATTGCCTGAAAAAAATCTCCCATTGGTCGCTAAAAATTGCCGCAACCTGAAGGAAAACTTGTCTCGTGTAACCGGCTCGTCGAAATTCCTCTTGAAAATCGAGGAATGTGATCTCGGGGTGGTAGATACGCTACAATATAGCTGAGAAATTGAACTGAACAATGTCCTTATAAAGTCGAAATATAAATATTAATATTTGTATAAAAAACACATGCTAGCCGTCTCAGAGGTAGATGTCGGAATAGAGCGGGAAATAAACTAAGCGTGAACACGTGAGGGAAAAACACGTGCATCTTCAAAAGTTTCGGAAACAACGCCAGGCGACGTTTCGCACGAGCTATCTTGGCGATAAATAAATTTTATCCCTGCACAAATCTGATACAATTAAACTTTTATATACCAAAGGCTTTCATAAAAAGATTTCGTGAGACTTTCATGTAAAAAACTTCAATTTCAAACCTTTTGTATTTTTCAAGGGGATAAAATTTAATTATTTTCAGAAAATTAATTTCATACAATTCAAAGGCGACAGACCACATTCTCAATGTTGGCTCCTGTAATAAATATCTAATTGCCATAACCGTTCATCAGTAGGATGCCTAAAATGCTTGTAATTCCACAATTGGTTTCGACTTCATTAAATCCTATACCAATTGCAGAACATTTCAGGTGGAGCCACCCACGATGTGAGCACAGTTACTGACAAGAAAAAGTAATAAGGAAAAAAAAAATTAAACCGTTAAATTGCGAACTAAGCATACACGTGAACTAAATAAACCAAACGCGCGCACCACATACGAAAATACGCGCGCGCGCCTTCAAATCCAAATGAAGGGCCCGGAAGCAGCGCGTATAAATGAATTAGAGTTACAAAGACGAAGTAACAATTACAAACAAGCAAAGGATACGTTGTTGGTTCTCAATCACAAACCGCTGATCTCAATTCCCGAAGTGTAATGTCATATTTAACGCGAATGATTTCACCGTGGCGCTTGAAGAATTTATTAAACGATTTGAGAAGCGCAGTAGTGTTGAAGCCTTGGTGATGAAGACGTGAAGAAAGCCTACGAAGTCTGTCTATAAAGTCCAATTTGGATGAGCAAATTCTAGCATATCGCACCAATTGAGGTAACCTCAAAGCCGACTCAGCCAGACAAAAGTCGCGCCAGTGTTAGCGGCTCACTGAACATGAAATTGGCGCAACATTCGTTTTATGGTGTTTTATTCCGGTGGTTTAGCAAAGCAAAGCCAGTTTTGATAACTTTTTAAACTGCGTAAGGTTTGTACAAGTTTTAAATATCTGTACAAGTTTTAAATATCCGATTACAACATGTTTTTTCCACACGTGTTCACGCTTAGATGCAACCGACGGTAAGTTTTTCACCGTTCCTTTTACAGCACACCGTTTACCTAACAGCAAGTTCAAAATTGACACGAAATGAAAATCGAATACATTTCCTATTAAAATAACGAATCATTTAAAGCGTCTTTGTACTTATCACTATTATTTTTCAGTCAAATTGCTATTGCGTGACTTCCGGTTACGGATGTTTGGCAATATCCGACATGTTAACGAAGATTGTTTACGAA
>OX393561.1:27434314-27531261 GCA_947652115.1 Blastomussa wellsi
TTCCTTTGTGAAAATAGACGCAACCCCCACTTCCGTCTGCCGGAAGTAACGCTTTGTTCTACATTTTATGAAAAAGGTTTACTAGCGTTGTGTAGTCGATAGTGCAAATAGCTTCCATGTTCATTTTGATGAAACATGGTAAGAAAATCGGTCTTACATCGAACGAAACAAACTACACGCTATAATTGTGTGTATAAATCTGATAAATGTAAACGACAATTCTCTCTAATAATAACCCCCAACATATTCTCACAGGAATATGAGAACAACTATGCGGGAAAAAGGTTTCGTACTTTGAGATTGTATTGAGCTCGACTGAATTTCAAAATTTTCTTCGAAAAAATAACCCAATGAAGGTACCCTACACAAGTTTTAATTATCCCACTTCCGTCGGCCGGAAGTAACGCTTTTTTCTACATGTTATCATGTTATGAAAAAAGGTTTACTAGCGTTTTGTACATGTAGTCGGTAGTGCAAACAGCTTAATAGAAGAACAGAAAAAAAATCGAATTCAAGCCATTTCACGAATACCTCCATGTTCACGGTTATAATCACTGCAAACGTGTTTCGTTAGATTCGCATGGCAACATTGTAACTAACGTAGAAATGTTTTATTTATGTTAATTTACAATTCATGTTTGCTTTGTAGCTCTCAGTCTATTTTCATTTTTATTTTATATAGATATTTCTATCTTTCTCTGGAATCATCTTGTATACGTAATTCCGCCACACCTACAAGTTTCGAAATACGTTTTGCGATATATAATAGCGGAATGTCTGCAAGTCAACGTTTTCATTTGGTCAGGGTAAAGCTAGCATGCGTGCAGCCGTCTCCTATTTCCTATTTCCTAAAGCGGAAAAGTGACGTCTGCGAAACGGCGTCGTTAATCGTGTTCCAGTATCCTGCTGTTTCTCCAGAATCTGGGGACCGCTTTCTCATTGGTTGCTTTGACAGCAGGCATTGTTAGAATGAACCCTGATTGGCTGTCATCGTAAAATACTCAACATAATTATGCGTTGTGTTTTTATTAACATGCAAGTCTGGTTCAAGGTAGAGGAGAATTTCAAAGTGACAAATTCCGCTCTGTACAGTTTGCTGTATACTCAAGATCCCTGCGTATCAAGCAATCGCGATCGATGCGGTGGAAAGCTACGGAAGTGACCCGCGGGGGATTATTATGAAAGATCGAAGACGAAAGCTTACATGAAAGCGGTTATAAATCTTTCAAGGCTGAGCTGCTAGTGAATAAGGAGTTCCAAACACTTGGAATGAACAGTGTGGAATCCTTGAAGGGCGAGTACTTTTGGATGAATCGCTTTCGTGATCGTGTACTAAAAGTTACTAAAGGAGTTGACAGGCTGCCGTATATAACTCTTGCGGTTCCTGACGTTTGTCTGAGATTAAACTCGTTTTCGAGCTCTTTCGCTTTTTGTTTTTTTTGAATGCTTGTTATGTTCTGTATAATTAGGGGGAACTTCAACTCAAACAGTCCCGTCCGACTCAGTAATTTAGCATATATTTAGCTGAGGTCACAGGTCTTCACCATTTCTTTAACCCTGTGAATTTTTTTTCTGACACTTGGCAGATCATGAGCTGTAATTTGTCATATGTTTTGCTACTCACTGTCTTTGCTAGTACTGTTTTTCTGTTTTAGTTATATTGCTTAAGCTCTCTAAATTGATTCTATTTGATTGAGCGAAATTAATTTAATCTCGAACAGCAGGATACTGGAACACGATTAGCGACGCCGTTTCGCAGACGTCACTTTTCCGCTTTAGGAAATAGGAGACGGCTGCACGCAGGCTAGGTAAAGCAAACATTATTAGACGTCATAATGCTAAAAATGTAAAAAAAAAACAGGCAACAAAAGCTGAAAGGCGACCTACAGGTGACCTTTTATTGAAGTATAAAAAGGTGTTGACGGAGAAACATAATAATGTTGCGGCCCCATTCCTTGCATACAATAGCTAGTTTCCTTATCAGAAAAAAATAGCATTCCCATGCTTGAAAAATTTGAACTCTTTATATTTGCACCATTCTAAGGGCCTGATTACATGAGCCGGGCTGGACTGGTTTGCCGGGATGGGTTTCTTTGTCGGCCATGTAATCGCGAAGTTGATCTCGGTAAATTGCCCGGCTAACCGGGCCATCCCGGTACATGTAATCAGGCCCCAATAAACTGTGCTTGATTGAACACTGAAAAAGGAAATTAGACAACTTTTAAGTGATAGGTTGATCCCATTATTGCAGCATGTTCGCTCGAGAACAGTTTACTATTCCTCTTTTAGCGAAATCTTGTAAGCAGTCCTTTCAGCATGCATAAGAAATGAAGAATAAATGCCATATTGTCTTCTACGTTGTTAGATACATTTGATTGAATTTGTAGGCTTAGATTTGTCACTGTCACTTAGCTACAGGTGTGCCTTGTTTGTAACTGGCCAGCTTGTTCTTCGTAGCCCTTTCGGCGGCTGAACACTTGTTCGTAAGTTTTTTGATGACTTGTGCATGTGTCATTGGTGCACCATCCCATACCAAATCTTATATACAGTACTTTTATCCTAATCAATGATACAAATAGAGGTACCGAATGGTCCCATTCAATTTCAAAGTGCTCGCAAAATTTGGCCTTTGCTCGAATCTGCGAATTGCTCGCAAAAATTACACGGGTGCTCGCAAAATTTTTGCAAATGCTCGCATACTCGGATTCTCATTAAAATGTGCTCGATTGCTCGAAATTTCGTTAATCCTGCTTTGTAGTTATTTTTTTATGTTTATAAACAAGCAGGGCACAACCGGCTGTAAGCTGCTGGGATTTGTTGGACAGCCCCAGCTTTGCAGCTATTGCATGTTTTGTTTTGGAGGTGTCAGCCACATTATAAGCTATTACTTAGCGCAAAACAACGTTTCCTTACAGAGATACCGGCTAGCGGAAAATTTACGTAGTACTCGAAGTGCTCGCTTCTAGCTGCTCGCAATACGTATTTTTTTAATTGCTCGCTGCTCGCAAGAAAAATTTGACAATTGCTCGTGCTCGCAAAATAAACACACTGCACGCATGCTCGCAAATGCTCGCAAAGACCATTCGACGGTTACAATCACTACAAACGGACACATCTTAACTTCAAAGAGTACATTACCTGCAAGTTGTATTTAAATGCAGTATGATAGAGCCAAGAAAACCTTACCTTTACTTCCACATTGTAAAGCGTACATTCCATATAATTTCACAGCATAAATTTCTTCCTGCGGTTGAATGCATTCCTCGCTGGATTACAATTATCCACATCAAAACGTAAACATTTCCAAAGAACTCTAAACGCTCCGTTGTCGTCCCGTTTACTGTACTACTGTCACAAGAGTATTTCTCAAACTACTTTCTTTCAGTTAGTACATATATTGATGCACTTCGATGAAACATGGTCAGAAAATCGGTCTCACATCGAGCGAAACAAACTACACTGACGTTATAATTGTGTGTATAAATGTCAATCGATACAGATCTCTACGGGATTGATAGATATTCCAACTGTGTACCACCCCCACATATTCTCACAAAAATAAAAGAACGGCTATGCGGAAAAAAAGATGGTTTACTAGGGGATAGAAAGGCAACCGCCTTTATTCGCGTTTTAATGCATAAATTAATTGTCTTACAAAATAAATCGAGTGAGTGAGTGACTGAGTGAATGATGGCGTGAGTACCAATACCTTCATGGTATGCTTATGCATACCATGAGGTAAAAAGGGAAAGAAAAGTGCCAATAAAACAACCAAATAAATGTCGAAAAACAGAAGGAAGGAGAGCAAATCGACCAAGGGATGCTGTAGTACGGAAGACATTTTTCGACAAAGTGATCAAACGTACTGTAAACATTAATACCACCATGTGGTGAATGTCAAGAGATGATAATGAATAGGAAAGAATCGTCTATTTATCCAGCTGTGAAGTTCTTCTAAACGTGAGAGGGATGTTCAACGAAAAATTCAGATTTCGAATGACAGGTGAGCGGCACATGTAAGGTAAGCGTAGTATTGTACTTTCAAACCTCCCAAGTCAGCAGTTTTAAATTTGTTTTAATAATGGTACCGCTTGCAATTGCGCCCACCGCTTCTGCTGTTTGCATAGGTGCTTTTGAACACAAGTCGTAGAAAAGGCTGGTTGTACACAATGTAAACCCATAAACGTCGTGACACAATGTCAATTTGGTTATATCTTTTCAGTGTGGTTATGTACCTTTCAACTATTTTAACTATTTTAAACGTAAATTCCATACATGTAGATTAGTACTGTGTCGAGGAAGTCTCCCCAGTTGTGTCTTCAAACCAGGAAAACATTATTTTTGAAAATGTTTGGAAATTTTTGCAAAATTTTGCAAAAGAAAATAAGATTTGCTGATGAAAATATGGTGATCATAATTTTCGTGTCCAGTACATTTATTTGGTGAATTTTTCAGACTTGAACCATAGATTTACATTTTCTACAAAGCGAAGAGTTTTAACCGATTTAGAAACGCTGAATAGTGCATCTAGTCATAGGCGTACAAGCTGGGGGTCAAAATGCTCCCGGTTGAGAGAACAGAAGTTGGAAGAAAACTACTGTAACCAATACAACCCCGCTGCTGTCTGTGTCAAGCAAGTGTTGAGACAGATTCTTGTGTGCCACAACGGCAACCTTCAAGTGCTTACAAGTTTTTGTCAGCAAATAATTTTTGAATAATATGTGAAAGTTTCAATAAGCGTGCAAATTGCCAAATTTTTGGGCGTTGTCATACCGGTTTTACACTCTCATATTTGGGGGACTGTGTATAATTGTTTTGCGTTCGGTAAAAACCGCCTCTCCCCCAAGTCAGGAAGTGCCCGTATGCCTAAGGCTACCCCAGACTTTGTTTTTGTTGCATTTTTTTCAAATATTTATTAAGCAGATCTTTGTTTTGTGGATTGAAATCATTATCTGAAAGTTTAGTCAGCGTACATGTAATTAACAACTAAAAAGTTGTCTCATTCTATCAACAAACCACATAAATACTGTAACTGTTTAAATTGGCATGTACTAAAACCGGGAACACGGAACAACGCAACACCCCGGAACACCAGAAATTTATTGGCATTTTATTGTATTTCTGGTGTTCCGGGGTGATCTGGTGTTCCGTGTTTTGTGGTGTTGTGGTGTTCCGGTGTTCCTGGTTTTAGGACATGCCGTTTAAATTTGTGACAGGCAAATAGATGCCTCCTTCAACAACAATGGGAATTCTAGATTGTTTGGATTTGTTGCCAAAGTTGGTCTGTTTGGTTAGTGTAAGATTTTTTTGTTATTTTATTTTCTTTCATTAATTTATTCCATCTTGTCATGAAAGGTCTTTGGAGAAATATATTTACATTTTAATGAATTCAAGGGTTTAGTGATATGTTAAATACCTGTCTTTTTGCAGCTTGGTATATCAGGGCTTGCAGCAACATGGGCAGCTCAGTAATACAAGAAATTTTCTATGTCACATCAAAATTCTCACCAATTACTTCAATAATACTCTTATGTGGACTCTCTCTAATTGGGGCCACTAGTTTATCAGTTTTAACTGTAAAGTGTTTTTACCCTCGTTAAATAAAGTTATCATCATCATCATCATCATCATCATCAAACCTCAGACCCAGAGAGAAAATTCGTTAGCCTTTTTATTTCTACCTCAGCAGTAAAAATGCAGTGAAAACAGGGCTTCTGTGTGGCAAGAAAGGTACATGTACATTATGCGACAAATTATGCATTTTTAAGCAGATTTGGTATTGTTTTATCTCAGAGGAAGAAAACCATTTTTTTTTGCTGTCCAACAGGCACTTAGAGCATAAAAGAACAATAAAAGCACCTAAAATAAATCAATTGTTGCCTCATTTTAATCTTAAATGTGTCATTTTTTTCACTGGAACATTGTCAGAAATCCCTCATTAATAATCTGAAATAGCATTTCAGAGCTTCTAGATTTCAAAATCTAGCACGGTGTTCAACTTTTTTGTTAGGACAGTTTGGTTTAGCATTTATTTGAAACAGCCTTAGGAAATAATAATATAATGTATAAACAGGGCTTGAAAGAAAACCTTTTATTATAACTTAACCTGGGAAAGACTAGTTTCCTTTTTTATTTAATTGGCAGACAGCCACATGACCTTTTCTGTTGGGTAAGTGAGATGGAAAAGTCTGGACACAGCTTTTTCCTGATGAAGCATTTTTCATTCTTCTAAATTCCACTAAAGATGTGCTTACCAATTTGCAGTAGAAATCTGTTATTACAATGTTTAAAATGTGGTCACTGAAGAAACTTATCAGTTACCAGTTCATGCAATTATTATTCCAGAATTTTTTTCCCAGATCTACTCCTTGATCACCAAAATCAGTGTAATGACAGATGTAATACCCTATCCGGTGTAACAATAATAATTATTATTATTAGGTGTTTACTTTTCATCTGTTTTGATAGGACATGTAAATCAAATGAGCAGCTGTTATTGGCTGTGCACTCCCATTGGCTTTTATAGCTGAAACGTAGTCCTGATTGTATTTGCTAGTACTGCGAGTAACTATTTGGTGATGGATGTCCGCTTGAGTGGTTATGGCTACAACTTATTCACCTCGGCATAATATTATAAGAATTATTGCGCTGTATTTTATTTTTGCAGGTTCTGCATTTGGCCAAATGGTATCAGACAGAAACCAACACATACCATAAAGTGAAACATAAAATAAATTTGAAATCCATTTTATCCCTGTTTATTTTGTATTATCATGAAGTTACTGAGTTATCTTAATTTTAGCCCACACCTTTTGACAGCTTATCGTGGAAAGTTCAGTGTGTAGTATTGCAGGATAATTTTTGTCACATTTTGGTTTGTTTGATCTGTAAATTAATTCAAAGTACTATGTGACTGGAAAATATAACTATCATTCAATTCATTTTCCCTCCTTCTCATTGGCCCAGACCCTACCACGTGACCTACAATAACTGCCTATGGATGATGTTCTGCTTATGCGCATTAACATCAGACAGAGATTTTGCTACGAATAAGAATCACGTACTCAGGTGTAGACTACATCCAACATCCAGGTCACATGGTTTTTTAAGGTGATTGCGGACCAGGTAGTGGTTTTTAAATAGATCACAGGCTCAAGCTGTACCCTTTTCAGTCCACTGCACAGTTTATAGTACTATGTTTTTCATCCTCAACAGAATTCTGTCATTGGAATATAAGGTTCACCTGTGGAATCTCTCATATTAGTAGTTGCATAAAAAGGCAGTAACCTCATTGACAGCAATATTTGTGACGATATTTTCACAAACTATTTTAAAAGAACCTTACCACCAAAGAAATAATATTGGAGCTCCGCTTTTAGGCTTGGCTAAATCTATATATTATATCTGTTGATACTACCTGTAACTGTTCATCTATTCTCAAAAATGTGCATTAGATGACAGGTTTTCATTAACTCAATGTGATCACTAGACTATTTTAATATTATAGCCACCTTCATATTTTCAAGCTTCCCGTATTTGAGACCCTTCACAAAAACAGCCTAATGAACATGACATTAGGCTATTGCACATTGACACGAAACCCGACAATAGTGCATATGCATGCTGTCGCGAATATTTAGTGCAGAGTGGACTATTGGGAGGATGTGTTATGTGCTGTCGTCTTCTAACACACTGAGTCGCTAATGTGTAGACTTTAATGTTTGTTTAATTAATAAATATCAATTAATTAATTAGCCGCACGGCCATAGACCTGGGCGGCTCTTGCTCTGCACGGACTTTATTTTTGTTAACCGCGCGGCCCTGGGCCGTCGCGGTTCTTAATTTACCCTTGTAGAGTTATCTTTTTTTAAAAAAAATAATTCTTAGTCGGCGTACCGACGTATGTCGCTATTCAGTGGATGGATGGATGGATAGGTGGACGAGCGATGTATTTCACACCAATCAGAATTAGGATACTATCGATCAATAACCAATGAAATTGCCGCTTGTATGTATCGTTTAATTTTGTATCAATATTTGTTTCGGATCCAAGGGACGGCCATCTTCATTTTCGTATAAACTTGGCCTTATTGGGCGGTGTTGGCATGATGTCTCTATTTCCAGCACTCGATGTTTATGTAGCTCTGGTGTACAACGTTGTGTGTGGGTTTTAAGCGGAAAACTGTTCGGGAATTTTCATGGTGGTGAAGAAGGTACGAGGATGTGAAATTTTACATGCTGCGAGCAGTCTGTTTTGGCGGCTTTGGGTTGAGGGATTGCTTTTTGATTGCGGTTAATTGTGAATAAGAGCCATGTTGAATTTTAAAATGTTTCTGAATGAAGTAACGATAGCTTTAATTTTGGTTAAATTTGAAGTTGCGGATGTACGCAGCTTCCTATTTCTCGGAGATGAGTTGCTTGAAATCAGTAGAGCTGAGAGATCAGACATGATCAGAGATTTTGCTTCAGGACATAGTAGATGTCATACGGCATTTAAGAATTTGAAGGTAGGGACGCCACATACTCAAGAACGCAGGGTACAGTAATTCCGGAGAAACAGCTTTCATTGCAGACGTACCAGCTCTGGTAAATATTTCACGAACCGTTCGTAATTAAATATGCAAAATCTTTCACCAGAATTTTCGGCGCAAACTACGCTTTAAAAACCCTTTCGAGAGATATATTTTTCCATTTGACCGTTTATTGTCTTTCGAAAAAATACTTTGTGCGTGTTTAACAAATCACGAAATATGACGCTTTGTGTTGAAAATCAGCAATGCGGAAAAACAAAGTATCATGTTACAACATTTCGAAGATAAACAAAAATATCATATTACAAAGAAACAAAAGTATCGTGTTATCGCTGTCAAGAAAAGGCCAAGAATCACGTTTGGTGTTGCATTCTGCACTGTCCTGCACTGCACTGTTTGAGTCATTTTCAGGTACAAATAGCTTTGTTAATTGGAATTGGCATTTGAAGGTATTGTTGCACTCTGCCAAGCGCCTCCAGAACTTGCTTTACCGCTAAGTCTCTGCCAGGGTTCAATCTTTGCATTAATGAAAAGTTCACTGAAAAAGAAAAGTCAAAACATTAATGTTTGAATAAGAGGTTTTTTTAAGTTTGAAGCAAGAAAAGTTCCCAAAGGATGTTACTAAAACGAGGAATGTGGAATGGGGAATGGGGAATTGAAATGGGAAAACTGAAAATGGGAAATTGAAAGGGGTAAAGTAAAAAACTGATTAACTGTAAATAAGACAGGAAATTCTTTATCTAATGTTTGATCAGATTTGCATACTTTGGATTAGAAATAATTTAAGATTTTTCTCCTGATCGTGTACGCGTTACCTGCGGATAGAAGAATAAAGAATTACTGAATTGAAGAACGATTTGAATATAAACTCCGAAGGTAATTTAGAAAATAAAATAAATTCCTAGCACTATAAAGTAGAACGGAAATAAACGACAACTATATTTTAGGTTTTCAGTACATTGCTTGCTTCGGTTTATTTATCTTGACCGAAAATAATTGAAGTTACCGCGGCTTTGCTCACGATGGCTTAGTCATCCGGTTGGTTTCAAATCGTTTTCAAACACCCACCCACCGGCAGTCCGATATTAAGTTCGAAGTTAAGTTCGAAATACAATAGGTTATCCAAACTGTGTATCAAGCAATTCAAAGGAGCGCCGTAGATTTCAAAGCGACTAGAGAATTGTTCACAAACTGCAAGCGAAACCGGCTTTCGCCGGCAACTGATGCAAATTCCCGTGCCAACAGGCTTGATGTGTCAAGTAACGAAATAACTGTCACGCAGGCGAAAAGCCATTTCCAAAGTAATATTTCACCGAAAAACTGGTGTCAAAAATCATGGCCCAGCACAAACGAAGGGTTGGATTTGGGTTTGCTCTGTTTGGAAAAGCACTAGCTAAGGGCCGGATTACATGAGCCGGGCTGGCCCGGTTTCTTTGTCGGCTAACCGGGCTCGCCCGGTTGTCATGTAATCGCGAAGTTGATTTTTGTTGCGTTTAACAAATAATAGGTGTACACAATACACAATAAATACAGAAAAGTTATATTGAAAAAGGTTGTTGTTGTTCATCATGGTATAAAGTACAGTAATCAAGGAGTTATCGTTTGTCTCACGATTAGTCACTTGTGATGTGGACCGCGACGTTTCGGCTGCATACTGCTAGCCTTCATCAGGCGATAAGGTCGACTGGCTACGTGTAGCTTTATAGAGCATGGTGCTCCGCTGTGATTGGTTGGTTTTCAACAGCTGTGATTGGTGTGTTTCGATCCTCGCTGATCCAAGACCAGTTAGTTGTTCCCTCGGCGGTTCGCAGTTGTGCTGTTCTCTCGTTCTCGTATCCTTTGCTTGTTATACGCGCTGCTTCCGGGTCGTTCATTTGGATTTGAAAGCGCGCGCGCGTATTTTCGTATATGGTGCGCGTGTTTGGTTTATTTAGTTGACGCGTATGCTTAGTTCGCAATTTAACGTTGTTTTCCTTATTACTTTTTCTTGTCAGTAACTGTGCTCACATCGTGGGTGGCTCCACCTGAAATGTTCTGCAATTGGTATAGGATTTAATGGAGCCGAAACCAATTGTGGAATTACAAGCATTTTAGGCATCCTACTGATGAACGGTTATGGCAATTAGATATTTATTACAGGAGCCAACATTGAGATTGTGGTCTGTCGCCTTTGAATTGTGTTTCTTGATCGTGGGCATCCAAGCTTCAGGAATCTCGATTCCACTATCCCTGTTGATGTTGTTAGGATGAAGTCTCATGTTAATATAATTTGGTTTTATCAACTGGGTTGATAATGTCAATTGGCCACCGTAAAGAGATTCAAGAGCTGACGTTTCGAGCGTTAGCCCTTCGTCGGAGCGAATCAAGGAATTGTTCGTCGTGTGTTTTTTATATGCAGAAAAATGGAGCTTCGCTATTGGCTGGTGCCTGGTAACGTGAAAACAACGGAATAAATTAGTTGAATGAAAAGCGTTCGTTGATACCGTGAAGATTAAGAGTGCCGATTTGAAAAATAAATTTTTGTTCTAGAGTTTTACGGCTTTCCGTGTTTCCTTGGTGAAGGGAAAGGCCGCAGACTGCCATATGTTGCTTAAAATGATTTGGGAGATTGAAGTGTCTCGCGACCGGTTTCGATGCATTTTTGTCGTCTTTCTCTACGTCACGAAGGTGTTCTCGGAATCGGTCGCCAAGTCGTCTCCCTGTTTGGCCGATGTATAAGTTTTTGCAAAGAGTGCAAGTTATGCAGTAGATGGCATTGGCTGAGGTACAGGTGAAATGATCAGTGATTTTGATAGATCGCTTGGGTTTCGATATTTTGTCAACGTTGCGAATGAAAGGGCATGTTTTGCATCGTGCGCGAGCGCATTTAAAAGTTCCGGGTTGATCACTAGTTTGGAATGCACTTCTGACTAAAAAGTTACCTATGTTTTTGTCGCGTTTGAATGAAATTAATGGAGGTTGCGAAAAGATTCTACCAGTGTCGGGATCATTTTGAAGTAATTTAAAGTTTTTGAGAATGATGGATTTAACTGCGTGGTTGTGAGGGTGAATGGGATTCTATCGTTCTCTCTGTGACGTTTGTAGTGCTGACTGTCGATCAATTTATTGGGCGAGATGATGGCCCGCTTGAACAACAGAAGCAGGATAGCCGCGTATGTCGAAGAAATTGCACATTTCCTCTGATTTTAAGGAAAAATCAGAGTCGTCACTACAAAGACGGCGAAGTCTAAGAAACTGAGAATAAGGAATGGAATTCTTGACATGTGATGGATGTGAAGATGAATACAACAAATAACTATGAGAATCTGTGGGTTTGTAGTGCACACTGGTGCATGAACCGTTGCCTTCGGTAGAAACTTTGATATCCAGGAATGCTAAGGAAGTATCGGAAATTTCCCAGGTATATTTAAGGGCAGGATGAAACGAATTAACAGCGGTTATAAATTGATTGAGATCCTTTCTGGTAGAAGAGGTAGCGCCGATACAGTCGTCAATGTAGCGACGATAGAGTTCAGGTTTTGGGCCGTTGTATTGATTGAAAAATTGGTGTTCAATGTAGCCTACGAAAAGATTGGCGTAGCTGGGTCCCATTTTGGTACCCATGGCAACGCCATTGATTTGTTGGTAATAATTGTTCGCGAATGAAAAACAGTTGAGTGTTAACACTAACTCAGCCAGGCGGAATAGTGTTTCCGAGCTTGGTTCCTTAACAGTGCGTAAATCAAAAACATGTTTGAGGGCTAGAAGACCTTCGCCATGTGGGATGACCTGACGGCCGCCTCGCCAACAGCGTATACAGGAAGCCCACGGACACTGATCAGTACTTAGCGTATGAATCACACCACCCCCAGTCAGTAAAACGCGGTATTGTTAAGTGTTTGTACGATCGCGCCAAGCGCCTTGTGAGAAAACCCGCTGTTATCTCCGAGGAGAAACACCTGTCCTCTGTTCTTGTTCCTAATGACTAACCTGATTCTTTTGTGCAGAAGGTCACCAAGAATAGAAGACAAAACAACAGAGCAGAGCCCGCAACCGAGTTCAAAACTACCGCGGTTTTACCCTATGTCAGTGGCCTGTCCGAACAACTTCGCCGCTGCCTACAACAACAAGGAGTGCGCGCTGTTTTCAAGTCAGATACTACGTTGCGATCACAATTAGTACGGCACAAAGACGCTGTTAAACCGACTAAACAAGACGGCGTTGTTTACAAAATTCCCTACGAATGCGGAAAAGTTTACATCGGCGAGACGGGGAGACCCATGCAGGACAGGATTAAAGAACACGACCGAGACATCCGGCTCACCCGTACCCAGACCTCCGCCGTTTCATGGCATGCCCACACCACCGGACACTACCCACCTTCGGACGAGGTTAAGTTTATTGATCGTGATCAACATTGGTACACTCGCAGGGTCAAAGAGGCTATTCACATAAGACTTCATCCTAACAACATCAACAGGGATAGTGGAATCGAGATTCCTGAAGCTTGGATGCCCACGATCAAGAAACACAAGAACGAGAGAACTGCACAACGGCGAACCGCCGAGGGAACAACTAACTGGTCTAGGATCAGCAAGGATCGAAACACACCAATCACAGCTGTTGAAAACCAACCAATCACAGCAGAGCACCATGCTTTATAAAGCTACACGTAGCCAGTCGACCTTATCGCCTGATGAAGGCTAGCAGTATGCAGCCGAAACGTCGCGGTCCACATCACAAGTGACTACATCGTGAGACAAATGATAACTCCTTAATTACAATAAAAGTTATATGATTTTACAATGCCTTTCACTGGATTCGAAAAAAAAATACTACCTTGAGCTCGTACAGAGATCATCTACAGAAGATATAAAATACACATTTCAAAGTTCTCATATCTCATATCTTCTTTTGTGTGAAACCAGAAAAGTTCGAAAATTGCCCTAAATTCTACATGTGGAAAAGAATGCAAATAAAAATGGCTTACCTTGTGTTTTCCTTACGTTATTTTCATGTCTCTGTAGTCCTGGAGTCGATTTAAAGACATTTAGGCGAGTTTACTTTCTGAGGTTTTGCCTACGAGTAAAGCGAAGCTAAAGGCTGGCAACTTAGTCCACCAACGGTCCACACTCGAAGCTCCATAAATCCCACGAAAATGGCCTAATTTCGCCAAACTGCCTCACGGAAGCCGTCGATAATTTTTCTTCCTATAGGCTTTGCCTCGGGTTTCATGGTTTATCATAACTCTCCAAAAACACTACTTTTCAGACTCAAGATTTCAAATTCTTCTTTCGTTTGAACCGCATTCAGCTGTCTTGGCTTGGTGTCAATGATAATTGGCAGAAATGAATGTAGTGGAGCGCAGCCAAGCCTCGGCGCCGTGCAGCCTCATTTGGGGATTTGGCCTTGCGCGCGGTCGTCATGCTGACGCGTCATCTGCAGTTTGCTCGTAGCAAAACAGTGTTTTCGTCGACCCCTCCCTCCCCTATATTCCCCTTTCTTTTGTTCCCTCTTTCCTTCTCCACTGGCTTCAGTCAGTGTGATTTAGTGCAAAGGGCCCTGCTGTGGCGTCGGTTTCCATAGCAACCGTCCAAGCACCTTCCCCTCAGTCGGGTCTCCGCCTTCGCTTCGGGGAAACTCCACTGGTGCCTCGTCCCTTTGCATTCCTAGCAATACCCCGCCTTCTACTCGTTGCGTAGCATAACAGCGCCAAATTCAATCTGCCAGCTTAGCGACCGCGCCATTGTGACAAAATCGCTGTCAACACTGGAGAGGCACAGGACAATTTTTATCATGCAAATTATACCGTGTTACGGCCTCTGGGGAAGTTTCACCGGAAACGGCGGGAAATTATGAAACAATGCGCGCAGGGAATACGCGGTTCATAATTTCCCGCCGTTTCAGGTGAAACTTCCCCAGGGGCCGTAACACGGTACAATTTGCATGATAAAAATTGTGGTGAAACAGACCTGAAATAGAACGCGCGACGACCAAGAGAATTAATTTCGTTGTTTCTTCCTATACAGGAATTGTCGCTTTCTCTTTCCTGGTAATCCTGTGCTGTTGCTGACGAAAGCTATTATTTGTTTTTGAAGTATTGTGGCCATTTGTGCCGTAAAATTACGCTGAAAATAAATGAAGCGGCTAGGGAAAAAAACACCATAGCTGCGACAAACGTACGAGATGTGGATCAGATAGCATGTGCGAGGCAGCACTTTCGCTTTAAAATTAACAAAGATGGTCATGGAAAAGCCTGAGAAGCCTAAAAGCAAAGTAAAAAGTAAAGAAAAAGTAAAAATGTGTTAAATAATACAAAATAAGTACTTTTTAAGACCGAATGCTCTGTCGGCCTCGATGAGCCTCGCGTAATTCATCAATTGGAAGGCTTGAGAAGGCGGCGAAACTCTAGCTGATTTAATCATTCGATCACTTTGGGAATTTCTCCACTGGTTCAGTGAGCTAAAAGAAAACAGTACAGTTTTTCAATATAAAGTCTGGAGAAAACGTAAATCAGTGTCTATTCGATCGAAACAAATGCGAGCAAACTGAGCCACTGGGGAAGCATTACTGTAAGTTGTTTCACAGCACTCAGTGATTGATGATCAGATTTAACTGAGCCCGGCAATCCGTTTTAAAACTGCTTGAAACTCGCCCGCCTTGATGTATTCCCTTATAATTTTAAGCTGCAAAGACGTTTTCTTTGATAAAAACAAGTGAGAAGTTCGAAATTTGTATTTCGTGCGCGCATTAGTGTCATTAGTAGAACTTCAACCTTCGACCCACTTGCCGCGATGGGAAGAAAATAAATCTTTGCGCTCTTTTTTTTAAAGAAAATCTGCTATATTTCTTTAAAGTCTGCACAAAAGTGTCATATTAACTAAATATTTCAGTTCTGATTTATAACTGAAAATAAAAATGTGTCATTTTAAGGTATCATCCCACCCCAAATGACCGCATTGCATTCGCACCGTTTTAAGGCAAAACGTTAAATAAAAACCCTGACAAACTATATATTTTCCGAAAGCTTAGTAAATGAAGATTACCTTACCATATTTATTGAAAGAAAAAAGTTTAATGCCTTGAAAATATAGCGATCGTTTTGCAAATGTACATGGCTTGCAATATTCAGTTCCTGTGCAGTCGGAAGTGATCTAGAGGAAGGGACAAACATTGCGCCGAGTTCTTAACACCTTTGTCTCAAAAACTGTGCCGGCGAATTTTGATATCTTGCCTGGTTTGTTTTTTACGCCCGGTTGAACTTCGAGGTTCGAAAAAATATCCCTCCTGTTCCTTCATTTGTTTATAACTCCAGAAAGATCGGGAAAAACCAAAAACGCCGACACGGTTTTTGAGCCACATTATATCAACTTTCTCGCCAAATTTGAGCTAAAACGGTTGAAAACTCGATGCACGCGAACTTAAAACGGGCGCCCAATTTCTTGAAAATATATTTTCGAGAAAAAGAGCAAAACATTTTCAGAGACGTCCTTCCGGGTGAATGAGAAAACAACAAGGCGTGAAAGTAATTACCTGCGGTTTACAATCAAACGGCTCAACTTACTTCATAACAATAGCGCTCAAATGCTGACCAGACAAGATGTCAAATACTGTTTCGCGCGGGAATTTAACGCTACATTTCAGTTCTACCAGGTATCGCTGTTGGATCGCTACTGTAGAATTGGAAGTGTTTCATCCCAGTTTCCGGAGTTTTCATTTCTCTGACTGGTAGATTAAACATTGTTGCGTGGTCTGGCCGTGATGAAATTGCGTGTCGAAACAAGGATGGTATGTAACATGATAATGACGTGTTGACAGATTGTCACAATGACTTGCCAACATCTCATTAAAGGCAATTAGTAACGAAAACACTATTTTATCCATAACTTCCCGTAGAAACAATATAGGAGTAAGATCTATCTTGCTATCGTAAAATATTTTTTTCCCCACAATGGTCACATTTGGGGTGGGATGCTACCTTAATTCTCCCATTTTCAGTTTTCCCATTTCAATTTCCCATTCCCCATTTCCTATTCCCCATTCCCATTCCCCGTTCCACGTTCCTCATTTCAGTAACATCCGTTCCCAAATATCGCTGTAGACTCCGTGGCGCCTTTTACGTAATTATTGTTTGAGGTATTTAGTTTTCACCGGTGCTGGAAACTCTTGGTCAAAAAGCTGTTTACTTTCAATACTTTTCGTTAAAACGCTTCCTAGATAAATCGATATCCTTCTATATAAAGAAAATTTTAAGTGGTTTTAACAGAATGGCGGCAACGAAAAAATAATGTACTATTCCGTGACTATTCGATAATTAAATTAGTTCTTGTTTATCACTTCAATGAAAAATTGCTTTATGTACGGTGGCCCGTAAGTGCCATTCTAAATGAAAGAGAAAAGTGCATACTGGCTTAAGAGAAAAAGTATTTTTGTTCTGGATCCACAGATTTTACCCCGATCAAAAAATGTCATTTTAAATGTGGATCCGACGTTTTTATTTCGGATCCAAACTTGTAACTCCGGATCCAAAGTTATTACTACGGATCCAACGTTTTAACTACGGATCCAACGTTATAACAACGGATCCAACGTTGTAACTACGGATCCAACGTTATAACTACGGATCCAAAGTTATAACTACGGATCCAACGTTTTATCTACGGATCCAAAGTTATAACTACGGATCCAACGTTGTAACTGCGGATCCAACGTTGTAACTGCGGATCCAACGTTATAACTACGGATCCAACGTTGTAACTGCGGATCCAACGTTGTAACTGCGGATCCAACGTTGTAACTACGGATCCAACGTTGTAACTGCGGATCCAACGTTATAACTACGGATCCAACGTTATAACTACGGATCCAACGTTGTAACTACGGATCCAAAGTTATAACTACGGATCCAAAGTTATAACTACGGATCCAAAGTTGTAACTACGGATCCAACGTTATAACTACGGATCCAACGTTGTAACTAAGGATCCAACGTTATGACTACCGATCCAAAGTTGTAACTACGGATCCAAAGTTGTAACTACGGATCCAAAGTTTTAACAACGGATCCAAAGTTGTAACTACGGATCCAAAGTTTTAACAACGGATCCAAAGTTTTAACAACGGATCCAAAGTTTTAACTACGGATCCAAAGTTGTAACTAGGGATCCAAAGTTTTATCTACGGATCCAAATCCAAAATCCAAAGTTTCGATTCCAGTTCCAATGATTTCATTTCATCACGTGGCATCGCGTTCATCGAGAGCGCGGCCGCGCGCGGTCTGGGTACCACATTAAAAAGTTCAAGGCGTTCCTTGCTTCCTCTGAGAGAGTAGTGCGAAGGTCACGAATGACAGTAACAGGCCGGGAGGGGAGGAATAGAAACTGACTCTGGTTGGGGAACCGTATTGCTTGTATCAGTCTCCGAGGGAGTTCGAAGAACTACATCTCCCCGTCAGGTAAGTACCTTCCCTCCGGGGAAATATAATTTCTTCTTCACTCCCTCTACGACTGATACTCGCAATACTGGTGCAGACTCTAAGGGTTACTGGCATGAGATACCAGAATCCACAACATAAACAAGGTTTAATAACCCTTCAGTAAGCTGAATACTATAAATTTCCATTGTAAACATACAAAAGACTAGAGTCTAGTCAAACCCTCTATAGAGGAAATGTGATCACAACTATGAAATAGGAACCAAACTAGATGTAAACGTGTACAGACATCAGAGTAAAATGATGAATCCTAATAAGAACTATAAAAGGGGCCACAAAGGGGCCACCAAATGAAAATAACTGTCTTATGACAAAGCAAAAAACATGGTCCACAAGGTCAGTTACTCAGGTAAGGCAGCAAGCACAGCTCTTGCAAATTCACCCCTGTCGGGTGAAATAAAGAAGGCAGCCAGACAGCATAATTACTCCTGGAAGACAAAACATAGTTATCCACCGTGAAAACGTAAAACTTGACCACTTTACAAAACCGACCTTTTATAAATATCATGTACAACTCGTTCTCAAAATGTATCCATGTGGGGAGATGGGATAAAGAGCGTGACTGAGTTCGAGCATAAGCAGGAACACCGGTTTAAACATGCTGTTACATCACAGTCAACTCTCTAGCTACGTTGCGAAAGATAAAAGCGAACGTCTGATGGTAGGTTAGAGAGCTACCACTTTTTCGTGTACCACGGGTGGTACCTTACTCACGGGAGAAATGACTGTACATGAAATCGCAGCCTTAATAAGGAATACAATAAGCAATAACCTCATGTACACATTCATATTTAAGTTAGATTCCGAACACATAGAACAACCGCTGAGTTTCCATGGGCTTGCCTACTTTAAAACTACAGACTTATAAGGAGACTTAATAAAGGTTCAAATGCTAGACAAGATCTAAGTTATGAGTACAATAATAACACTTATCGGCAACAATCTTGAGAAAGTAGTGGAGGAACTTACCGACTTAACACATCCACGTACGTTCTCCGCCATATTGGATCAATGTCACGTGTTTAAAAGCATGTAAAAAACATTATGTAAAAAGATGTAAAAAACACAACAACTTTGGATCCGAAGTTATAACTTTGGATCCGTAGTTACAACTTTGGATCCGTAGTTACAACGTTGGATCCGTAGTTACAACTTTGGATCCGTAGTTACAACGTTGGATCCGTAGTTATAACGTTGGATCCGTAGTTACAACTTTGGATCCGTAGTTATAACGTTGGATCCGTATTTATAACGTTGGATCCGTAGTTATAACTTTAGATCCGTAGTTATAACTTTGGATCCGTAGATAAAACGTTGGATCCGTAGTTATAACTTTGGATCCGTAGTTACAACGTTGGATCCGTAGTTATAACGTTGGATCCGTAGTTACAACTTTGGATCCGTAGTTATAACTTTGGATCCGTAGTTATAACTTTGGATCCGTAGATAAAACGTTGGATCCGTAGTAATAACTTTGGATCCGTAGTTACAACTTTGGATCCGTAGTTATAACGTTGGATCCGTAGTTACAACGTTGGATCCGTAGTTACAACGTTGGATCCGTAGATAAAACGTTGGATCCGTAGTTATAACTTTGGATCCGTAGTTATAACGTTGGATCCGTAGTTACAACGTTGGATCCGTAGTTATAACTTTGGATCGGTAGATGAAACGTTGGATCCGTAGTTATAACGTTGGATCCGTAGTTATAACGTTGGATCCGTAGTGATAACTTTGGATCCGGAGTTACAAGTTTGGATCCGAAATAAAAACGTCGGATCCACATTTAAAATGACATTTTTTGATCGGGGTAAAATCTGTGGATCCAGAACAAAAATACTTTTTCTCTTAAGCCAGTATGCACTTTTCTCTTTCATTTAGAATGGCACTTACGGGCCACCGTAATGAAACAAAAGTTTTCTCTTTCAATTTTTACATCGGATGTTACTAAAACTGGTAACGAGGAACGGGGAACGGGAAACTGGGAACCGGAGTCTGGGAACGAGTTTTCAGCGGTTTTCCACATAAAAATACAAAATGGAGGCGGGGAAACTTCTCAGCGAAAAGGGAAGCACGGAAATAGCACCTCACATTCATTATCAAAACACCATTGATAATGGCAGAAGACGAAAACTTTACAAAACAGTATCTCTCGCGATCTGAGACATACGATGATGAAGACATTTCATTGCCCAAAACTCCAGAGGGTCTTCCTCTTCGAGATGAACATGACCTACTATACAGTAGCAAATATGAAATGGAGGATGAAGAAGAACAAAGCCGTCCATCAACCCAGTTAGAACCACGCCACAAAGGCTACCCAAAAGTAAAGAAAGAGAACAGCCTGATGAGAGAACGCAAATACATGGACACAGTCTCGTTAGAGACGAACATTAAAACATAGGCACGCAATGCGTGCGAGAGTTATTTTTTTCAGTTTTGATATGGACGTATTGGGTATTTTTTTTTTGGTCAGCAAAACTAGCCCGTCCAAAACGAACGCTCAATGACCAATTTAGTGTTGGGCCTCTTGCTGACGGCGTGTGCATTTTAAGTAAATGAGCGCAACGCAAAATACGTTTGACTAGCGAATTCATTGACGTCGAAACTCTCCTGTCGACCATGGCTAATATATAACATAACATAACATACAATATTTATAGAGCGCTAATTCCCAATGGTCCAAAAGCGCTTTACATAATAAAAATAACAACAAAATCCTAAACCTACAAAACTACATTGTCATTCTATAAAAATTCCCAATGGAACAAAAGCGCTTTACATAATAAACATAACAACAAAATCGTAAACCTACAAAACTACATCGCCATCCTATAAAAACATCATCATTCTATACAACATCATAACCAATTTTAAAAAGCCAAGTCTTGAGCTTAGATTTAAAAGAAGAAAGGGAATTACAAGATCTAAGTTCGAATGGAAGTGCATTCCAAACAGAAGGTGCGGCAATAGTAAAAGACCGGCCACCATAAGTTTTAAGATTAAATTTAGATGTAGAAAGTAAAAATTGATTGGAGGATCTAAGAAGTCTACCAGGTGTATAAGGCTTGATGAGATCAGTGATATAGCTAGGTGCAGCACCATGAAGCGCCTTAAATGTAATTACTGCAATTTTGAAAGTTATTCTTTGTTCAATTGGTAGCCAATGAAGTTGAATAAGCAACGGCGTAACATGCTCATATCTATTAGTAAGGTGAATAAGCCTAGCAGCACTATTTAGGACACTCTGCAAACGTTTCAAAATACATTTAGGCTGACCGTAGAGCAATGAGTTACAATAGTCGATCCTTGCAGTAACAAAGGCATGAATTAGAGTTTTACATGTATCGTAAGAAAGAAACTTGCGAATCTTAAAAATATTGCGTAAATGAAAAAACGAAGACTTGCAAACAGCAGTAACGTGCGGCAACATCGATAGAGAGTTATTAAACATAACCCCAATATTTTTAGCCGTAGCTGAACAGTCAACAGTGAGAGAAGCAATCACCAGGTTTTTTAACGCAGGACGTGGGCGATAGGAGGATGAAAAAACTATAATTTCTGTCTTACCACTGTTCAGCTTCAGCTTGTTATTTAACATCCAAAGGTCAATATCTTTAACACAATCTTCAAGAGTAGATGTACATGTTGACATATCCTCAGACGATGACGTTTCAAAAGATAAATATAGCTGTGTATCATCAGATAGACCATAAGATCTTGCAATATCACCTAAAGGGGAAGTGTACAAAGAATACAGCAAGGGGCCCAACACGGAACCCTGAGGTACACCATAAGGTAAGGCATGCACATCAGAAGAGATATCTTGGATTCTGACGTACTGAGTGCGATCAGATAAATATGAACGAAACCAGTCCAGTGCCTGGTCGCAAGTGCCAAAACGGGTAGATAGTCTAGCAAGGAGAAGAGAATGATCAACTGTATCAAAAGCAGCAGACAGGTCCAGTAGAACCAAAACAACAGATTTTTGATTGTCAATAGACATAGCAATGTCATTGTAAACCCTGAGAAGAGCCGTTTCGGTGCTATGGTGAGCACGGTAGGCAGACTGAAAGACTTCACACAGACCATTGTTGTCAATGTAGTCAACAAGCTGCAGAGCCACTACTTTCTCAATGACTTTGGACAAGAAGGTCAGGTCAGAGATCGGCCGAAAGTTCTTAAATTCTTGATAATCAAGACTCGGCTTTTTCAACAAAGGACGAATTACAGCTTGTTTAAGTTCAGTGAGCATGACAGAGGTCTTCAAAGACAGCTTAACAATTTTCCAGATCACAGGGCAAAGGAGATCAAGGCAACCAAGGAGTATTCTAGAGGGGACAGGGTCGAGTTCACAAGACTTTGATGCCAAAGGGTGCACAATCTGAAGTAAGGTCGAATATGAAGGACAGCTCAAACGATGAAGTCTAGTTGTTGCTACTGTGACTTCATTAAATAAATAAGTTCCCTGCATAGGGTTCGATTCCAGTTCATGTCGAATAGTAATAATCTTCTCACCAAAAAAGCCAATGAATCTATTTGCAAGATCCGCCACGGAAGAACAAGATGGATACTGCGGTGCAGGACTCCGATGTAACAACTTACCGACAATGCCAATCAGTTTCCTCTGATTAAGGCAATTATCATCAATAAGCTTGGTGTAATATTGTGAGCGGACAGAGAGTAATAGCTCATTGAAAATACGATTTTGCTTAACAAAACGAAGACGATCTTCGGGCAATCTAGTCCTACGCCATCTCCTTTCCAGTCGGCGGCGAACTCTTCTCTCCAGTTTAATCTTCTCACTAAACCAAGGAGCAGCAGGACGTATGGTAACCATGCGCGATTTTAATGGCGCATGCTTGTCCAAAACCTGCCTTGATTGGGATCGCCACCTTGTCGTGGTGAGGCGGCTTGCGTGCTCCAGTGACCCCTAGAGCTATGTTGGCTGGAGTCTTGTACTCCTGGCAGGGACACCCATGCCAAACAGGTCAAAGGGTAGGGGCCAGACAAAGAGTGATCCCACTGGCCCTCCAGGTTGGGGGTTGGGCAGAGGGCTGATAACCCTCTCCCGTAAAAAAAACAATTATTACAGAAACCAAGGCCCTATGTGCCACGAGGCACGAAAAGGATATATGATGCTTGTCCAAAACAGTAGATAACTCCGAATTATACAAGTGAAGCAGCGTAAGTAAATCATTGGATGATTCAGACAAAAGAGGAGACATCCAAGGAGGAGAAATCCTCCAACCTGATGGCTTTTAATTTCCGACCACAAATACGCTTCCTTTCCCAATTAGGCTTAACAAAACGAAGATCAGCACAAACATTGTAATGATGCGATATCTCTGAGGAATCATCAACTGAAATAGCATTTAAAATATATTCAGCATCACGAGTGATGACCAGATCCAAGATATGTCCAGCTCGGTGGGTGCAACTACGAACATGTTGTTGTAAATCAAATGACTCCAATAAGCTCAGGAAATTAGCCGCCGCAGTATCAGTTGTATCATCAACATGAAAATTAAAATCACCAGTGATTACAAGAGAACCAGTTTTAGTGATATAGGATTCTAAAAGCGACGAAAATTCGGAGCCGATAAAGTAGATTTGTTGGAGAGAACAGGCGAAGTAATGCAAATCTGCACGAGATTATTCTTGTTAACAGCATTATGCAAATTTTTAACTTTAGAAGGAAAAGTTCTTCGACTTTCCACAGTATTGATAGGCCAAACCCTGTCGGTAATTCCACTCTTGACTTCCAATCCTGACATAGTCAGATTAGTTGTCAATGTTCTAAGATGAAAATCAGAATCACACTTGATTTGCACGAGGTTACAAGGGTTACGACGTCGTTACATTTCATGGCGCTGCCGAAAGCGATTTGTTGTAAACGATGTAATAGAAGGACCAGGGTTAGGATTGATGTCACCGCTGGTTGCCAGCCGAAGTCGAGTAACATTGAAAGTAGAAATAGAGTTTGGTGTGTAAGGTATTCGCGAAGTAAAGTAGCGATGCGTCCTTGTTGAGGATTTTAATCCAAGATGGCAGGTCGATTTCATCCATGACGAGCAAATTGCAAGGAACAAATCCAGTTCATCAATGTTCATCACAACTTCACCATCGCTTAAAACACGACAAAAACCAAAAAGGAACGTACTCGGATGACACCACGAACGACTTAGACAACAGAACAAGAATAAAAATAAAATTGAAGCGGAGCAAATACAACTACGACCAACCACTGCAGTAATCAGTTGAATCAATCACTTTACTGCGCATGTCATTCAATTTTTATCAAACAATTTCACAATCTCGTCCCCAGAGCCAGCTTTTCCTTGGTCAGCATCACGAAAAGCGGGCTCTAGGGACGAGATTGACAATTTGACTGGTTTCTTGATGCAACCCCAAACCTGATTGGATTGATATACGTCACTAACTTGGGTGTGACGCCTAAAAGTCTAATTTGATTACTTTGCGGTGGCACTTGCCGCCACAAAGTCTGCAGCAATATTCGAGGGATTCCACACCACAAATCTTTAGAAAATGTCAATGCTTTTTAACTCTCTTCTTTAACACTATTCATTACTACACGGCATTGCAATGTTGTGAAGACATACCCACCTTCCGCTTGTTGCGACTAAATGCCAACTCTAATTAACAAAGCTATTTCTACCTGAAAATTAAAAACTCAGAGAATCAAAGGACAGTGCAGAATGCAACACCACACGTGATTCTTGACAGCGGTAACACGATACTTTTGTTTACTTGTAATATGATACTTTTGTTTTTCTTCGAAATGTTGAAACATGATACTTTGTTTTTCTGCATCGCTGATTTTCAACAGAAAGCGTCATATTTTGTGATTTATTAAACACGCATCAAAGTATTTTATCGAAAGACAATAAACGGATCAAATGGAAAAAATATATCTTTCCAAAGGGTTTTTAAAACGTAGTACAGTTAGTACATTGTTCTCTGGTTGTTACGAAATTTGTGCCGAAAATCCTGGTGAAAGATTTTGCATATTTAATTACGAACGGTTCGTGAAATATTTACCAGAGCTGGTACGTCTGCAATGAAAGCTGTTTCTCCGGAATTACCGTACCCTGCGTTCTTGAGTATGCGGCCTCCCTAACTTCAAATTCTTAAATGCCCTATGACATCTACTATGTCCTGAAGCAAAATCTCTGATCATGTCTGATCTCTCAGCTCTACTGATTTCAAGCAACTCATCTCCGAGAAATAGGAAGCTGCGTACATCCGCAACTTCAAATTTAACCAAAATTAAAGCTATCGTTACTTCAGTCAGAAACATTTTAAAATTCACAACTAACCGCAATCAAAAAACAATTCCTCAACCCAAAGCCGCCAAAACAGACTGCTCGCAGCATGTTAAAATTTCACATCCTCGTACCTTCTTCACCACCATGAAAATTTCCGAACAGTTTTCCGCTTAAAACCCACACACAACGTTGTACACCAGAGCTACATAAACACCGAGTGCTGGAAATAGAGACATCATGCCAACACCGCCCAATAAAGATGGCCGTCCCTTGAATCCAAAACAAATATTGATACAAAATTAAAGGATACATACAAGCTGCAATTTCATTGGTTATCGATCGATAGTATCCTTATTCTGATTGGTGTGAAATACATCGCTCGTCCACCCATCCATCCATCCATCCACTGAATAGCGACATACGTCCGTACGCCGACTAAGAGTTATTTTTTTACCAGAAACTGGAAAATCACATGAAGAACAAGACATGTCCGAAATCATTCCAATACTCGGCGAAGGCTAATATCCCGCCAGATGAGACATTTCTAAAAGAATTAAAACAAATCAAAGAACAAGCTGAACAAAGCTTTGTCGGCGCCCTCTCGCGCTACAAGAAAATAAGTACAAGAAGGCTAAGCTCTACACGAAAACTAGCGCAACGGCTATAAATGATGTAAATAGTTCGACACGAGATCAGTCGCACTCGGCGAAAACATTGTGAATCACGACGTAAATAGGGTAGAAAAACTTGAGCAAGATATTACCGAAATTAAACAACTGTTGAAAACACATGTGTTGCAGAGTAGTTAAGGTCGCTCAACGGGTCCGTAACCAATCACAGAGCAGCTCAGAGCACACGTGACACGTCTCGACCAATCAGAAAGCGTCTCACAAAATTACCCAGGAGCAATTTTTTTAGCGGTCGTAGTTCCAAGATGGCGGTGCGCCCATACGTGGAAAACTGCGCCCCAGACCTCTACGGAGGTTCTGGACCCGTCTCACCGATTTCCAGGGCTAATCGATAAAAATCGATAATGGGATGACGTCATGGCTTTCCGGTCCCGTATTATTTTCCAGTCCTTTCGCTAGATGGGGCACTTCTCTTTGGAGTTAAAAATGAGGAGGAGAAACACAGATTTATTTTTTAGTGGATTTGAAATGGACAATCATGAATAGACTGCTTAAACCTCGCTGATGAAGGATTCATCTATCCTTTTACGGCCTTGAAGACATGATGTCATGGCGCTTACAAACGTGTTTTGAATTCGAATCACGGACCTGTACACGAAGTTAATTAGGCTTTTCAAGACTTTTGAACACAAAATGGTAATGTACAATGTTGCTTCGAATTTGTATGGAAGTTTTATAAAGATCGGTAAAACCACTGAATTATGAATTGAATGCAAAAGCCACTTTTAGCATGAAGCCGAGTGAAGTTTGAATAAACTAATTACGCATGCAGAATTGCACGGCTTTGAAATTTTCGATATTTTGATATTTTGAGTACATTTCGTGGGTTCATCTTCAATGACATTTAATTTTAGCCTTTTTGGAGCGAATGAAACCGATGGGATGACGTCATGGCTTTCCGGTCCCCGCTCCTGAAGGGAGCGTATTATTTTCCAGTCCTTTCGCTAGATGGGGCACTCCTCGGGGATTGGTTACCCGCGACTCGTGTTGGGATCCCTGACCTAGCGAAAAGAGCGGAAAAGGGTATCATCAGGGTGCCACCCCGACTCGTTGTCGCCGGAACTATTTACAATATTTACAAATTGCAGAGGAGCTCGGCCATCTCCACGTCGTGCTCGTCCAAGTCGTGCTTGTAGCCGTACGGGTAGGACGTGAAGGTTTCAAAGTCGACCACCCTCTTGTCGAAGACTAGACCGTATTGTTTGGTTCGTGGGGATACTTTCAGGCGTTTCGTGGCAGGATCCCGTGTGAAAAAATGCGGGTTGGTCACCTCCACGTCTCTGCGAACTCCTTGGGGATCCGTGAGTTCCTCCAACAGGTTCCTCTTGAGTATCTCGTAGTTGAGTTGCGCGGAACCACGTACGGATTTCAGGGAGAACCCTCGCACCTTGCAACAGACTTGACCCTGGTCGGACACGAAGCCGTAGTTTTTGGGGCCACCCGACACGAACTCTGTGATGTAGTCGTCGGGTCGTCTGTGATCTTCGAGTTCGTCAGTCATGTCTCCCAGGTAGTCGCTCAAGGGAATGTCGACAAGACCCGGTTTCCACTTGTACACCACAGAGTCCGTGTCGAAGTAGATGACTTGGGTGGTGAGTTTCTCTAGGTACGAGTAAAGTTTTAAACGCGCCCAGCAGGTGGTGAAGGCGGCTACGAAGATGTTTGTCTTCCCGTTGTCGACCTGGTTGGAAGCGTTGTCGGTGTATAGTACTTCCAACACTTCGTCGTTGCAGATGCGGATCTGGCTGATGTTCCACAACGGGTTGGAGACGTCCCGTCTTCGTGTTCAGGCTTTCATTTATTTAAGCGCTTTCAGTGTCGCCGGAACTATTTACAAATTGAACGCAACGATATATGAGCGAGTGCTACATACGTAGAATAAAATCACACAGAGATTTTTTCAAAATTGTTTTAATTACAATTCTCATACATGGCATTTCTAAAGTTTACAAAACGTGACAATCGCTTGCAAAATAAAAGCCCAATTCTCCTATCATACATGGCATTTCTAAACGCGACAATGCAAAATAAAAGTCTTCACGAATTTTATAGTAGCGTGTGCTACATCAACAAATCACAGATGTTGTTTTGTTTAAAAAATAAAAGTCTTCACAAATTTTATACGTTTGAGTGCTTTTTCAAGATTCTCACCTAGAAAAACGGTTGTAAAGTTCCACTCCTCAATATCGTAATATTCTCCATAAATGGAACCGCAGCAAGTCAAGAAAACGCGACCACCCCACTTGGCTGTTATCTCGCCCCATTTGATTTCCTTCACAAACTTCTGGAAGGATTTCTTGCTGGTGCATCATTCCTGAACATGCTGTATTTGTTATCATCTGTTAAATTATATAAACTATCATCATCCAAGTTGCAGAACCTGCTTTCAGCAAAAATGCTTACATCAGTACTGGAGTAGTTTAGATCTGCACGTACATCTTTGATGTGCTTATGCAAAGACCTTGCATTGAGGAAACATATTTTCAAACTTATTTCTGGAACATTGTATAATGGGTTCACTGCAAGTGTCAATTGTCCTTCAGTTCTCAATCGATGCATTTCTGTCTGCACGTCATTACTAACAGCTATTTTATTCTCACACAGGTCAGTCACATAGAGACCATCAATAGTTGTTACTCTACTTAATCCTACATAATGTATGTGAGGAATTGACCTTCTTGTCTCAAAATTTACTACAATCTTTGTTTCAGTATCACCCTGAGATCTATGAATAGTTTTTGCAGCAGCAGGTCTCAATGGAAATTGTTTTCGGACAATATGGACTGACTTGGATCTGCTAACAGCAAACTGTGTACTTATAGGCTTAATTGGTGTCCATGATGCTTCAATGCCATTAATATACAAATGTTTGTTCTCCTTCCTTGTCTTTACTCCTACATCTGCATGATCAAACTGTACCCATATGATTCCTGAAGGCTTATCAGTATTATGTATTTGCATCAGTTTAATAACATTTCCTGCACCATTAGTCATGCCATCATCTGTCCTTGTATTCAGAGATATCTCAGTTCTTTCTCCAACTGCTAAGTGTAATATTGAGTGTAATTGTTTAGTCTTCCTAGGATCGCTCGGTATCTGTTTCAATATTTTGTTTCTAAGCTCCTGTGATTCAGCTCCAAGTACACTATCATGTGCTTTGATAGAATATTTTATACCTGTAAGAGCATTATGAGCTTTGTGGTTAAAATCATTCACTTTTGAATTTTGGATAAACAAATGTGGTGCATCTTTTGGATAGCTTGGATTACTTAATGCAATGCAGCGACTCTTTAATTTTGCAATGTCCGCATTTGTATGATTACCTTCTCTTAATCTGTTCAATAGCTCAGCAAATTCCTTGCTTTCTCTTTGCCTCATTATTTGTTTCAGTTCAAACATTTTGAAAAGCTCTTGCCACACATTAGGAGCAAGAATTCTATATTCATCATTGTCCATGTTCTTGAATATATAACCATCCATCACTGGTTGTAACTGGAATAAATCACCAATAGCAACTATACTGACTGCACCAAAAGGTAGTGAACTACCTTTGATATCTTTTACTCTACCATTTATTTGAATAGTGAACATGGTATTTCCCACCATAGATATTTCATCTATAAATATGAGTTTTATTCCACCTAGTTGACATCGTATTGTGTTAAGTCTACTTGACTCAAGGCTTTTGTAGTTTCTTAGTGACTGACTTGCTGGTATTGCAAGAGCACTATGTATGGTATTTCCCTTAATGTTATATGCTGCTTTTCCAGTAGGTGCTAGCATCAATACTGTTATTTGCGAAAAATCAATGCCAGGTCTAGTATTGTAATACTTCAATGCAGCCTGATACAAGGCTTTAGTGACATGTGATTTACCAACACCTGCACCACCACTAAGAAAACAGTAAAATGGTTCTTCAGAGGTCTTAATCTGATGCAAGACATGATAGAAAAATTCTTTTTGTTCTTTATTCAAAGTTTGTACCATATGTCTGTATTCATCGTCTGGTAATTCATTCATTGTCAGTGGTTCACTATTATCTACAGATGGTATTCCTAAATCACCTGATAAATTATAATTGCCACTAAAATCAGGATGTAAATCCTGGTCTCCTTCTGCCTGATGTTGTCGTTCTATATTTTGTGTGCAGGGAGCTATATCATCATATCTGTCTTCTATTTGATTTATTTGTTTCTGAATTTCATTGAAATCTTCATTACAAACAGCATATTGTTTCATTTGTTCTTTAATAACATTGGAGAGAACCATACATCTATCTTGATATGATGCAAAGTTTCCTAGTAAATCAGTTTCCTCGTTTCTCCATGGAGTAAACAGCATTAAAAGTTCACGATAATGTTTTTCTGGTTCTTTTTCTTTGTTAAACCATACGCTTCTTAAAACCCTAGCTTTAGAACGTCTCTTTGTTTTACTGCTTGTTGTGTTGACAAACTCATCATCATTTTGTTCATCATCAATATATTTTTCCAATGGAAGACCATCAATATCAATCTCATTTGTTTCCTTAACGTATGGCTTTGAACTACAGTTATCATACCATGCAGCCCAATCTGCTAGTGTTAAATTTTCTAATTTTGGTGGGCGCTTACAATATCTCTTAAGTAACCCAGTGGTATATATTTCTTCAGAGTCATTATCCATTTCTTTAATGTCTTCTATAGGCTTCAAAAGCTCTACCCTTTCATCAGGAGGTGAAGTGTTTATGAATATGATTTGTCTTGATGCTTTTCTCATGGGTAACTGCAATGCAATATAAACTGCTTCTTGTGCACTTATTTCTACATTATTAAGAAATTTACTGCCAATATCTCTTACTTGCTGTTTTATATTGCAATTGCCCTCTCTAACTTCAGTACATGCCTGTCTCAAAAGTTCACTCATACCTTTTTGTGATTTTGATATGTAATTTGCTATGTATACAGCACATGCATAAACATCTAATACATACTGTATATCCATATTTGCTCTCCATGCTGTTAAACAATCTGCATTATAGTTGTTTATGTGTATTTCATTTGGGTTCCGTTTCAAAAATATGGTAGCAGCATTCAAAGATGAACGGATAGCCATGAAATATTTTTCTTCAGTTATATTCAGCTGAAGTAATAAGTCCTCAAATGTCATATTTCCACAATTTTGTAAATCATCCAGATAACTCTTTATTGATTTCCAGCTCTCTTTGTACACCTTTATGTCACTATTGGGTGTCTTTTCATCAAGTGGATACAATATCATTGTTTGTTTCATTGGAGGCTGTGGATAGTTGAATCTACAAGGATTGCTTGTATTTTTACGACATGTATGTGAATGCCTATGTACTTGTCTATTGACAAGTTTTAACAGTTCTGGATTGTCTACAGGTTTAACGCATGTAATGATTTTATCAATAAATGTTGTCACTTTTTTGTCACTGTCTATTTGAAATTGTGGGGCATCTTTTATCCATATCAGCATGTGAATATGAGGTGACCCTCTCTGTTGGTATTGTACTCGATAAAACCAGTCTGATATTTTACCTAAAGGCTCTGAAGAGCTTAATAGAAAGTGAGTTAAAAACTGGTTTACTTGATAATCAAAATGTCTGGCACAAGTAACTGGGTCACTCTGTATCAAACGGCATCTGTCTTCCCAGTTAAATTTCTCTATTTGCTCATCAGTATAAGTCTTATTGTCAAGAAGCTGGCCAAGTATTCTAAGTAAATGCACCCATTGGGTTTCAGCAGATGAGAAACTGCAAAACAATGTAGCTGGACCCAATTGTCTAATCATTGCAAACAAGTCTTTTTTGGCTTTTTCAAAATATGGTGGTGAACCTCTCAAAGCATTTAGAAATTTGTAGCCTTCATCATGACGAATAAGTCTATCTAAAGCTCCATGTTGTTTCAACTGTCCTGCGTTAATGCTTCGGCTATTTCCCTTACATTTTCTAAGAGCAATATGGCACTTTCCCAAAAGAATTTTCATTTGAAGTTTTTTTGTCTTAAAGAATATATTCTCCACACACATTGCAGCTCGTCTATCTGACCGTCTCAGTTCTGATTTACATATATCACTATAAGTTACTTTCACTTTTCGCTGTTCAGTATCGGGTCGTGACTGTCCTAAAAATATTCCAGGATATGCTAGTTCTTCACAATATTTGTCTCTAAAAACACTAAGTGGCTGACTACCTTCAGCTGGAGCAACATTCAGTATATTTTGCCGTTCAGAGTCTTCTAAAAAGTCTGTGGCAGTGAATAAAGTATCAGTGACACCAGCTGAAATTTGTTGTACATCTTCACCTTCATTTTGATTATTTACATTTTCGGTCAAGTTATCATTACACTCCATTTCATTATCATCATTTTCTAGCTGAGCAACTTCTGTGACATATGTATTTGCCCAATCTTCATTGATTACAATTCCCTCATCTTTATATAAGGTGCTATTTGACATCAGCCATTTGGCTGCTTCAACAACCTTATCTGGCCTTACATTCAAAGATAATGCTGAACTTTTATACTGTAGCTTACGTTTTAAATTGACTTTAATTGTTGCAGTCTCGCTATGCAGTCGTGGTAACATGGTTACGGTATGGGCAACATCTGCAGGTACATTAACAATATTGCCATGTATCTTTAGTTGTCTACCTCGTGGAGCTTGCATTAATTTTTGGAATGCAATCCTTGGTGCTAATAATCTACATTCTAATTCATTGAGGTCAAAAAATACTGGTTTCATTGGAAAACCCATGCCATTAGCTATAGCACATGGAGGGAGTTTGTTCTTCATCAAATAATTATTACAAGTTCTACAAATCCACTCTTTGTCATCAAGACTTATCTTATTACACAGATATTTTGCACTATCAAGTTGGGATTCTCTAAGTTTACAAGCATTTACTACACTATGCTTATACCACAGCTGATCACAACAACTGCAGATGTATAGTGGACCTTGTTTAACTATGTCATGAAACTTTTTCACACTAACATCAACAGCATTGCGTTTAGCTTTTTTTTCTGGTGTATTTAAAGGTGCTCTACGCTTTCGTTTGTTTTCGTTTTCCTTTGTTCCTTTTTCTGGAGAATCAGTACCTTTTCTACATTTCAGTACTGCTCTACGATGTCTATCATAAGCATTGCGTTTAGCCTTTTTTTCTGGTGTATTTAAAGCTGCTCTACGATGTTTATCATAAGCATTGCGTTTAGCTTTTTTTTCTGGTGTATTTAAAGCTGCTCTACGATGTTTATCATAAGCATTGCGTTTAGCTTTTTTTTCTGGTGTATTTAAAGCTGCTCTACGCTTTCTTTTGTTTTCGTTTTCCTTTGCTCTTTTCTCAGGAGAATCAGTACCTTTTCTATATTTTTTCATATATTCAGCTCTATTTTGCTCACCCGATTTTTCTTGTTCTATATCAGTAGAATTTTCTAAAGGCGAGACCGGACATGTGGATACATAATGCATTTCTCCTATATGGCCTATATATACTGACTGGATATTTCCAGCATCATTACAAATTGTTGGCTCAATTATTGTTGTTTCTCTAAAAGTTTGACTTGATTCCACTATATTTATTTTTAATTGCATTGAGTCAGAAATTGCTTGTATAACAATGTTATCAGCCCATGTACCTTGGTGTGACATATTACACAGATATTGAATCCAAGAAGTGCCTACTACACTTTCTATGAACCGATCAGGATTATCACATAAGAATCTCACAGCTGTTGCTCTAATTTCAACATGACGGTTTGAATCACCATATAACTGATGTGATATTGATTTAAATAAACAATCACCCTCACCACCTACATCTAATGGCTGTAATCCATGTTTAAGCATTCTATATCGCAATACAGAATTTTGGTTGTTAACAGAAATGGTTTCAAAAGTATTCCCAGTCAAAGGACCAGGATTTAATTCAACATCACCTGATAATGACACTTTGCGTTTAGCCACACAATATCTTTCTCCCTTAACTTTAAATGCATAAAAATGTGAACTATAGAAACTATTTTCTTTGCGAATAAACTTCATTTTCCAATGCTTGAAATATTTTGCAACTTTATACAAAATAGATGAAACAGGTACACATCTGAACACCATTTTCTTAAGTTTGTCACGTGACTTTTTCTTTTTGAGCAAATCAATAATAGTTTTAATCCTAACCCGAGACGGCTCTCTTTCTCTCATCCTACATTTAGCACGTTTTACACACAGTCGAGAGTGTCTGTGTTTTTCATTACACGGCTTACATTTATTTGGTAAGTCATTAGAGCAAGGCTGAACTTCGATTGGTGCTTTCAAAGTTGGGTCATTGTTGTCTTTTTTTAATAAATTTATGGCTCCCCGAAGGGATTTTGTTTGGCACTCCCGAGGGAGTTTAGATATGGCTCCCCGAAGGGATTTTGTTTGGCACTCCCGAGGGAGTTTAGATATGGCTCCCCGAAGGGAAATTTGGCACTCCCGAAGGAGTTTATATAAACAGTCGCCAACGAGCGAAGAAGGACCGTCGTGGTACACCTTTTGGCTGTTTATCATAAGATTTCCTACTTTTGCATGGTAATTCCATCTTCTGTAGAAGTTACTGATCGCTAAACAAGGCATATAAAGACAGGATTGGGCAGGAAGCGCTCGTCCACGGCCATTGATCGAGGGAAGAATCATGGAGACTTTCTTCAGTTTCTTTGCCGATAAAGCAAGAAAATTCTTTAAAAATCTCTTCATGTTGCTTTTAACATCAAATTCTTTGAAATTCAACCGAAAGTTCAGCCTGGCTCTAGAAGGAAAGGGAGATATAAAACATAGAAAACTTACCAACGTACAAACGCGCTGTGGAGCGCTGTGTGATGTGAGCACATGGAACGACCTTGCAACGTCATGTCTTCTCGGGATACGAAAATCAAACGAAGATTTCTCGAAAGTGATATCGGGTTGATCGTTACCATCTACGTCATTCCTCGAGATGCGAAAAACAAACGAACATTGGTCGAATGATCTCGAGTTGTACTCGCGCTGTTGGCGAAAGAATACGAGAAAAAGCCGAGTTACGGACACACACGCACGCATGAGTGCGTGCATGATAACATAGTGCCTTGTTGGCTCTACGAGCCACTAGGCACAAAAATGGTTGTGCTTACTATTGTTACAACAGAAAACGATCACACTGTTTACTTTGACAAGCCAATTCTGAAACCGAGTTATATCCGGCCGTTAAGTTGATCGCTTTATAACTCGTGGCACAACTTAAGGAAAGTGGAAAGTGGGGAAAGTATTTTATGAAAGGAAACACGTTAAAGGAAGCCTCTTGAAACTCTAAAGCCTCTTGAAACTCTTAAAGTAAGGCCTCTTGAAACTCTTGAAGGAAAGCCTCTTGAAACTCTTTTGTCCCCTGGTAACTATGATCTCGAAAGTATCCAAAACTTTTTCAACGAAGGTTTCCCAGAAAATATATTTTCTGCAACGCGGGGTACATTCGGGAGAACAGTTATCATTGCCCCAAACACACATTAAATTAGCGCAGAATTTGGTTTGAGTTACAGTTTGAAAAACCTTCTTGATAAACCCAACAGAAATGTTGTTTTCACGCAAATTGTTCTCGATGGTGTAAAAACTGAGAACTTTTATTTTATCCACTGTGATTTAGTGGACAGAGAGCAGAACCTTTTCAACGGCAAGCACTCAAGTGTTCTTGCGAGTTTTGACATTAAAAGAAAACCTTATGAAAAAGTTTTATATCAGAGCGGGGAGCAACATGTTCTGAGGGCCTCTCTGTTTTAAAAAGCGCGTGACGTTGTGTGATGTTGTCACGCGTGACGTTGTGTGATGTGTCACGCGTGACGTTGCGTGATTGGACACAAACAGGGGCAAAACTCTTGTCGAGGGGGGTGCTCCGTGGCTGTTTGTTGCCTGGCCCCGGCCAGGACAATTCCCATTTTACCTCTGGGAGCGAGGTTTGAAATCCCGCGGGGGGATTTCTGAGCACCCCCTGTTACCAGTAGGGCTCAACCAGAGGGTACTGTCCCACTGGAAGGACTTTCCCCTATACCCGGTGATTCACCACAAGCCATTATAACGGGATTCAGAAAGTGGCCAACTTTCACCTCCCTTGACTTGACCAGAATTTGTGAACTAACAAGGCAAGTTCGCTTATATATTGAGATCAGTCTGGCGTTTACTTCTATTGTGGTGGCCTTTCTCTGTCCCTAGCAAAAGAAATCCCCATATTTTGTCATACACATGCGCTTTGGGGCTCATGCACAAAAACCCCCACATTTGTCATGCGCGCATGCGCTTTTGGGATGATGCATGAATTAAAGAGAGGAAAACTCACATATAAACAGCTTCCAATGCTTCTGCTTTTCCACACGCTTTTCTGTATTTACAAGGAATTATCAACACCCGTTTGGCAGAGCGAGGTCAGACGGATAACACAGCAAGTTGTAGAGGCAATGTCCGAGGTGGGGAAAGTGAAATCAAGCTCTGAACGAGTCAATTTTCAAGAAGGTTCAGATCGACAGTTCGATCGTGCGCTTGTGTTCCACGTTGTTTGAGCGTCTCGGTTCACATCATTTTTATAAATATTTCGCTGTAGTCGATTTCATCAAAAGTTGGGTCGCCGAGGAAGTGTTTGTCTCCATTTTTCCAGCACGAGAAGCACATTCCATTTCGTTCACAGACGCTGCATTTTCTACAAACTGTAGCCTTGACAATTTGTTCACGTCTGCTACAGAAAGGAGCGTCTAGTAGTTCCTCGTGAATTGCTCCCAGCCAAGAGATAACCTTTGCTTAATCTTTAAGGTAAGATACTCCTTGTATATATTTTCCCTCAACTCCGGCATTTGAACGTCCATCGTTGCTTTTACTTATGCATAATTGTTCAACTTGATGGCAAACAAATTCAAATATATACCGTTTAGACATTTTGTCTACAAAATACATCTTGCAAAAAAATCAACAATCGCCTGTATATCTTGTTCTAATGTTCCAATTTCAAACTCTGTTGCAGCCATCGACAACTTTGCGTGCGAGAAAATAATAATTGTGTTGATTTTATCTCTAATTGTTGCGTGACTTCAGCTCGTGCAAAACAAGTTCAAGTTTTAGCCTTTTCTTGTTTGCGAAGAAGCCGCCGCAACCATTCAAAGGTTTTTTTATGTATTTCTCACAGAAGTAATTAACATCTAAATGACAAGCGTCGGCTAAAAAATTTTCCACGCCATTTTTATAACATGTTAAGCAAAATCCATTTCCTCTGCATATGCCGCATTCTCTACTTTTACAAACTTTTACAAACTGTTCACATCTGTCGCAAAAGAAGGGGGGCAAAAACTCGTTTTCTATTAGCGCAAATAACTCGTTATGCACAACATCAAAACCGAGATCCAATCGCTCCTTGACTTTGATTGCGATGTGTTCCTTACAAATTCGCTCCCGGAGCTCTGGAGGGAGGTTTTTGACTCGGAAAGGTTGCACGTGTTTTCTCCTCGAACCATTGCGCGCTTTCATAACAAGTATGCAAATCTCTAACTGGTTGCACTTAACAAGTATGCAAATCTCTAATTCTCACTAGCGCATAAGCATGAGCACAAGCATAAGCATAAGCAAGTGAGAACACCCGCGACATAAGCATAAGGACATACGCACGCGCAGAATACATTTTTTGACGCAATACTCGATACCTGGTCTCCTCGATGTTTAAAAACAAGATGGCTGATGTCTACAGATGTCATAGCCTCCGCCATTTTGCTTGTGATACTTTCCGCAGAAGTCTGGGTCAAAGTGACATGTGATTGGTTAAAAAGCTTGAGCTTATGCTTATGCTTATGTCGGCCCCGTTCTCACTTGTGAAAACTGCGACATAACCATAAGCATAAGCATAAGCCGACATAAGAAAAACAAACATGTTCGTTTTTCTTATGCTTATGCTTATGCTTATGTCGCGCGTGTTCTCACTTGCTTATGCTTATGTTATGCTTATGCTTGTGCTTATGCTTATGCGCTAGTGAGAACCGGCCTTTACTGCTTGCTCTTTTGTCAAGTTTGCAAGACATCAGCTCGTGCTAAACACGTTGAAAATTTTTCTTAGCCTTTGCTTGTTTGCGAAGAATCCGCCGTTTAAGGTTGTTCCCGCCGCAAGCAAAACATAAACGGTGATCGCTCAAAACTCCAACGCCGCAGCTGCGGCATGGTGCCGGCTTTTGCCTTCCCTTTTTGATTTGGAAGTTATGCTGCGAGCAATATTCTCCGACACACCGTTTGCCGCAGTTCTCTTTCCGATTTCGTATCAACCATAAGCAGTTGTTTGCTCCGCGTACTTGGCTCCATTGCGACTTGGTTGACCGCAATCAAAATTTGGTCAATGGCAAAGCTTCAACCCTTCTTGCAAAGTTTGACATCAGAGGGGAAGCTTTCCAAGAAGTCCACTATCAAACGGACGAACAGCAGCCCTTTCGTGACGCTTCGACAGGCAAATGTGTCAACAGCGTTACGCTTTCAGTCCAAGATGAGGACGGAGAGCTTTTTGATTTTAACGGTCAACCTCCAGAATTCGAATTGCAAATCATTTAAAAAAATAAAATCTGTGTATATACCATGTCTTCGGCAAATGTGTTGCCAAGTGCTCCGCCTATTTATCCAGAGCTACCCCTGGAAAGAACCGAAAATTTCCGGCTAACTGAGATCAGCAAAATTGAAAAAGAAATAGCCAATGAGGCTGAACATTACAGGCTTGTATTGAAAAAATACAAGAAAGCTCGCAAAGTGATTCACTATTCCGTGGTCTCTCTTGGCTTTGCAAGTGCCGCCCTGTCTTCCGGGGCCGTTGCATCTTCACTTACTGGCGTCGGAATTGTGGTCGGAGTGCCTGTTGCTGGAATTGCCGCTCTCCTTGGATTTGCTTCCACAGGCCTGTCTATTGTTAACACGAAGCTGGAAAGGAAAGTTAAAAAGCACACGAAAATTCAAGCTCTGGCCCTTGCAAAGCACGACTCAATAAAAAGCTCCGTCTCTCAAGCTCTTGACGATAACAATGTTTCAGACACAGAATTCAAACAAATAACTCATGAAATGCAGAAATATCGTGAACTCAAAGAGAGACTGCGGGAAAACGTAGCGGAAAAACAGACTGATTAGCCGGATCTTGAAAAGATAAAAAAAACCAGGTTCAGCAAGAGTTTCGAAAAAAACTGGCGGCGTCCAGCACAAATTTGAACTAAACTTTGAGACAAAAAACACAAAAATCTCTCTCTCTGTTTTAAAAAGTAGATAACGCGCTGTCACGCGTGACCGGCCATAAAGTGAAAAATATTGCAAGATTTGTCTTCGAAGGATGATAGTCTTAGTCTTTTGGGTTAATCGAAGCTCGTTTCTGTGCCTCCTCAATAGCCTGAACACACTCGTATGTTATTCTTCTAACATCATTCAGCAGGGGCGGCGAAGAAAGTTCATATATTGCGTATGCGATGATATGAATTAACAACAAAAACATCACGCTCTCTCTATAATTTTCGACCTTTCAAATATTGCATAATGATATCTTTCCTTGGCAACCATCATCACTGTAATGTCTGCACTCCAGACTGGTCCTCGATGGAGGTGGATTCCGAACAAGAAAGCACACACACGCTTTAGGCCGCCATATTAGTTTAATCCACGCTACCCATGATCCCTTAGGGCTGAGCCTAACACAGGCAACCCAATACAATCGCTACATCTTCCCCCTTTTTAAACAAATGCTATGGTTACAATAAAGGCCAGACCAAAATCAGATATAAGTAGTAAACTTTAACAAGCAACAATATGAATGACAGTAAATAAAACCTTCTTTAAAAGTCTAAAACTTGAAGTCTTTTGTTCAACAAACAATGTCTCTTAAAGTCACGACATTAGATAAAGTCCTCGATAAGTCAACTTAATTAAATCTCTCACGTAACAAAGTCCTTAAGCCAGCTTGGCTTAGATCTCTCCCGTGCTGATCGTCGGGGTTCACTGGACTGTTTTGGTACCCGAGCAACAGCTGGTTGTGGGGATGGTTCTGCAGTATGCTCAATCTCGGGTACTGGTGGACGAATCTCTTGTGGTTCAGGAACAGGAGGTGAAGCTGATTTCACTACTGGTTGCTGAACTGGTTGCTGTACTTCCGCATGCTGTGGCTGATTCTTCGGTGGTGTGGGTCCAATGAACCGCTTTACATGGCCTACATTCCTCTTGAGTAGAGTTTCACCTCGCTCGATGACCACTAGGTCTCCTTTCTTGGACACCACATCATAAGGGTCTGGATCATACATCGCAGACAGCTTGTTTTGTTTCTGCTTCAGCAACAGCACCTTGTCTCCTTCTGCTACATCTGACTCCGCAGCTCTTTTGTTTGCAGTCTCAGCCATTCGCTTCTTCCGCCCTGAGTCTTGATCCCTTGCCTGCTGATCTGTGGTACCTGACCTCTCCTCCTCATCATCTCCTTCAAACTCTGGCATCTTAGTTCGAATTTTCCTCCCATACAATAGCTCGGCAGGGCTGATACCTGTCGTGGCGTGAGGTGTAGACCTGTAAGCGAGAAGATACTTCTGTAGCTCTTGCCTCCACGGTTTCCCTTCTGCTTGCGCTGCTCGCATTGACTTGAGGAGTGATCTATTCTGTCGCTCAACTTCTCCGTTTGCTCTCGGCCAGAGGGGAATAGTCTTCTTGTGTTTGATTCCCATCTCATCCAGAAATTCTTCCATCTCACGGCTGACTAGGTTTGACCCATTGTCTGTCCGTAGTGTCTCTGGGATGCCATGACGAGTAAAGTGATTCTCCAAACACTTGATAAGAACACTGCTAGTTGTGTTTCTCACTACATCCACTTCTATCCATCGGCTATAATAGTCGACAGTCACGAGAAGGCTCTCTCCTGTTGGGAGTGGTCCCATCAGGTCCACTGCGAGGTCTCTCCATGGCTTGGTTGGCATGGTCGTTGTCTTCACTGGAGGCGTGGTGGGAATAGGAGTCACAGCTTGACATCCAAGGCATTTCTTGCAGTGTCTTTCCACCATGCCGTTCATATTTGGCCACCAAACCTTACTTCTGAGACGATCCTTCGTTTTCACAATCCCTTGGTGTCCCTCATGAGCTAACTCTAAAACCTGTTTTTGCAAACTCGCAGGAACAACAATCCGCATACCCCTCATCACCAATCTACCAACTACAGTAATTTCATCACGCAATAATCTGTAAGAGCTAGGAGCAGTAGACCAGTCCCCTGTCTTCCAACAACGACGCACCTCCGTCAGTTCCTCATCCTCAGCAGAAGCTCTCTCTATCTCTCGGGTAGTCATTGCGCGTGGTGTTGCATTGATTGCTACCATTCTGACATACTCTTCAGTTGCACCGTCATGGAGTGATGCCGGTATCTTTGTCAAACGACTTAGGCAATCAGCTATGTTCTGGCCTGAAGGTACATGACGTATGGTGTACTTGTAAGGCATAAGACGCAGCACCCACCTCTCAACTCTGGCTGATGGTTTCGACCTAGGACCGTAGATAGCTTCCAAAGCCTTACAGTCAGTGACAAGTTGAAATGACTGTAACCCTGATAGGTAGAGATGGAATCTCTCACAACCCCACACAACCGCTAAAGCCTCCTTTTCTGTCTGGCTGTATCGGCGCTCGACATCGCTCAAACTTCGGCTCGCAAATGCCACCGCTCTCTTCACTCCCTGCTTTTCTTGCACAAGTATAGCCCCGAGTCCAACCGGGCTAGCATCAGTAACCACCTCTGTAGGTGCTTCCTTGTCGTAGAAAGCCATCATTGATGCCTCAGCTAATTGCTTCTTTAGAGCCTCAAATGCATTATCTTCCTCTTTGCCCCAATGCCATTTGGTACCTTGTCGTGTCAACTTCCTAAGTGGTTCTGCGGTCGTCGCAAAATCAGGCAGGAACCGTGAGCTGAAACTGACCAGTCCCAGGAAACTTCGCAGCTCGGCAACATTACTTGGAGCTTCTGTTTCTCGAATTGCTTTAACCTTCTCCTCTGTTGGTCCCACGCCATGTTTGTTTAGAAGCAGTCCCATGAATACAATCTGACTCATTCTAATCTTGCACTTCTCCTTGTTCAGGGTAAGGTTTCTCTCTTGCAGTCGGTTCAACAGTGCTACAAGATTTCTGTCATGCTCTTCGGTTGTTTTGCCATGTACTACAATATCATCAGCGATATTGATTGCTCCTGGGCACCCGGCGATGGTTTGCCTGACAATGTTCTGATACTGTTCTGGAGCACTGTTTATACCAAAACTTAATCTCTTGTAGCGAAACAACGAGTCACCAGCTGAAAATGTTGTGATATCCCTTGAACCTTCTTCCAGCTCAATTTGATGAAAACCCATGTTCATATCCAGTTTAGAGAAAACTGTGCTCCCGTTCAGTTCCTCCAGCACCTCATCCACAGTTGGAATTGGTACCTTCTCCCTTTGTATGGCCTCATTAGCACATCTCATATCCACACAAATTCGTATATCATCTTTGTTTGGCTTGGGGGCAAATACCGCTGGGCTGACCCATGTTGATGGACCTGACACTCTCTCAATGATGTCAAGATCAAGGAGCTCATCAATTTTCTTTTTGACTTTATCCTTCAGGGGATAAGGAATCCTTCTTGGTTTCTGTGCTACCGGTTTCACCTCTTGATCAATGTGCAGCTTCAGTTGGTAACCAGACAATTTGCCAAACCCAGAAAACACCTTTGGAAAACGGTCTACAATACTATCAATGTCACTGCCTACCGAAGACACTTGAGCCACGCCACTTGCTTCTGGTCCAACTTTCAACACTCGCTTAGCTGCTGAGCTGCCGAGTAAACACCGTCCTTCTCCTTGTGTCACAAGGATAGTTTCCATGGTTTTCCTTCCATGACACTGAATACTTGCCTTGAACTTGCCCACGACTGGTAAACACCCATTTCCATAAACTCTCAAGTTCTTTTCTTCAGGCTCCAATTTTGCTTTAAGGCCACTCTTAACAAGGTTGTTAAACTGCCTCTCACCAAGCACAGTAGACTGAGCACCCGAGTCAACAAGCATGTTTGTGTTTGTGTCATCAATCTTGACCATTACCACGTTATCCTCACAGGCTTTTTCTCCATTAAAGTTTATAGGGAATGCATAAGGTTCATCTCCACTGTCATATTCTACTTGATTAACTCTACTGTTCCCTGACTTTGAATCAACTCTCTTATCACTGGGCCCCCTCTGTTTACCTCCTTTCTTTCCTCGTGCTCTACCACCCTCTTTGCCCACAGCCCCCCTTCTACAACAAGCTGCCCAATGCCCTTTCTCGCCACACTTTGCACACGTTTTACCACGAGCTGGACATACCTTGTCTCGAGCAAAATGTCCCACCTTGCCACATGCGTAACACTTGTGAGTTCCAAATCCACTTGACAGTTCCTTGCTATCACGACCGGCCTTAACCATATTCACGTTACTCTGTCCTCCCTCTCCTTCGGCAATATTGCTCGCCTGACGTCTTGCCGTCTCCCATGCTCTCGCCTTATCAATTGCTGCAGCAAGCTGTATATTTGGCTCTTCGAAGAGCTTGGTTCGTAATTCCAGAGAAGAAACTTTCTCCAACAACTGATCCCTCACAGCGAATTCAAGTTCCTGCGGACCATATCCACAATGTCTTGCTTGTTTCCGCAGTCGGAGCACAAATGAATCGACATCTTCTCCCGGTTCTTGGCGTAACTGGCGAAGAACGTGTCTTTCGTACGCGGGATTTTCCTGCACTTGAAAATAAGCATTCAGTGTTCGAACAGCTGCTCGATAAACATCGTCCTCTTGGCCTTCAGGTAGAGCGACGATTGCCAGATTTTCGAAGATGTCCTGCACTCCGGAACCAGCCCGATAGAGTAATTCGCTTTTCTTTCTCGCGGCGGTTTGGAGGTTTGCCTTCCCTTCGGCAAAATACGTAAATCCTCGAAGCCAAACACGCCATCGCTCACTCAATTCCGATTTCGAGCCCGTAATATCCATCGGTTGGATACCTGTTGACGCCATACCACTCTAAGGATTATTCTTGCAATCCTCGTCGCCAATGTAATGTCTGCACTCCAGACTGGTCCTCGATGGAGGTGGATTCCGAACAAGAAAGCACACACACGCTTTAGGCCGCCATACTAGTTTAATCCACGCTACCCATGATCCCTTAGGGCTGAGCCTAACACAGGCAACCCAATACAATCGCTACAATCACCCTAAGGTCATAACAATATAAACCCTTGGCAACCATTATCACGTTGTTTTACATTCCTGCGTGCTGAAATTTTGTCTTTTCAGCACTCTGAAATGTGGAACTATTGTTTTACACGTGGAAAACAATTGTTCTTCAGAGTTGGGAGCGTGATATTAATCAATCATGCGTGCTGGGCAATAAACAATTCAGTGTTGTCATGTCTTCCTGTCAAAATAAACCCATGCGTATTCTATAAAGATTTCGTAGTATTCTTCATCAGGCCAGTGAAATGATTCAAGGTAGTGTTTTCTCCATTTTCAAAACATGCGGCACATAAACCAGTTTTTCCGCAATCATCACATTTGAGGCAAGAGATTATTTTTGTAACTCGCCCAAGTTTTTCGCAAAAAGGTGCCTGATCCCACGTTTCTTTTTTCTCCCGGCGCGCAAGTTCTTTTATTTCCTGTTCAGACATTCCGTCTATAACATACTCCTTGCGTAATATTTCAATTTCCGCCTCTAGTTCTTGTTCAGACATTTCGTCTACAACATAATTCTTGCATAATATTTCAATTTCCTCCGCTAGTTCTTCTAAATTCTGCATCGTTGCTGGTCCTATTTCCTTTGCAGCCATCGGTAACTTAATGTTTGTGTTGCGTTTATAACAAGTATGCAAATCTCTAACTGCTTGCTCTTTTGTCAAGTTTGCAAGACATCAGCTCGTGCAAAACACGTTGAAAATTTTTCTTCGCCTTTTCTTGTTTGCGAAGAAGCCACCGTTTAAGGTTGTTCCCGCCGCAAGCAAAACATAAACGGTGATCGCTCAAAACGCCAACGCCGCAGCTGCGGCATGGTGCCGGCTTTTGCATTCCCTTTTTTATTTGGAAGCTATGCTGCGAGCAATATTCTCCGACACACCGTTTGCCGCAGTTCTCTTTCCGATTTCGCACCAACCACACGCAGTTGTTTGCTCCGCGTATTATTTTGATGTATAACAGGGCGCCGCCGCTTCTGTCTAATTGTGCGAACCGCCGCTGTCAGTTGCGGCACTGCTGCGCCGGCCTGGGAAAATCATACAACCGCAATACCCACCGTAGATATGCCTATTTCGGAAGCCCCCAACAGCGCAGTTTTGTTTGCATCTTTGCTTCCATATTTGTTAAAACGAGATTTCTTCCCCCTTGGTGGGGACCCTGCTCCGCCTTGGCGAAATCTCGTCTTCACCGATAGGAAGCGACGTGCAAACTGGCTGTTTTTCGGTGTTGGGGGGCTTTCGAAATAGGCATATCTACGGTGGGATCAGGTGGTACGATTTTCCCACCAGCTATACTACTCTTCCAATCCCATCCCACTACCTCAAAGATAGAGTTCGAGTTTGGCGTCAGAGAGCCATTGCATTGCGTGGATAAATAAAGTTATTGATTGATATTGATTGATTGATTTCTGAGAGGGCCGTATACAAACGGTAATACAGTGTCTCTGCTGGAGGGACGTTAGTCGATTCCAAGTGGACGCTATCTAATAAATAAATACAAGACTGTTTGACCGCGATTCTCAGTCGTAAACTGCCTGACTCATGCACCACGTTGCGAATCTTACTTGCTTTCTTTACCTTATTGCCCAACAATCAGGTGTCATTTGCTATTTGCGTGCTTCCCTTTTCTCTGAGAGGTTTTCCCGTCCTCCATTTTGTATTTTTATGTGGAAAACCGCTGAAAACTCGTTCCCAGACTCCGGTTCCCGGTTCCCCGTTACCACTTTGGGTAACATCCTTTTACATCAGATATTTAACGTTCTACCAGTTATTCCCGGCCTTGCAAAAGAGAAACACATCTTTTAATAAGTTGTCGAAAATCAAACGTATCATATTACATAGGTTTGCGAGAGAAAAACAAAAGTATCAAGTTACAAACGTTTGCAGGAAACAAACAAAAGTATCAAGTGCAAACGTTGACAATCACGCTTGCTGCTTGAATGCCTTATTCCAATTAAAATAAACTAAGATTGACGTCAAAACCACGGTTTAAATTAAAAAGCTGTTTTGACTACAACTTCTGAGAAACGATTTCTATCTTGCCGTGGAAGACGTCACTGTAGTATCAGGAGTAAGATAAATATACTTGAAATTGTGTTGTTGAGAAAGTGGGGTCTTTACGTTTTTGTGTCCAGAATAAAAGACAAGTGCACATATACACTGCTTAGATCATGAAAAGCCCTCTAGTCTCTACCCTAAACAAAACATATTACACTATGTATATATATACACAAAGTTGTGTATTGGGCATTAAAAATATTTAAGAAAGTCAAGTAAAAAAGTAAGCAAAATATCTAAAGTTTCTGTCTGCTCATATTTGGCAAAACAAATAGTATAATTATAACCGAAGTCACTACAAGCTGGGAGTGGGCGGGGGGATAGGAGGCCTGCAGGAGTTCTCTTCCTGCAAAGCCTTAAAATGTTGTAAGCTATACAAAATCATTATTGTCTAGCTACATGTTTTCAGAATGCCATTCTTTAGAATCATTTAATATTACGTCATGACAATATTCTCATGTTTTTCAAATAGAAAAATTTACCTCCATTACTGCTTGTGGCAAGCTAACGAGTTTGGATACAGTGCGAGCCAGCAAGCCAGAAATCCCTGATCCCAATAACTGCAAGCTACCTAAGGAACTGTGGGCTAACTGCGTGCTAACCAATGTGTAATTTAGGCTTGCATGACTCCTATGACTTGCGAGCCTTATGAACCGAGCAAGCAAGAAATCCCTTATCCCATTATAAGGGCTAACCGCAAGCTACCTAAGCTAACTGTAGACTAACCGGTGTGTTGTTTAGGCTAACCAGAGTGTTATTTAGGCTCATCAAAGTGTTATTTTAATAGGCTAACCAGAGTGGCTCGCTGGCTTGCAGATTATCCGGAATGGTTGCAGTTTTGCTGGGATTTTGTAAAGCCCCCCCAGGAATGATGAAATAGCTTTGCAACATTTTTATTTCTTGCTCGCAGCAGTGCAAGAATTTTTTTGCTATTTCATTTGTGCTGCGTGCAATTTTTTTCTTCCAACAAGCGCTTGCAGGAAATTTTTTTTCAAAATCACCCACTTCCCCCCCACCCCGGTCGGCCCCTAAAGAACTTTCCCAGGAGTTGGTCAAGTTCTTCCGGTGGTAAGTCCAAAATCTGAACAGTTGTCTTGTATTATGTCGCCAAGAAAACGGTAAAAACATTTCATATCACTTGAGGTTTTTTTCACAGTGTTTTCTCTTTTCTGTTCTAGAATAAACTTTTGTAATTCCTCTTGACTGTTACCGAAATTTTCGTCTTTGCGAGTGATGACTTTGCTCATGTTGTTTTGCTCAGTTTTGGCCTGTTCTTCGTCATTTTGATAATAAAACTCGCTAGCGCTATGGCCCTCTTCGTCTCTCATACTAAAGAGGTATCTGTATGCTAGTTTTTCTTTCAATTATTGAAAATATAGATGTACTTTGTCCATATTTTTTGTTGTTTTCGCCCACGCGCTCACAACTTAACAGAGCCGTAGGGCCGAGAAAAATCTTCATAATGTCCGGTCGTTACAAGAGAATCTTGCCCGCTCAGCAGCCAATCAGAGCGCGCTTACTATTGTAGCCATATAATAACTAGCTCTTATTAACCGAGCAGGATGTCTGTATAGGAGAATATCTTGACCAAGGTCGTGAGTACAGACACTTAAATACCCCTGCAATACCCCCCAAAAGAAGATTAATAAGTGTTTGCTTTTGTAGTTCACTTTATTTGTGTCATGCCTCTGGTTAATCTTAGACATTGAGATCTGCCACAAAGGAATCTTACATGGAGTTATCTGTTTGTCATTTTTCAAGCAGGTTCCTTAAAGCCATATTGATTCAATCATATTCTTCCGCTATCCTGAATCCATATAGTGGAAATTACTTCAGAGGGTAGCTAATATTCGTGTATAAGACACCAGAAATCCTATGAAGGCCTGCCCTGCACCCCAGAGAAATGCGGCATAACGAGGCATGGTGAAATGTGCTGTTCGATACACTGCTCCTATTGTAGCACCTGGATAAGACAAACAAACAAAATTCACTATTTCAGATTGTTGGATTAATAGAAAACAAGGCTCTCAAAACACTTTTTCAAGTACAGTAATCTTTGAAACAATTCAGGGACTGGAGAGCTATGGGACTGGGTGGGCTACAAACACGTTTTAGGAGTGAATAAACAATGCCCAAATGTAGCCTGTAGAAATGAACTTGGTCGATTACCACTAAAAGAGCTAGCTGATTTAAATGTTTTACAATTTTGGATTCACTTAGAAAATCAATCAGAAAATAGTACCGCCAGACCCATGTTTTATCAGAGTATAAACATAGGAAAAGCGTTTTTTTGCGTCAGCTTTACTCTCGTGAAAATTCGCAAGGGATGGCGGCGAACATTTTCTATGAAGAAATTCCGGACAAAATTATGAGTCAAGCTGCAGAGATTGTCGAAGAAGCTTCTAAGTTAGAGAGGAAAGTAGAAAAAGCGAAATTAAATTGCTTCAGTTTATCGATCGTGCGTGTTTTGTTTTTACTCGCGGCGTATAAAATCCCTATCATAAAGCGAATAAAGAAGCCTAAGCCATGCATTATACTGTCATAAAACACTCCGGACATTTGTGAACACTCGAGAAATGTACATTTCCCTCGTGTTCTCAAATGCCCGTCGTGTTTGTACGGTACATGGCTTAGGCTTCTTTATTTGTTAATTACTAACCACTGTAATTACACTTCTATTAGGTAATACCATGTACTTATATGGGAATACTGAAATAAATTGCTGTTGTTCGATACATTCTCGTTGCCATCGGAAACGTCAAAGTTTTGACGTCGAAACTTTGTGTGGAAACTTGCGTGGTGTCGCGCTCAAAGCGTAGTATGTCTGCTGCCTGATGACAGCAATAAAGTACCGATATAACGCACGCTCTGATTGGTTGCAAGAGCGTGCTTTATCAGAGTGCAAAGCACACATTTGAAAAATGGCAGCCCAATTAATGATTTGGCTTCGACATTTTGACAAACACACACACCCACACACAACCGATCTATTTGTCTGCGATAAACAACAGTAGTACGTAATTACAAGAAACTGATATCTTTCCGACAAATTGCAGACGAAAATATGGTTGTCAAGTAGCGAATTAAATAAGATTTCTTAACCTGTAAAGTGCTTTGATAAACGACACTTATTTTGTCGGAAACCTTACATGGAACAGCTCCATCTAATATTCAAGATCTATTCCAAGATATATCTAATATTCATTCTTACAATACACGTTCTTCTGCCTCTAATAACTTCTATACCAAACCTTCTAGGCTATCCATTCAAGCAAATTATCTCTCTCGAATAGCAGTAGTAAAATTGTGGAATGAAATACTTCAAGCATTAAGAAATATTTCCAAAAAACCGTTTAAAAGAAAACTCAAGCAAGTTTTATTCAACATTTTAGGTTCAGAAGACTCTTCGATAAATTTATCTGAGATTATATAATTGTTAAGTTCTGGAAATACTTCTTCTGATCTGTCCTCTTCCAACTAACATTATTATCAATATACGCGGCCAAATGAATCCGGCCTCGTCAAAAAAGGCGCTACGCGGGCCCCAAACGACTCCAGGCGGGCCGATTTTTCATTAACGGCCCTGAAACTGATTGGTTCACGCACCATCAACCGATGAATTTAAACCAATCAGATTATGTTTAGACCGTTTAACGTGGGAAAACCATCGAGGTGCGCACGAGCAAAGTTCAGTTTGACCACAGGCAGCCCAAGCTCACATTGTGATCAGGATCATATTGCATAATAGCTGTCATGGTAAAAATATAAGAGTTTGTATGGGAATATTTTACAACACCTTTTAGCAAACCGAAATACTGCCAAATCTTAAATAAAATTGCCTTACCTTACTTTCATTGTGTTTTTATTCTTGTCTGAACGCTTATTTTGCCGATTCTTGGCCATTTAGGCGAGTTATCGCTTTCTGGGTTCCCCACTACAAAGAAAAGAACAAGGCTGCACACTCCAGTTCGGAACGCCCGACGAGCCAAGCTAAAAATCCCAGCTTAAAATGGTCAAATAGCCTCAAATCCATCGCGATTTCCAAGAAGAGATGTTCTAGTTTCATTTTCACTCAACAACAACTCAGTCCAGGCTCTGTCATCGATGTCAAGCGGCTGTTTGCTTTCAAATATCCAAGGTAAAAAGATCTCCATTGTGCCTGTACACGCTCGTCACGACACACGACCGTTAAAAAACTCCTTGGTAACCCCGCCTCGATAATCGTCCTGAGGGGACCAGGGGAGTAACACAAAACTTGTTGAGAGCAATTGACGGTGTGGTTTATGGTGTGGTACTCCGGTGAGGTATAGTTTGTTAATGAGGCGGGGTTACCAAGAAATTTTTTAACGGTCGTGTGTCGTGACGAGCGTGTACAGGCACAATGGCGATCTTTTTACCATGGATTTTTTTAAAGCAAACGGCCGCTTCGCATCGATGACAGAGCCTGGACTGAGTTGTTGTTGAGTGAAAATGAAACTTGAACATCTCTTTTTGGAATTCGCGATGGATTTGAGGCCGGAGATAACTGGTAGAACGTTAAATACCTGATAAAAAAATTGAAAGAGAAAATATTTTGCTTCATTGAAAAAGCAATTTTTCATTGAAGTGATAAACAAGGTAATTTAATTATCGAATAGTCACGGAATAGCATGTTCTTATAAATCGTATTGATTTATCTAGGGCTGTTCCAATTAAAAAAAAATAAAAAATAGAAATCAAAGAATTTAAAAGTAATTAAAAGAATAGTTAAATAACCTAGAAATAAATAGAAATTTAACAACTAAAAATAATGCAAACTGGCTGTTTTTCGGTGTTGGGGGGCTTTCGAAATAGGCATATCTACGGTGGGATCAGGTGGTACGATTTTCCCACCAGCTATACTACTCTTCCAATCCCATCCCACTACCTCAAAGATAGAGTTCGAGTTTGGCGTCAGAGAGCCATTGCATTGCGTGGATAAATAAAGTTATTGATTGATATTGATTGATTGATTTCTGAGAGGGCCGTATACAAACGGTAATACAGTGTCTCTGCTGGAGGGACGTTAGTCGATTCCAAGTGGACGCTATCTAATAAATAAATACAAGACTGTTTGACCGCGATTCTCAGTCGTAAACTGCCTGACTCATGCACCACGTTGCGAATCTTACTTGCTTTCTTTACCTTATTGCCCAACAATCAGGTGTCATTTGCTATTTGCGTGCTTCCCTTTTCTCTGAGAGGTTTTCCCGTCCTCCATTTTGTATTTTTATGTGGAAAACCGCTGAAAACTCGTTCCCAGACTCCGGTTCCCGGTTCCCCGTTACCACTTTGGGTAACATCCTTTTACATCAGATATTTAACGTTCTACCAGTTATTCCCGGCCTTGCAAAAGAGAAACACATCTTTTAATAAGTTGTCGAAAATCAAACGTATCATATTACATAGGTTTGCGAGAGAAAAACAAAAGTATCAAGTTACAAACGTTTGCAGGAAACAAACAAAAGTATCAAGTGCAAACGTTGACAATCACGCTTGCTGCTTGAATGCCTTATTCCAATTAAAATAAACTAAGATTGACGTCAAAACCACGGTTTAAATTAAAAAGCTGTTTTGACTACAACTTCTGAGAAACGATTTCTATCTTGCCGTGGAAGACGTCACTGTAGTATCAGGAGTAAGATAAATATACTTGAAATTGTGTTGTTGAGAAAGTGGGGTCTTTACGTTTTTGTGTCCAGAATAAAAGACAAGTGCACATATACACTGCTTAGATCATGAAAAGCCCTCTAGTCTCTACCCTAAACAAAACATATTACACTATGTATATATATACACAAAGTTGTGTATTGGGCATTAAAAATATTTAAGAAAGTCAAGTAAAAAAGTAAGCAAAATATCTAAAGTTTCTGTCTGCTCATATTTGGCAAAACAAATAGTATAATTATAACCGAAGTCACTACAAGCTGGGAGTGGGCGGGGGGATAGGAGGCCTGCAGGAGTTCTCTTCCTGCAAAGCCTTAAAATGTTGTAAGCTATACAAAATCATTATTGTCTAGCTACATGTTTTCAGAATGCCATTCTTTAGAATCATTTAATATTACGTCATGACAATATTCTCATGTTTTTCAAATAGAAAAATTTACCTCCATTACTGCTTGTGGCAAGCTAACGAGTTTGGATACAGTGCGAGCCAGCAAGCCAGAAATCCCTGATCCCAATAACTGCAAGCTACCTAAGGAACTGTGGGCTAACTGCGTGCTAACCAATGTGTAATTTAGGCTTGCATGACTCCTATGACTTGCGAGCCTTATGAACCGAGCAAGCAAGAAATCCCTTATCCCATTATAAGGGCTAACCGCAAGCTACCTAAGCTAACTGTAGACTAACCGGTGTGTTGTTTAGGCTAACCAGAGTGTTATTTAGGCTCATCAAAGTGTTATTTTAATAGGCTAACCAGAGTGGCTCGCTGGCTTGCAGATTATCCGGAATGGTTGCAGTTTTGCTGGGATTTTGTAAAGCCCCCCCAGGAATGATGAAATAGCTTTGCAACATTTTTATTTCTTGCTCGCAGCAGTGCAAGAATTTTTTTGCTATTTCATTTGTGCTGCGTGCAATTTTTTTCTTCCAACAAGCGCTTGCAGGAAATTTTTTTTCAAAATCACCCACTTCCCCCCCACCCCGGTCGGCCCCTAAAGAACTTTCCCAGGAGTTGGTCAAGTTCTTCCGGTGGTAAGTCCAAAATCTGAACAGTTGTCTTGTATTATGTCGCCAAGAAAACGGTAAAAACATTTCATATCACTTGAGGTTTTTTTCACAGTGTTTTCTCTTTTCTGTTCTAGAATAAACTTTTGTAATTCCTCTTGACTGTTACCGAAATTTTCGTCTTTGCGAGTGATGACTTTGCTCATGTTGTTTTGCTCAGTTTTGGCCTGTTCTTCGTCATTTTGATAATAAAACTCGCTAGCGCTATGGCCCTCTTCGTCTCTCATACTAAAGAGGTATCTGTATGCTAGTTTTTCTTTCAATTATTGAAAATATAGATGTACTTTGTCCATATTTTTTGTTGTTTTCGCCCACGCGCTCACAACTTAACAGAGCCGTAGGGCCGAGAAAAATCTTCATAATGTCCGGTCGTTACAAGAGAATCTTGCCCGCTCAGCAGCCAATCAGAGCGCGCTTACTATTGTAGCCATATAATAACTAGCTCTTATTAACCGAGCAGGATGTCTGTATAGGAGAATATCTTGACCAAGGTCGTGAGTACAGACACTTAAATACCCCTGCAATACCCCCCAAAAGAAGATTAATAAGTGTTTGCTTTTGTAGTTCACTTTATTTGTGTCATGCCTCTGGTTAATCTTAGACATTGAGATCTGCCACAAAGGAATCTTACATGGAGTTATCTGTTTGTCATTTTTCAAGCAGGTTCCTTAAAGCCATATTGATTCAATCATATTCTTCCACTATCCTGAATCCATATAGTGGAAATTACTTCAGAGGGTAGCTAATATTCGTGTATAAGACACCAGAAATCCTATGAAGGCCTGCCCTGCACCCCAGAGAAATGCGGCATAACGAGGCATGGTGAAATGTGCTGTTCGATACACTGCTCCTATTGTAGCACCTGGATAAGACAAACAAACAAAATTCACTATTTCAGATTGTTGGATTAATAGAAAACAAGGCTCTCAAAACACTTTTTCAAGTACAGTAATCTTTGAAACAATTCAGGGACTGGAGAGCTATGGGACTGGGTGGGCTACAAACACGTTTTAGGAGTGAATAAACAATGCCCAAATGTAGCCTGTAGAAATGAACTTGGTCGATTACCACTAAAAGAGCTAGCTGATTTAAATGTTTTACAATTTTGGATTCACTTAGAAAATCAATCAGAAAATAGTACCGCCAGACCCATGTTTTATCAGAGTATAAACATAGGAAAAGCGTTTTTTTGCGTCAGCTTTACTCTCGTGAAAATTCGCAAGGGATGGCGGCGAACATTTTCTATGAAGAAATTCCGGACAAAATTATGAGTCAAGCTGCAGAGATTGTCGAAGAAGCTTCTAAGTTAGAGAGGAAAGTAGAAAAAGCGAAATTAAATTGCTTCAGTTTATCGATCGTGCGTGTTTTGTTTTTACTCGCGGCGTATAAAATCCCTATCATAAAGCGAATAAAGAAGCCTAAGCCATGCATTATACTGTCATAAAACACTCCGGACATTTGTGAACACTCGAGAAATGTACATTTCCCTCGTGTTCTCAAATGCCCGTCGTGTTTGTACGGTACATGGCTTAGGCTTCTTTATTTGTTAATTACTAACCACTGTAATTACACTTCTATTAGGTAATACCATGTACTTATATGGAAATACTGAAATAAATTGCTGTTGTTCGATACATTCTCGTTGCCATCGGAAACGTCAAAGTTTTGACGTCGAAACTTTGTGTGGAAACTTGCGTGGTGTCGCGCTCAAAGCGTAGTATGTCTGCTGCCTGATGACAGCAATAAAGTACCGATATAACGCACGCTCTGATTGGTTGCAAGAGCGTGCTTTATCAGAGTGCAAAGCACACATTTGAAAAATGGCAGCCCAATTAATGATTTGGCTTCGACATTTTGACAAACACACACACCCACACACAACCGATCTATTTGTCTGCGATAAACAACAGTAGTACGTAATTACAAGAAACTGATATCTTTCCGACAAATTGCAGACGAAAATATGGTTGTCAAGTAGCGAATTAAATAAGATTTCTTAACCTGTAAAGTGCTTTGATAAACGACACTTATTTTGTCGGAAACCTTACATGGAACAGCTCCATCTAATATTCAAGATCTATTCCAAGATATATCTAATATTCATTCTTACAATACACGTTCTTCTGCCTCTAATAACTTCTATACCAAACCTTCTAGGCTATCCATTCAAGCAAATTATCTCTCTCGAATAGCAGTAGTAAAATTGTGGAATGAAATACTTCAAGCATTAAGAAATATTTCCAAAAAACCGTTTAAAAGAAAACTCAAGCAAGTTTTATTCAACATTTTAGGTTCAGAAGACTCTTCGATAAATTTATCTGAGATTATATAATTGTTAAGTTCTGGAAATACTTCTTCTGATCTGTCCTCTTCCAACTAACATTATTATCAATATACGCGGCCAAATGAATCCGGCCTCGTCAAAAAAGGCGCTACGCGGGCCCCAAACGACTCCAGGCGGGCCGATTTTTCATTAACGGCCCTGAAACTGATTGGTTCACGCACCATCAACCGATGAATTTAAACCAATCAGATTATGTTTAGACCGTTTAACGTGGGAAAACCATCGAGGTGCGCACGAGCAAAGTTCAGTTTGACCACAGGCAGCCCAAGCTCACATTGTGATCAGGATCATATTGCATAATAGCTGTCATGGTAAAAATATAAGAGTTTGTATGGGAATATTTTACAACACCTTTTAGCAAACCGAAATACTGCCAAATCTTAAATAAAATTGCCTTACCTTACTTTCATTGTGTTTTTATTCTTGTCTGAACGCTTATTTTGCCGATTCTTGGCCATTTAGGCGAGTTATCGCTTTCTGGGTTCCCCACTACAAAGAAAAGAACAAGGCTGCACACTCCAGTTCGGAACGCCCGACGAGCCAAGCTAAAAATCCCAGCTTAAAATGGTCAAATAGCCTCAAATCCATCGCGATTTCCAAGAAGAGATGTTCTAGTTTCATTTTAACTCAACAACAACTCAGTCCAGGCTCTGTCATCGATGTCAAGCGGCTGTTTGCTTTCAAATATCCAAGGTAAAAAGATCTCCATTGTGCCTGTACACGCTCGTCACGACACACGACCGTTAAAAAACTCCTTGGTAACCCCGCCTCGATAATCGTCCTGAGGGGACCAGGGGAGTAACACAAAACTTGTTGAGAGCAATTGACGGTGTGGTTTATGGTGTGGTACTCCGGTGAGGTATAGTTTGTTAATGAGGCGGGGTTACCAAGAAATTTTTTAACGGTCGTGTGTCGTGACGAGCGTGTACAGGCACAATGGCGATCTTTTTACCATGGATTTTTTTAAAGCAAACGGCCGCTTCGCATCGATGACAGAGCCTGGACTGAGTTGTTGTTGAGTGAAAATGAAACTTGAACATCTCTTTTTGGAATTCGCGATGGATTTGAGGCCGGAGATAACTGGTAGAACGTTAAATACCTGATAAAAAAATTGAAAGAGAAAATATTTTGCTTCATTGAAAAAGCAATTTTTCATTGAAGTGATAAACAAGGTAATTTAATTATCGAATAGTCACGGAATAGCATGTTCTTATAAATCGTATTGATTTATCTAGGGCTGTTCCAATTAAAAAAAAATAAAAAATAGAAATCAAAGAATTTAAAAGTAATTAAAAGAATAGTTAAATAACCTAGAAATAAATAGAAATTTAACAACTAAAAATAATACTTATTAAAAATTCACACCGCCTGAAGTGGGCTGTTCATATCGCGTATATTTCATTCAGTTTAAATGATATATTTAACTCACGATTTTCATAGTTAGCAGTTTACTTTTACGAAAAATAAGTAAAGAACAGTCCAGTTCTGACCATGTCTAGAAAATGTGCGAAATGACACCTTCGGTCTTCTTGGAAAGCCGTGTTGCCTCGAAACAAACTCAAGCTCTGCTTTCCAAAAATATACTGCCCATGTAAATTAACCATTGAACCATTCAACATGTCAACTGTGTCCTAAAGTTCTCGCAAAGTTCAAACTAAAACCTTGAAAAATATTCAGCACTGAAAACTAGTAAGATAAAATAGTAAGATTCACAAATAAACAAATACATGCACAGGGAAAGTTGCACTTTTAGAAAACAAATTGTAAAAATAAAATATTTTCCCAAAAAAGTCATTGAAGTGCACAGCGCCGCTTGTCTCGCCAATTCCACGTACAACTGCGGCCATGTATTTTCCGGCTTCTTTAAAACAGGGAATGAGGAATCGGGGAATGGGGAATGTGCTGGGGAATCTTTAAAAGCAGGAATCTTTAAAACGGGGAATCTTTAAAAATCTTTAAAACGGGAGAATCTTTAAAGGCGGGAATCTTTAAAAGCGGGAATCTTTAAAACGGGGAATCTTTAAAGTGGGCAATCTTTAAAAGCAGGAATCTTTAAAACGTGGAATCTTTAAAAGCGGGAATCTTTAAAAGCGGGAATCTTTTAAAGCGGGAATCTTTAAAACGGGGAATCTTTAAAAGCGGGAATCTTTAAAAGGGAGAATCTTTAAAAGCGGGAATCTTTGAAACGGGGAATCTTTAAAATCGGGAATCTTTAAAAGCGGGAATCTTTAAAATGAGGAATCTTTAAAAGCCAGAATCTTTAAAACGGGGAATCCTTAAAACGGGGAATCTTTAAAAGCGGGAATCTTTAAAATGGAGAATCTTTAAAAGCGGGAATCTTTGAAACGGGGAATCTTTAAAATCGGGAATCTTTAAAAGCGGGAATCTTTAAAAGCGGGAATCTTTAAAATGAGGAATCTTTAAAAGCCAGAATCTTTAAAAGCGGGAATCTTTAATCTAATAATCATTTAGATTTTGAACGTCGGAAAACAGCTTAAGATGGGCAGTATTGATTTACCTAAGCGTCAGGAAAGCAGTGGCGCAAACAATCGCGCACGATAGTGATAGACATCTTTACAGATCTTTAGCTTCGTACATAAATTGTCCTTTCTTCGCCACATCGTCGACAGGTTCGCCAGCATTTTGAGAGTATTCAGCTGTTCTGAAAACGACACCAAACGAGCCCATAACATCTTGTCTCCCAAGTTCATACCACTTAAAATGTGACAGACCTTGGAACTTTGCGACCTTTCATTTTCGCAAAATAAATGGAAGAGGAACTTTGAATTCTAATTCTTCTCCACCCGACGGCATGGCGCAATTATACTGAACAAATTCCCGCCAAAATCTCTAACTTGGACGAGAGAATTTCTCTAGAAAGCATTGCAAAAACAGGCGTGAAACTCTAAATTCTCCTTACCCTCGATTTCATTGATACGCGGCCCTGTCCCACGAGCTGGCCATTCGCTTTCTTTATTCTGGCATGCATTCATGTGGTTTCCCGGTTCGGCCGTAAAGAGCTGCCATTCATTCTTTTGCAACTCAAAAATTATTTAACTGGAGTTGAAAGTTCCTCAATAGAAGTGAATCTATATCGAATTGTTTCATCTCATGGAGCTTAAACATCTACTAACCGAAGCAAAAACACGAATAAAATAAACCAACCTCGGGTTGTCAACAAATTAATTGAACACCTCACCAGGCATATGCGATCAGTGAATGCGATCTTGTCGCGGCTTCTTGGTGAAAACGGTCACAAATAACAAGTCGGAATAAAATGTAGGTTACATGTAAAATTCATGAGCGAATGACAAACCTGTATTGTCGTTTTTCTCCTTTCATCGTCAAGTATCGTCGAGGGGTTTTCAAATGGCAACTGAGGAATATGTAGAACAAAAGGCCATCTAGCGAAAGCGTGTGAAAAGAAATATTTATTTTGGCGAGCGAAACAAGCTGAGCGTTAAAATTTTGTTTCGCAAATTTCCCAATGGGGATTACGGATAGCATGTTCGTAGGCCATAAGAATTGAAAACTGTCCCTCCTTTTAAAGATTCCCGCTTATAAAGATTCCCCGTTTTAAAGATGCCCGCTTTTAAAGATTCCCCGTTTTACAGATTCCCGCTGTTAAAGATTCCCCGTTTTAAAGATTCCCAATTTGAAAGATTCCTCATTTTAAAGATTCCCACTTTGAAGGGTGTGACAATATGCGTGACATTATGTTGCAACGCTGCTGAGTTAGAGTGCGGGCTCACAAGTAATGTAGTTTTCCTGAGTCGATGCGGTCCTCATGGCCGACATTAAAGTTGAGTTGAGTTTATGCTGTTCTTGTCGTTCCTTGAAGTCGTAAGGATTGTCACATGGTGTCAGAAGTAGCGGATAGTTGGATTTAACTGTTACTTGTGGAATATTTCTTTCCTGGATTCACTGGTTTGTTGCTCTTCACGCAAGTCGGACCCACGTTGTCAGTAATGGCGGAACGTCAATTTTTCCCGCCACCGGAGCCTTTGCAACTTTCGATAGGAAATTCTTCGCAAAATTGGAAACGATTCAAGCAAAAGTGGAGCAACTACGAATTAGCTACTGGGGTAGCTGATAAAGATGATGCAATCCGGGTAGCCACCATTTTGACTGTGATTGGAGATGAAGCTTTGGATGTTTACAACACATTTACGTGGGACAGCGAGGGGGACGAAGTCAAAATCGACAAAGTTTTAGAACAGTTCGAGAAGTTTTGCGAACCCCGGAAGAACACCATCTATGAAAGGTACCTATTCTTTTCACGAGGTCAGGAAAGTGGTGAGTCTATTGATAAGTACGCTACGGTCTTACGAAATATGGCTGAAAATTGTGAATTTCGAGATTTGAAAGATTCGTTGATCCGTGATCGCATTGTCCTGGGAGTTAGTGATAATCACGTGAGAGAACGTCTGTTACGAGTCCCGGACTTGACTCTTGCGAAGGCTTTAGAAATTTCTAGAGCTTCTGAGGCAACCCAAAGTCAGTTAAAGCAAATGCAAAATATTCAGGAAGTCAACGAGTTGAGAAGCAAGAATGAAAGAACCACAAATGAGAAATCTGGAGGAAAGACACCGGCGAACGGCGGTGAGCACATTGATTGCAAATTCTGTGGTAGAAGGCATGTAAGAGATAGGATGAAGTGCCCTGCATATGGCCAGCGGTGCAACAGATGCGGGAAAAATGATCATTTTGCAGTAAAGTGTCTAGCGGGTAAGAGGCTGAGTGAGAAGTCCCATGTGGACCAGAAGTTGCATTATGTTGATAATTCTGACCAATGCCCATTCGAAGAGTATACTATTGATGCTGTTACACACAATGCTGTTGAAAACACAAAGTCTTATCCTAAAGAATTGTTTACAACCATGCGTGTAAACAACTCTAAAGATGTGACATTTCAACTTGATTGTGGTGCAACCTGCAACCTCCTTCCTCTGAAGGAATTTTCAAGTATTTTGGAAGATCCAACAGATTTGTATTTGAAGAAAACTTCTGCAACACTAAAGATGTATAATGGATCTACTATGTATCCACTTGGAAAGTGCACTCTCAGATGTACCAAAGGTGAAGTAACCAAAGATGTTGATTTCTTTGTTGTTGATAAGAATGTCAAGCCATTGTTAGGCGCTCAAACATGTCAGGAACTGAACTTTATCAAGGTGATGGTGTCTGACAGTACTTGCCCTGAAACTGTAAAATCTGTTAATGACCATTTACAAACTTCACCTAGTGTTCTTAGTGAAGAATGGATTTTGAAAGAATACAGTGATGTGTTTGAAGGCTTAGGGTGCATGGATGGGCTGTATCATATGGAAGTTGATGAAACTGTCAGGCCGGTAGTGCACCCACCCAGAAAAGTTCCTGTAGCTCTTAGAGACCGTTTGAAAGAAGAACTAGACAAGCTAGTTAAAGAAGGCATTATCACTCCAGTGACAGAGCCTACCAAGTGGGTGTCCAGCTTAGTTTTAGTCAACAAGCCAGGGAAGTTAAGAATCTGTATAGACCCACAAGACCTAAACAAAGCTCTGCTGAGATCCCATTATCCACTTCCAACAATTGAAGATGTGGCAACCAGGCTGAGCAAAGCCAAAGTGTTCTCTGTTTTAGACGCCAAGAACGGATTCTGGCAGGTGGAACTAGACACAGATTCATCGTATCTTACAACCTTCAACACACCCTTCGGTCGTTTTCGCTGGCTCCGCCTTCCATTTGGTGTAAAGACCGCGCCCGAAGAGTATCAGCGTCGAATTCATGAAAGCCTCCAGAATCTCAATGGTATCGAAGACATAGTAGATGATATACTCTGCGTGGGTGAAGGTGATACTTATGAAAGTGCAGTCCAGGATCATGATGGGAACTTAGTTGCCCTCCTTGAGCGTTGTCGCGAGAAGAACATCAAACTCAATCCGAAGAAGTTACAGTTAAGAAAGCAAGAAGTACCGTACATTGGCCACCTGCTATCTCCAGATGGTTTGAAGCCTGATCCAAACAAAGTGAAAGCAATTTCGAAGATGCCCACCCCAGCCGATAAACAGTCGTTGCAAAGACTGCTTGGAATGATCACCTACCTTGGAAAATTTCTCCCACACCTTTCTGATGTGACAGAACCATTGAGACACCTGCTTGATAGAGATGTGGAATGGCATTGGGATGATGCACACGACACTGCATTAAACCACGTGAAGCAGCTGATCACAAGAGAACCTGTTCTGAGGTATTTCGACAACACTAAAGAAGTAACGTTGCAGTGTGATGCATCTGAGTCTGGCCTCGGCGCTGTAATAATGCAAGAAGGTCAGCCTGTAGCTTTCAGCTCAAGAGCATTAACAAACACTGAGAAGAATTATGCGCAGATAGAAAAGGAGTTGCTCAGTATCGTTCATGGTTGTATCCGTTTTGATCAGTATGTGTATGGAAGGGAAATTACTGTCCAAACAGATCACAAGCCCTTGGAGAACATTCTGAAAAGGCCACTACTTCAAGCTCCCAGGAGACTTCAACGAATGTTGCTCCAGTTACAGAGGTACCACTTGAAAGTAGTGTACAAACCAGGAAAGGAACTTTTAATCGCAGATACACTCAGTCGTGCCTATCTTGTCAATGAACCTGTTCCAGAGAAGAACAGTTGTGATATATTTGCAGTACGACAAGAAGAATATTTAATCAAGTGCATGGAAGAAATTGACATGGTCGAGTTCCTGCCAATCACAGCTGAACGTCTTGCTGATCTTCGGGAGAAAACTGAACAGGATGATTCTTTGCTGAAGCTGAAACATATCATTAAGGTTGGTTGGCCTGATAAGAAAGAAGAAGTACCAGGTGAAATCAGGAACTACTTCCACTTTAAAGAAGAACTTACCATTCAAGATGGTATTCTTTTCAAAGGGAATCGAGTGATCGTCCCTGCAGCGCTTAGACCACTGATGGTAAAGAAAGTCCACTCAAGTCACATTGGCATAGAAGGTTGTTTGCGAAAAGCACGTGATGTGCTATTTTGGCCTGGTATGTCAGCTGAAATCAAGGACTCCATTGGCAAATGCGATACATGCAACAGCTACCAGAAGAACCAGCAGAAAGAGCCTCTTATACCTCATGATCCTCCCAAACGCCCTTGGTCGCATGTAGCAGTAGACCTCTTCACTTTCAATAACAAAGAATGGCTCATCATCGTAGACTATTGGTCAGATTACTTTGAGCTGAATCCACTACCTGCCACCAATGCGAGCACCGTCATCACCTCCCTCAAGAGTCAGTTTGCACGCCATGGCATACCAGACACGCTTTATAGTGACAATGGGTCGCAGTTTTCGTCAAGGGAGTTCCAAGAATTTGCATCAGATTGGCAATTTGACCACCAAACATCATCGCCCCATTACCCCCAGTCAAATGGGAAGATTGAAAATGCAGTCAAGTCAGCAAAGAAACTACTAACCAAGGCAAAGGCAAGCGGCCAAGACCCATATCTTGCCATTCTTGATTGGCGCAACACGCCATCAGCAAGCATTGGAACCTCGCCAGTTCAAAGATTGTTTGGGAGACGAACAAAGACACTACTGCCGACGGCTGGAAAACTGCTCCAACCCAAAATCGTGGAAGGTACTGAGGAGAAATTAAAAGAAAGAAAGTCGTATCAAGAACACTATTACAACAAAGGGACAAAAGAATTAGGTAACCTGCAATCAGATGACACCGTTCGTATGAGGCCATTACCGACTGACAGAGAAAAATTGTGGAAGAAAGCAACTGTAATAAAGCAAGTTGCACCTCGTTCTTATGAAGTAGATGTACAAGGCAAAGTGTATAGAAGAAACCGAAGGCACCTGGTGAAGACCAGTGAATCATCACCACGAAAGTTCGAACAGGCCATATCCTTACCCACTGAAGAGATGCAGCCATCAACCTCAGAGGAGGCTCACAGTAGCTCCGAACCGCTAGAGCAAGCCCAAGGCTCTTTCCCTGTGCCCTCTGAAAGCTTACAGGCAACACCTGTGACATGTACCAGGTCAGGAAGAACTATTCGTATGCCGAAACGCTTTCAGGACTATGTTTAGGTTTCATGACATATTAAGATGTTGCTTATTTTTTTGAAGAGAGGAAAGATGTGACAATATGCGTGACATTATGTTGCAATGCTGCTGAGTTAGAGTGCGGGCTCACAAGTAATGTAGTTTTCCTGAGTCGATGCGGTCCTCATGGCCGACATTAAAGTTGAGTTGAGTTTATGCTGTTCTTGTCGTTCCTTGAAGTCATAAGGATTGTCACAAAGGGTTCCCCATTTAAAGATTCCTGCTTTTAAAGATTTCCCATTTTAAAGATTCCAGCTTTTGAAAACTCCTCATTTTAAAGATTCCCACACACATAAAATACTGGTTCTGGCGCAGTAAGTTTGCAAAATGTTGCCCTTATCGCTGGAAGCCGTTTTACACTAAACTTGGCTCCAAAATGTCGCGGAGTTTAGTGTAAAACGGCTTCCAGCGATAAGGGCAACATTTTGTGCAAACTTGCTGTGTCCAGAACCAGTATTTTATATGTGTGTCTCCGCTCCAAAATGTCGCGGAGTTTAGTGTAAAATGGCTTCCAGCGATAAGGGCAACAATAGCAATAGCTGCGCCAGAAGAACCAGTGTGTGAAAAACCAAATAATACGCAAACACAGAAGTAAACAAAACAGCGTGACCCCAAGCCAAGCGAGCGAATGTGACACAGAAAATATTCCCCGTTGAAGAAATACATGCACTGGTATATACGAATTTGCGTCAGAATTATTTTCCAATTGAAGAAATATCTGCACAAGTATATATGCCAAGACAATGGACATAAAATGCGGGAGAGAAGGGCTCTGCTGGGCTGGAATGAGTTACATCAAGAGCTTTTAACAGCACCATTCTGCCAAAAACGAGAAAGTATTGTGAAGGCGCTATTCTGTTTGGAGTGCGGGCGAGACGGACTCTGTGCACCGTGCTACCAAACCGGTTTTAAACCCTATGTTTGCCCGGATATTAATGAATACAACGCTTTCAGACCCTTCGTCAAGGTGAGTGACGATTGAGAGCACTATTTGGTCTGTTGTGCCGCACTCGCAGGCGACCAATGCCGCGGCGGACACTGGCCTAGCTATCCAGAGTTTGATAATGTCCTTTGTTCAAGTGGTTGAAGCGTGTAATCTTTGCTGGCAACCAAGCGTTGCATACATGTTATTAAAGCAACAAATAATTTTCTCACATCACACAAACACTTCATCCACAAAAACCACGAGTGAAAAAAAAGATGAATGCATCACGTAAGGCGTTTTGTGATGTTGTGCGGTTTCTGTCACGTGTGGCATTGTGTGACAGGGCGCAAAAAGGGACAGGGGGGTGCTCGGTTGGCTGTCCGTTGCCTGGTCCCGGCCAGGACTTTCCGCCGCTGACAAGGTGGCTGTCAGATCCCATTTTAACTCTGGAAGTACTTTCCCCTATACCTGGTAATTCACCATCTGCACAAGCCTTTAGCAGGATTCAGAAAGTGGCCAACTTTCACCTCCCAGAGCTTCACCAGAATATGTGAACTAATAAGTTAATTACAAGTTCGCTTATATATTGCTATCAGACAGACATTTCCTTCTATTGTGGTGTTCTTTCTTCGTCCCTTGCCAAAAAATCCCCAATATTTGGGTACATACGCATGCGCTTTGGGGCACGGATGATGTAAGAATAAATTTAAGAGTGGCAAATCTTTGATAACTCACATATAAACAGCTTCTGAAGTCCAAAATGCTTCTGCTTTTCCACACGATTTTCTGTATTTACAAGGAACTTTCAACACCCATTTGGCAGAACGAGGTCAGACGGATAACACAACAAATTGTAGAGGCAATGTGCGAGGAGGAAAAAATGAAAACAGGCTCTGATCGAGTCTATTTTCAGGAAAGATCAAATCGACAGTTCGATAAGTCGCTTTGATCAAATCGTGTTGTTGCACAGCATTCTTCTCTTTGCAACGATTCCCCAACTTCTGTGGTGGAAAAAGAACTTACAGCACGCAAAGTGCGCGTACGTTTTTGCACAATTCAGCTCTGGTTAGATTTTTCTCGCCAAAAGACGTAATCGTGAGAGGTCAGCCATTTTGTTTTTCTGTAACTCCGAGGCTTGGTGACCAGGTGGAGGGCCGGGTTGCTACTCCGAGGGCCTGGGGTCAATAACAAAGACTTCCGACTTTTCTTCTGAGAAATGTGAATTTCCGCGTGAATTTCATCCCATAATCTTTAAGGTAAGATACTCTTTGCTTTTCGATGAACTCGTTTTGCATGAGCCCGCATCATCTATTTTTGTGTTTTTTTCTCACGAAGTTTAGTTCAAATTTGTGCTGGATGCCGCCAGTTTTTTTCGACTCTTGTTTTTTTCAGACTCTTGCCGAATCTGGTTTTTTACCTTTTCAAGGTCCGGCTGGCATAAATCGGTCTGTTTTTTCACGACGTTTAAGTGCAAAGTCTCTTTGATTTCGCGATATTTCTGCATTTCACGCGTAATTTGTTTGAATTCGGAAACATTGTTATCGCCAAGAGCTTAAGAGACAGAGCAATTAATGAAGTCGTGCTTGGCAAGTGCCAGAGCAAGAATTTTCGTGTGTTTGTTAACTTTCCTTTCAAGCTTCTTGTTAATAACAGACAGGCCTGTGGAAGCAAAACCTGAAAGGGCTGCAATTCCTGCAATAGGCGCACTGACCACAATTCCGACACCAGTGAGTGAAGACAGGGCGGCAGACACAGCGTCAAGAGAGACCATGGAATAGTGAATAACTTTTCCGAGCTTTTTTATATTTTTTCAACACAAGCCTGTAATGTTCTGCCTCATCGGCTATTTCTTTTTCAATTTTGCTGATCTCAGTTAGCCGGAAATTTTCTGGGGTTCTTGAGAGGGGTAGCTCTGGATAAATATTATCAGGCGGTGCACTGGGCAACACATTTGCTGAAGACATGGCATATTATAACATTTCAATTTATCTCCAAAATAAAATGAATTGGGAACCCGTGAAAGTCAAACAGTTTGCCATTTTCATTTTTTACCGAGATGTTTAAACTTGACACTTCTTTGCCTGTATTTGTGACCCAAAGAACATGTTGCCCCCCGCTCTGATATAAAACTTTTTCATAAGGCTTTCCTTTAATGTCAAAGCTCGCACGAACACTTCAGTGCTCGCTGTTGAAAAGGTTCTGCTCCCTGTCCACTAAATCACAGTGGATAAAATAAAAGCTCTCTGTTTTTACACCATCGAGAACAATTTGCGAGTAAACAATATTATTGCTGTTTTTATCAAGAAAAAATTTCAACCAAATTCTGTGCCAATTTTGTCTTTGTTTGGGGCAATGATTACTGTTCTCCTGAATGTACCCCTTGTTGCAGAAAATATTTTTTCACCGAAACCTTCGTTGAAAAAGTTTTGGATACTTTCGAGATCATAGTTGCCAGGTAGCAAAAGAGTTTCGTCTTGTTTATTCTGCCCTTTCCTTTCATAAAACACTTTCCCCGTTTCTCTTAAGTTGTTCCACGAGTTATAAAGCGAATAACTTAACAGCCGGATATAACTCGGTTTCAGAATTGGCTTGTCAAAGTAAACAGTGTGACCGTTTTCTGTTGTTACAATAGTAAGCACAACCATTTTATTTTTGTTGCACATAAATTTCTAATTAAAAAATAATGGGGAGTAATAAAAGATGAACATTTTCAAAACGAAAAAAGGGCGCAGTCTGCCAACCTCACAAAATGGATTCAAAACCCGAGGCGATCGCGAAGGCTGCTGCAAGGTTAGGGCCAACAAAAGCAAATTTGTAGCACAGACAACTTTTGCGTTGGACCAAGCAGCAACAGCTGAAATATTTTACAAAGAGGGTGAAGGCAGTCTGCAAAGCGTCTTCGGTTCAGACTGCAAATATTGGGGTACAGAAATGAAAAGCGCACTGGGTTTGGATGACATTGGTGGCTTCCCTTACCAGTTATCGCCCAGTGCAGTAAAAAGTTTGCTGCTGGTTCCAGCAGTTGAATTTCAAGATGCTGCACCAAGTTTGAAGAAAATATTCAACAACTCAATCAATATTTATGTAATGCCTGACAAGCATTTTACAACAAAGTTCAGCGAGATATTTCAAAAGCAACAGATGAAGTTCGAAACGCAAAAAAATGGCTTGCGGGGCCTGATCTATCTTTCTGGGAAGAGCAGCTGAACTTTGCAGTTTGGTGCGCGACGACAGGTTGCGGAATCTCTCGTGAAGTATTTGACAACTATCATACAACGCTGAATCTGCCGCCGCAGGTGTGGGCTTTTACATCTTCCACATGTACTTCACGGTTCGGCGCATCTTGTACCAGCTCGGAGGCAACCGAAGATTGAGCACATTGCCGGGTGACCCTACATTCACTCAGATCAACAACCATTACGACGTGGCTTCTTGTGCGCAGAGTTCGGTGTTGACCCGTCAACTGATTTCCGCTTCACGTACGGGGCAAACCACGGGCTGGGAAGTGCCCTATCCATCGGCAAAAGCAAAATTCGACGAGGCGTCAGAAAAAGGAAATTTCAGTATGCTTCATAAGAAATGACGCCACAGAAGAGCAATTCAATTGGTTCGCGCCCAAAACCTCGGAAGGTTTGACCCAGCCAGGGCTTTCACGTATCAATCAGTCAATTGAAGCCTTTGTGTATTGCATCTTGGGCGCGCAAGTAAATGTGAGAAGCAGCATTCTTGGTGCTGGAGGCAGAGCAAAAGAAGTCCAGAGCGAGTTCCTTGTCTTGGTGGGATATGCAATAAGGCAGCCTGACCTGGCAAAAAGCGTGCAGCATTATCAGCTGGCGGTTTTTTCATATCTGTTTTTGATAACTTTTGGTTTAATGTTTTACCGTCCGTTTTAAAGAGAGGGGTCTCACCACCTCTTGGGCCAATAACAAAAACTTTACCAGGGTATTTTGAGACCTCAAGTGTTAAAAAGTTACCATCCTTCCCATATTCAGGGTGCTTTTGCATCAAGGTTTGGTTTGCAAGATCTATTTTTAAAGAATCTGAGTTGAAAACCCGCATTCCTGGAGGACCTCTTTCAATGAAAGAGGTTTCCGCAGTGCCACCACGTTCAGGTGGCCTATTCATCGTTGTTGTTCTCATTGGAAATTGTTGGCCATTAAGTCCGGGTGTTGATGCCCCACCAGGCTGACCAAACGGCAATGTATCATCAGCATCTTTGTTGGCACGATCGTGTGCGATGACAGGTTGCGGAATCTCACGTAAAGTATTTGACAAAGATCACACAACGCTGAATCTCCCGCCGAAGGTGCGGGCTTTTTACATCTTCCACATGTACTTCACGGTTTGGCGCATCCTGTCTGACTAACATCCAGCTTGAGTACGAAATGATTAGAAGCAAGACTCTGGTGGACAACGCACACAGTGTTTATTCTGCCGGCAAGGAATTCATGTACGATCACGTGATGCATGCTGAGGTGGTCACCTTCAAAGCCAAGGACACAAGGATTAACCTCAGAGTCAACCAACAGAGAAGGTCCCTGAAAGGAATCCTTCTCCTGTTCATCGAGCCTTACGCTGCAGGAGACAGAGATTCAGAAAAGTACTTCAACCCTGGCCTGACGAAAGTCAGTGTCACGGTGAACGGCTTGCCTAACATGCTGTACAACAATGGCATCGTAGGCAGGGACATGTGGGAGACGGCCCGGCTCTTCTTTCCACAGACAAAAAGGCCACACATGAATCTGACAAAGTTCTACAGTGATGACAAGTTCGGGCTTTTGATCGACATGTGCTCCATGATAGATCAGTCGATGCATGGCAGTGGCACGCGCCTTGTGAACACAAAAGATGGAGTACAGCTGGAGCTCGAGCGGAACGCCAGTAGTGGCTCTGGCAATGTGAACTGCCACGTCTTTGTTATCAGTGACTCGCAGATGAACATATTGGGGCAGCAATTAGAATCTGTGCAATCCTGATATAGAAATGGACCCAAACAACATCCCGTTCAATGCTCTCGTTATTGGCCCGACGAATTCGGGCAAATCAAGGTTTGTGGTTGATCAGCTCTGTGGCCCTTTCTGCGGCAAGTTCGACTTCATCGTGCTCATCTGCCCGACATTCGCGTATAACAAGACTTTTCATCGCTTCGCTGAGGCGGACCCTTTTATGTTATCATTTGCGAACAGAATGCGGTTGAACCCTGGTTGAAGCTTGTTTGCTGGTTTTTGGAGGGCACCAACGTGCTCATAATCCTCGATGACTGCGCAGCCTCGAAAGATGTGAAAAAGCGCACAGGCCAGCTGGTCAATCTCGCATTCAGCGCTCGCCACACAGGACTAAGCGTGTGGGTGCTCACCCAAAAGATGACCAGCATCACGGCCTCTTTCCGCGAAAACGTAGCTGCAATTGTGCTTTTTTACACTCCCTAATGGAAGACTTTGAAAGCGGTTTTTGAAGGTTACGCGGCGAACTTTCTCAAGATGAGTACAAAGAATATATTTCAATGTTAAAAAATAAATAACATATACAAAATGGCGACCCCATCAACGAGCGAAAACTGGGTAGAAACCGAAGACTCTATAATGCCCGACGTTTTGAGCTTGCTTGAAGCTGAGCCAACGAGCGCGCCCGACAATGTCTTAGCAGTTGCTTCGACGCAGCCTGATATTCCTGCTCTTCGTGAGCAGCTGGCAACACATGTTTCATCAGGCAAGACCAAAGAGACAATAGGTGTGCTGTTGACTCAGGAACAGGTTAAGCGATTAAGCGACAAGGATGTTGAAAAATACTTCAAAAGGTATGAGGCCTATGTGAGCTCAAAAACAAACGATACTCTGGTAGATAGCTTTCTCACCTTTGCATCCAATAGTTGGTAATTTTTTACCAATCAAAGACGTTGAAGCTTTGCAAAAGGAGCTTAAAAATGACTACATAATAACCAAAGAGCTGTCCAACCTTGCTGGTAACCTTTCTTTGAAGTGTGGCAGGCTACTTGCTGTTGCCAACGCGGCGCTGGTTACCGCAAAACATATCGATTTCGAAAGTACAAAGAAAATTCCAAACGAACTCACCAATGATTCCTCACCAATTCCTGAGGATTACGCAGCAACTGCTGAATAACTACTCAGAAATGGTCAGCAATTCCTCACAAAAAAATTATTTTCTAAATTAAATATATGTTTGTTTTCATGTAACTATGACTGAAGAACAGCAACAGCAACCGTCCGCTCAAGTAATTTCGGAACAACAGGTAAGCCAAGTAACTTCATCAACTCCGGCAACAAGGCCTGCCAAAAATCCAAAGCGGGTAGCTGCTGGCAAACTCACGGCTGAGAAAACAAGACAGGCTCGTGAAGCACAGAAAAAAGCCGTAGCCGAGGCTGCTATATAATCGAGAGAATAAAAAAATCTGCGCCTGCTCCTGAGCCGGTTCCAGAGGCCGCACCAGAGCCCGCTGCAGCTGATTCCAAAGTTTCAAATGGTCTCAGCACAACCCAGTGGATCTCTATCACTGGAATTGGCGCTACGCTTGTTACGACTTATGTCAAGCGTGAAGACATAAAAGCCTTTTTTAGAAAGGAACAGGCTACTGCACCGGAACCTGCACCACAGGTGAGAATACAAGAATCTCCGCAGCCATCAAGAATACCGCAACCCAAAAAAGGCATTCACCCGATGGATTAGCCAGAGGTGGCAAAATTCATTTAAATATTTTTTGATGTTGTTGTATAACAAAATGTGGAAAGTACCAGACTTCCAACAGTTAGCTATAAGCATCGCAGCCGTTTCAGGCATTGGCTTAGTTTGGGGAACATTCACGCACAATTGCCTTAAGACTATCTTTTGGATAGCTAAAAATCCTGATCATTTCAAAGAAGTATTTGAGGAAGAAGAAGGCAAGGAATAATTTCAATTAAATATTTTTTCTCTTCTCTATAACCAACATGTCCGACAACAAGCTCGTGAAAACAGTCATGGATGCTGCCACCCTTACCAGCCTCGCTGCTGGCATAGGCTGGGTTGCCAAAAAAACGTTCAAGAAAAGTTTTACAGGTGATCCTTCTAATTCTATCGAAAACTACGCAATGTTCACAGCTGTAATGGCGGGGAGCGTTGCGCTCAAACAGTATCTTGAGGACCAGAAAATCCTTCCCACCAACGCCTAAAATTCTGCATTTGAAAATACCTCTGATAATATATGAAGAATGGCAAGTATCGCGATTATGATTGGCGGGGCTGTGTTGAACGCAGCGGCTTTTATTGGCAGTAATTATCTCGCGAGGGCTTTTGGGGGCGGTGACAAAGCAGCACAAGAAGAAAAAGTGCGCGATGATAAGGCTCTTGAGGCGTATCAAGCTGCGTATGCAAAATACACATGTGACCGTACCAAACTTCTCAACTGGATTGCGATAAATGCGCAAATAAAGGAGGAGGCCAAGCAGAACTTCACCAACACTGACTACGCCTTCAAACTCTACAACCAGGCGCATCCTGAAGAACGAATGATACCTCCCAAAGAGCTCAAGTTCTCTGATTTCTATCAGCCAAGCGAGCAGCAGAAAAATGGTGAACTCGTGTTTTTGGGTGCCGGGGTGCTCGCTCTGGGCTACGCAGCCTTCCAGTTCCTTTAAACTTTTTAACTCCTTACTTATATAGCGCGATGAATGCCAAACTCGAAAATATATACTATGGCCATGGGGGATATTGGAAAGGCATTGCCGCTATCAAAAAATTATCCGAGGCCGCCAAGGTACCAGAAGACACCGCAAAAAAGTCGCTGGTCAAGCAAGCCCTCTGGCAGATATACCTGTCCGCTCCGAGCCACATTCCTCTACCAAAATTCGACATGTCCACACCCAACACGGTCCACCAAGCGGACCTTCTTGTTCTCCCACACGACAAACTGCCCCGCTGGCGCAAAGTTTTCAAATACGCGCTGACCGTTGTCGACGTGGCCAGCCGCTTCAAAGAGGCTGAACCCTTGACTTCGAAAAATTCTGATGAGGTCGCCCAGGCCTTTCATAAGATTTACAAGTGCGCGCCTCTCAAATGGCCTCAACTACTGCAGGTTGACCCCAGCCGCGAATTCATGGGCACTGTTACAAAAGACATGGAAAATCACAAAACGTTTGTCCAGCGCGGACATGTTGACATTCACCGCGACCAGGGCATTGTTGAACGTTTCAACCGCACCCTTGCCAAGCGCTTTTTCAGGCCGTGGAAATGCGACTCCCTGAGGGCCAGCGGTCCACTGCGTGGACTTCCTGAAGACTTCCTGAAGTTGTTGCCGCTCTGAACAAAGAGGTAACAAGCCTTATCGGTAAGAAACCCGCAGAAGCTATCAAAGGAAAGTCTGTTTATTCCAAACCATCAATACCTTATAGAAGGCCTCTTGGAAAGAGTGAAAAAATCCTCCCCTCTAGTCTCTTGTCCAAGTTCGTTATCTATACTCTCCAGGAGAGTTGGAAGGTGGGGGAAAGAAGAGAGCCACAGATCCAATCTGGTCGCTGAAAGTATACAACATTGAAAGATCTTTTACCAAACCAAACCAAATCAACCCGTTCTCTACTATTTGCACGATGGGCCCACGTGCGGCTTTGTGCGTGAAGAGATGCTGGTTGTCCCTTCAAACACATAGTTAGCCCCGAGCAACTCTCACAAAATGCTGACAAATCAACATCTGCCAATAAAGCTTCTATTTCAGCTTCTAACCCCCCGAGCAACTCTATTTCACCATCTGAAGGCCTGGTGTACCCGTATGCATTTCTATGGATCCCATCATCTGCTATCCAGCATTTTGAATCAAACACCGACAGCGAAATCTTGTTTACGTGCATGCCATAGATCTCATGCCCCTCACTTCGAAGAATGTTCATTCCGTGCCATAACTGTTTCGCACCTGAAAGCGTTTCCTTGTACTGTTCATGCATTATTTGTTTCTTGACAACACACTTTTTTACTCCCTTTGCTTTTTTGATGTTTTTTTCGTCCGCCCTCAGAATCGAGTACATTTTCAACCTCAGACACACGCACCCTGCTATCGGCGTTCCGGCACACATCTTTCATCTTGCCCAAGGCCTTTTTTGTTGGCGTTTGAGTGAAGCGGATGCTCCTCCGGGTAATTGCTCGTATCATAAAGAAATTTGTTTCTTTCGATGTCTTTGTAGACGTCATCCATTTCTATCTCAAGCAGAAGGCTGTCTGTGTCTGTGTACAGGAACTCGCACTTTGGGCCGTATTGCTTTTTCAGATTGTAAATTCAGCAAACCTTGAGTACAAAGGGCTGGCAACCAATTTTCTTATTTTGTTTTCCTCATCGCTACGCACGGTTGCGCAGGTTTTCCATGCTTTTGCCGAAAACTGATTTGTTCTTGAGCTTGTAAAAGTTCTTTTCAAAGTCGCTTTTTGCGTTTTTCCTGAACTCAGTATTCATCCTGATGTACGGCTCCATCCAGCATTCTTGTTCGAACTTGAGCAACCTGTGCACACGTTTCAGTTTCAAGCCCTGCTTCAGACAAAACTGAAGGTTTCTGTAATGCACGACATAGTTCTTTTTGTCTTTGAGGGTCAGCAGCAGCTTCTTGCTGTCCGGTGGGGCCAGCTCTTTCATTTGATTCTTTTGGTAGTCCGACATCCATTCCTTTTTCATGACTTTTTTCTCCGGTGCCAGGGGATAGCTGTTGTGTTCCTCGTGCAGTTCTGCGGGATATTCAAGATCAACCTCGAGAATCCACCCGTTCTTTGCGTTCTCTTTTGTCTTGAGGATCTCCTGCTCTGTGGGCATAAAGGGGTTTCCATTTGAAATCTCTTTTGGGGAGGGGCTTGCTCATTGCCCATCCGTAAAGGTTGTTTGCGTCAAGATACATAATATATTTTTTCGGTTTGCTGGGGTTGTAGTCAGGCAGCAAGGGGTTGTTTGCCTTGGCGTACCTCTTGCTTACCATCGAGATTCCACCACGCATTCCTCTTTCCACGAAGAGATGCATTTCAAGGTCTGTGAGAAACTTCAGCTCGACTCCCGTCTTTTTAAAGAACACGTCCCAGCTCATGCCCGGCGACGTGTAATAATGTGCCGGATCTAACCCGTACTGCTCTTGACATAGGTTTCGGAAGTTCTCAAATACATCAGCCAGGAGGGTGACATCCGTTTTCACGTAAAGATCGTGATAGTCGCCCAGCGTTTTGCATTCGAAAGCCTCCCAGACCATTTGCGCGCGAGCGTACTCCTCGTCTGTTATGTGCTGTAAAACTTGTCTTTGTCCGGCAGACTTGTCTCGCTGAATCTCTCCCATGAGTCCATGTACTCGAAAGGGTAAACACCCTTTTTGTAAAGCAGTTCGCTGCCTTCTGAAATGTTTGATGTTATTTTTCATGACTCCTTTGGGGTTGCGTTTACAAGCGAATCGAGGCTTCCTTGCAGAAAGTTCAAGCTGTCAATGAAATGCAGATTCCCAACTGAAAATGTGATGTACTTTTCCATGTTGTTGGCGATGCATTTCACTTCTTTCTGCTGCTGTGACATCGCTTGCATAAGGTGGTGCGCGTCATAGCCCCTCAGGTTGTGAAATACAACTGGTATTGGGACCATCTTGGGTTTTATTCGCAGTTTAAAATTGCGTGTGTTGTGCGCGGCTCCGCGGAACCTGCCCGTTATGTGGCAGTGGTCTTTTACCGCATCTCTGAAGTTTTTCTGAAGCAAAGGTTTTGCGCAGAATAAACAGTTTTCCTGATTTTTTGCCGCTTCTTTGTGCTTGTTTTCTGACAATCTTTTCAGACAAAGAAAATCCACTTTTGTCTGTTCAAAGTAAAAACATTTTTTGTGGCTTTGGCCCAAATATTGGTGCTCTGTTTTGTTCCAAACAGGTAATGAGTCCAAGAATTGGTCTTTTATCAAACTTTTGCTGCAAATATGGCAATCAGCTGCTTCATTAATTTTTTCCCAGTCTTCTGCCGTCATAACAATCGGCTTGGGTGCGGCCAAACTTTCTCTTATTGCAACCTAATCCTGCAGAATATCACTTAGAAATGCTCCCACCGCATTTTCGCCCCTGTAAACTTTTGACCCTGTAACTTCACCGTTGCTTCTCACAACCATGTACGAATACCCGCATGCCTCCTGCCATTCAGTCTTCTCCGTGTAGCTTCTTGTTTGCTCTCTGGCACGTGCTCGCAGCCAGAAATCTTCGCTTCTTTTCTGCTTATCCTGTGTACTATCACACAGTTGTTTTCCCAGCCAAAGACATTTATTGCGAGGCCTTTGTTTTGCGCCTCAAGCTTGTCCATCTGCTTTACCTGTGTTGGGAAATCAATGCCATTGTAGCTGATACCATCGTTAACCGGATATTTGCTTGGTCTTTGTGGGTCTTTTGATGCAGGGAAAAAAGCAGCTCTGAGTGCCCACTTCAAACATTCATTGCCCATGTTTTGTACGTTGACTATGGCCTTCTTGTTTGCCAGTTTGGCTGGAAGAGGCAAATAAGTTCCTCCGTGCAACGGTTGATAGCGTGCGACATCCACGAATGCAGTCTTTATCATTTCAACTTCCCATCCTGATCCCTTCACAGACCAGTTTTCTATTTCTCCCTTTGCTCTTTCAATTAATTCATCAAATTTTTGTTTTATCAGTTCTTCATCATCCCTGTTAAAAACGTGCGGTTCTTTTTCATGAAAATAATGTTTCATGTGTTGTATTTCACCGTTTCTTTCTCTTGAAAACTTTACTTCTAACCCGAAACTTACTTTCACGCTTTTTAACTTTTGGAGTTCTTGTTCAACCAAATAAGTGAACATTGCTTTATTTTCTCTTGCAAACACTAATAAATCTTTGTTGTTTGGATTTTCTTCGGATACATCCATTCTCCAAACACGAAGCCATTCCCGGAAATTACTTTGTGACAATAGAAACCCGTCATATAATACAACCAGTTGTGGTTGTAATGGTTGATGTAGGTTTCTGTTTGCCTGCCTCGTTATTGGACCGTAAAACATTTGCAAAACAGCAGATGTATAATTTGCGGCAGCCATATTTCTTCAATTGGAAAATAATTCTGATGCAAATTCATATATACCAGTGCATGTATTTCTTCAATGGGGAATATTTTCTGTGTCACATTCGCTCGCTTGGCTTGGGGTCACGCTGTTTTGTTTACTTCTGTGTTTGCGTATTATTTAGTTTTTCACACACACATAAAATACTGCTTCTTCTGGCGAGGCAATTTTGCTATTGTTGCCCTTATCGCTGGAAGCCGTTTTACACTAAACTCGGAGATTTTTTGGAGCCGAGTTTAGTGTAAAACGGCTTCCAGCGATAAGGGTAACATTTTGCAAACTTGTTGCGCCAGAACCAGTATTTTATGTGTTTCGCGCTTTTAAAGATTCCCGCTTTTGAAGATTCCCACTATTAAGGATTCTCCGTTTTAAAGATTCCCGCTTTAAAAGATTCCCGCTTTAAAAGATTCCTGCTTTTAAAGATTCCCGCTTTTAAAGATTCCCTGTTTTAAAGATTCTCCATTTTAAAGATTCCTGCTTTTAAAGATTCCCGCTTTTAAAGATTCCCGCTTTTAAAGATTCCTGCTTTTAAAGATTCCCGCTTTTAAAGATTCCCGCTTTTAAAGATTCCCGCTTTTAAAGATTCCCGCTTTTAAAGATTCCTGATTTTAAAGATTCCTGATTTTAAAGATTCCCGCTTTTAAAGATTCCCGCTTTTAAAGATTCCTGCTTTTAAAGATTCCTGCTTTTAAAGATTCCCGCTTTTAAAGATTCTTGATTTTAAAGATTCCTGCTTTTAAAGATTCCCGCTTTTAAAGATTCCCGCTTTTAAAGATTCCTGATTTTAAAGATTCCTGATTTTAAAGATTCCCGCTTTTAAAGATTCCCGCTTTTAAAGATTCCTGCTTTTAAAGATTCCTGCTTTTAAAGATTCCCGCTTTTAAAGATTCTTGATTTTAAAGATTCCTGCTTTTAAAGATTCCCGCTTTTAAAGAGTCCCGCTTTTAAAGATTCCTGCTTTTAAAGATTCCCGCTTTTAAAGATTCCCCGTTTTAAAGATTCTTGATTTTAAAGATTCCTGCTTTTAAATATTCCCGCTTTTAAAGAGTCCCGCTTTTAAAGATTCCTGATTTTAAACATTCCCTGTTTTAAAGATTCCCGCTTTTAAAGATTCCCGCTTTTGAAGATTCCCTGTTTTAAAGATTCCCGCTTTTAAAGATTCCCGCTTTTAAAGATTCCCGCTTTAAAAGATTCCCACTTTTAAAGATTCCTGCTTTTAAAGATTCCCGGTTTTAAAGATTCCCTGTTTTAAAGATTCCTGATTTTAAAGATTCCTGCTTTTAAAGATTCCTGCTTTTAAAGATTCCCGCTTTTAAAGATTCTCCATTTTAAAGATTCCTGCTTTTAAAGATTCCCTGTTTTAAAGATTCCCGCTTTTAAAGATTCTCCATTTTAAAGATTCCTGCTTTTAAAGATTCCTGCTTTTAAAGATTCCCCGTTTTAAAGATTCCCGCTTTTAAAGATTCTTCTTTTTAAATATTCCCGCTTTTAAAGATTCCCGCTTTTAAAGATTCCCGCTTTTAAACATTCCCTGTTTTAAAGATTCCCCGTTTTAGAGATTCCCGCTTTTGAAGATTCCCTGTTTTAAAGATTCCTGCTTTTAAAGATTCCTCGTTTCAAAGATTCCCGCTTTTAAAGATTCCCCGCTTTTAAAGATTCCCCGTTTTAAAGATTCCCGCTTTTAAAGATTCCCCGTTTTAAAGATTCCCGCTTTTTAAGATTCTACATTTTAAAGATTCCCTGTTTTAAAGATTCCCCAGCCAATTCCCCATTAAGCTCAAGTTCAGTTTGACTGGCAGCTACCGTTTCGTTAGCCAATCACATCACTTGAAGTATTCTATGTGATTGTTGGTTATATAAGCACGCAGGAGGCGTAGCCGAGTGCTTTTCGTACTTGTCGAGTGTTCTAAAAAATTCCCAAGTGCTTATATAACTCAACAATACACGAGTGCCAGTTCTGTGGAATTTCTTGTAACTTATAAAACCCGTTTTTTAATATAGCTAAATTTCCACAACACAGATTTTTCTAATACTGGGAGACAAAATGGCAGATCACCGATAATTGGCAAAAACTGAAATGTAGGGGTTCTTTCGTCACTTTTTTTTCCATGGTAACCGCTGTGATGTCATATTATAGACCACACTTTCTAGGGGTTTACTGGCGTAATAAAATCACTTGGGATGTTGGGAGAACTCAAGTAAAGCTTGTAAATTCACGAGCCGTCTGAAATGATAATGAAATTTAGATTTCGCGATCAAGTTGCTTATTCTCAACACAGTCATCGAGTGACGCGAGAAACCAATCACAGCGGCTGAAAGAATAAAACACATTTTCAGCTCAGCCTCAAAATCCACGGAACAACGTGAGGAAATCATTATTAAAGTTTTAAATCCCTCAAATTCACAAGGAAGGAAAGGTAAAACCAAACAGCTAACAGAAAAAAGTAAATTCAATGATGTAAAAGAACTTTGCCGACGGGAATCCAGCAAATTGTGACCGGAGTCATTCATCACATTAATTGCTGCACGTCGAGTTTCAAGTTTACAAACTTTACTGGCTGGCGAAGTTAACTTTGAATAGAGGTTAGTTCCAGAAATTATGCTCAGAAATTTATTTTGAATTTATCTTCTCGTATTTCTTCATTTTTTTGCTAACAGAATTAATTCAAGCACGTACAAAGGACTTGGTGTGTAAGCTTTTAAATATTTCCGAGTAAATTTTGAATGAAAAGATAGTTGAAATATTACGTCATCCTGGTGAAAACAGAACTGAAATTTTTTTCGTCATCCTTTTCATTACTTTAGGTTCTGTGTTTTCTGTTCATTCCTCCATCAAGTTCATTCACTCCAGCTGCAGTGGGGGGGGGGGGGGGGGGGAAATTCATTTTAGTGATATAAATTTTTTGCATTACGATCGCTTATGAGAATCATATCTTCTGTTTTATAAACCATCCAACGCGCGAGAATAAGCCAATAAACTTAATTCTTTCTCCTCACACGTAGTCGAGCGTAGTGCTCTCATTAAGTACGCAGGGAAAAATCAGAAGTTCACTGGTACAATAGAACATAGGTTGGTGACCAATCACAGCGTGCGTAGTATCTCAGTTATTTTGTAAAATTCGATAAAGCACACAAGTGACGTAAGCCGCGTGTTTATGGTTGTTTCGCCCGAAGTACGTTTAGCCTGGAACCATTTCGCCCGAACTCAAAGTCGTTTAGCCCGGAAAAAAGTTGATTTGCCCAAAGTTTTCTTAAAACAAACTACTGAGTATTCGGTGCATAATCGTGTCTCATTTCCTATGAAGTGTCACAGAAATCTGTTTGCACAATGTGGTTTGTTTTGAATCGAAAAAATGTTTAATTAGGAAATCAAGCACGTGTGGTAAGCAGATTGTTGCGTACGACACGGTATTTAAAGGTGATGTTTAATATCACTAATAAAGTATAATATATAGATTTAGCCAAGCCTAAAAGCGGAACTCCAATACTATTTCTTTGGTAGTAAGGTTATAGATATTATAAAATGAAGAGGCACAGATTTTTGTGATATGTGTTGCCATGGACAGCCTAGAATCAAACCAAGAACCAAGATCTCTCACGATTGGCACCGGATTAATATCCGAGTCACCCGCATGTACACTGATATTGTCAAGCTTGTCCAGCTGTTGACGTACCAATAATGAGGAATTCAGTCTTGTCGTCGTTTAACTTAAGATCATTATTCAACATCCAAAAACAAATGTCTCTGACGCAGTCTTCCATATTCCTCACCATCGCAAGTTGCTCAGCTGTCGTACGGACTAAATGAGATGTAAATGAGATGATTATACACATGGTAAGGGGAGAGCTGGTAAGAAAGTCATCCTCGTCATTGTAGGAAATGGGGACAGCCAATGACGAGTTACTCACAGTTTCGTTACTTAAAAGGTCCCATAAGTTTTAAAGCACCAATGGTTGAAGAGACTTTTCTGCACAACTCGTCAACGTGTTTTGTCCAAGAAAATTGGGCATCAATGGTGAGACCCAAGGATTTAGTGGAAGTGGTGGCTCAAAGAATGTATTCCTGCCCTTAGCAGTGGCCTACTGAAGTGGACACTAGAACACCTCAAATTGTTGTTGCTTAATTTATGCAATCCCACGTGGAATGTTATTTACCTTAAAAGAAAAAAGGTATTGAACCTTCACATCGCCCTTTCGTTCGCTTGAAAAAGTTAACCAGTTGCCGGTACTAATGAAATGGCTTGTTTACCAAAAATGTATTGTTGTTTCATATACAGTACCGCTCAGAAATAAGTGTCCCAAAATATACATGAAATACGCATTTTACAGAAAATACATGTAAATGTGCTCCGTTACGTTAGCAAACGACTTTTAAAAAATTTATGTAAAAACTTGTTATCGCGTATTCACTGTAATGAGAATCCACTTTCCGTTTGAATAATAGATTTCAATTAATCCCAACAGAACCATTTCACTTTTTCGCGTGGTCAGCGCTCAAGAGAAAGAAAACACTCCTCCATGTATAGACTTATTACCCAGTGAACGGTTAACAACTTGAGTCATTAACTCAGTCTAGAAAATGTTAGAAAAGTGTGTTTACTAGCCAATCATAAATGCTTGTAAAGTATACTGAAACACAACAAAAGTGAACTACAATTGACCATCAATCGAAAGAAGAAGCTGTTTCTTCACAGGTCTACAGTTTCTAAAACAATTGGTTTGGACAAAAAATTAACTTTGAGAACAAACTCTCTCTTTTTAGTGTTGACAATGGGGTGACAGGTCTGCACATCTCCTATCCACATGTAATAGGCAGCTTAGAGTTTGGATCAAACGAGTATATCTTTTAGGGATCTGCCCCTTTTAAACGAAACAACTGGGGGATCCTTGAATATTTCACAAGGTAGCGATTGTTTTAGGATTAACTGACACTTTTGTATGAATATTTCTCGTGTGGCGAAAGGCGAGATTCACTTGGTTTCCTTATATTTCTGTTGAAGGCCACAAGTTGTGTTTTATCTTCTTCGTCTTAGAGAAGCTTATTTTTGCCTACCAGTGGATGGGAAGTGGAGAAGTTCGTGTACTGAATTATTTCAGTAAGTTTGAAATCTATTTTTTTTATCCAATATGTACTCATTTATGAATCGTCCTGCCTTGAAAATCTTGTTGTCAAGGAGCGCGAGTGCAGTGGTGTATATTACAGTGGTGAACATGATAGTTGAGTGGTGGTTATCTGCTTGTTAATGAATTACGTGACTTTGTCTTTAGTTATATTCCAGATAGAGAATAAATCATCAATTTACCTTTTCCAGACAAGTGATTCAAGAGCGATTTGGCTTAGTTTGAGCTTAATGGAAGGGCTGTCGTATAGAAAGAGTAGTATGTCTTGCACACTGTCCCTACCCGGCTACTCCTGAGGTATATTTCTGTACAAACTCGGTCTGTACATCAAAGCATGGACTGCATTTTCACTGGTGTTTGAATTTAAACTGGGTGTGTTTATACGACAACTTCAAGGCCACAATGTCTGAACATCCCCCACTTTCCCACTCTCCCGTCTCCCGGATTCTCTCTACCGGCAGATGACAGAAAGTGATTTTGATTCTCTTTATTTTTTTTGGTGTTGTAATGTATCATTAGTATGTTAGTACGCCTAGTACGGCAGTGTTCTTGTTATCTTAGTGTTGTAATGTATCCTTAGTACGTAAGTATGGCTAGTACACCAATGATCTTTTTATCTCAGTATTTTAATGGATCCTTTGTATGTTAGTACACCTAGTACGGCATTGTCCTTGTTGTCTTAGTGTTGTAATGTATCCTTAGTACATTAGTACGCCTAGTATGGCAGTGTTCTTGCTATCTAAGTATTTTAAAGGATCCTTAGCCGTACCTAAGTACATCTAGTACTGCAGTGTTCTTGGTATATAAGTGTTGTAATGTATCCTTAGCACATTAGTACGCCTAGTACGGCAGTGATCTTGTTATCTAAGTGGTGTAGTGTATCCTTAGTACATTAGTATGCCTAGTACAGCAGTGTTCATGTTGTCTAGGTGTTGTAATATATCCTTAGTTTGTTAATACGCCCAGTATGGCAGTGTTCCCATTCTCTAAGTATTTTAAAGGATCCTTACTACGTTAGTAAGCCTAGTACAGCACCATTCGCTTTGTCTACGTATTTTAAAGGATCCTTAGTACGTTAGTAAGCCTAGTATGGCAGTGTTTGCTTTGACTAAGTATTTTAAAGGTTCCTTAGTACATTAGTAAGCCTAGTACTTCAGTGTTCACTTTGTCTAAGTATTTTAAAGGATTCTTAGTACGTTAGTACACCTAGTACGGCAGTGTTCTTGTTACCTCAATTCCTCTAACCCCTCACTCTAATGACACCAACAGAATGCTCCCCAAGCAAGGCTGTGTTCTAGTATTCTAAGAAATCCAGTCGTTGACTCTATTTTATAAAGCATTGGAATCCTTAGTACTTGTTTTGTTTAGGGTAGAGACTAGAGGGCTTGTCATGATCTAAGCAGTGTATATGTGCACTTGTCTTTCATTCCGGACACAAAAACGTAAAGACGCCACTTTCTCAACAACACAATTTCAAGTATATTTATCTTACTCCTGATACTACAGTGATGTCTTCAACGGCAAGATAAAAATCGTTTCTCAGAAGCTTTAGTCAAGACAGCTTTTTAATTTTAACCTTGGTTTTGACGTCAATCTTAGTTTATTTTAATTGCAATAAGGCATTCAAGCAGCAAACCATTCTCCTTCCCAGAGCCCTCGTTTCTTTGGGTCACGTGGTTAAAAGAAAACACGTGGCCCTGGGGACGAGGATGGCAGAAAACATGATTGTCAACGTTTGCAACTTGATACTTTTGTTTGTTTCCTGCAAACATTTGTAACTTGATACTTTTGTTTTTCTCTTGCAAATGTATGTAACATGATACTTTTGATTCTCTAAAACATATTAAAAGATGTGTTTCTCTTTTTCAAGGCCAGAAATAACTGGTAGAACGTTAAATATCTGATGTAAAAATTGAAGGAGAAAGAATTTTGTTTCATTCAAAAGCAATTTTTCATTGAAGTGATAAACAAGAACTAATTTAATTATGGAATAGTCACGGAATAGTACAGAAAAAGGATCGCGGCCTCTGGGGACGAGAATGGTAGTGTGCGGTAAAGTAACACAAACTAATCTTCTGCGCATGCGTCGGGAGCAAATCGCTTTGTTCAGGCGGGTATGGTGTTTTTGTTCAAGGAGCAGTAGTGCAGATACCAACGTTTTACGTGGTACAGTGCACAGGGGTTCCTACTAGCCCCCCCCCACACCCCTTCCGCAAGACTCCTTAATTAATTGGCATTAATTAATTAAACAAACATTAAAGTTTGCACATTAGCGCTTTATAGCTTTAGTGCCATAGTTCCTTAGTGGGTTAGAAGAGGACAGGCCACAACACAGCATCCCAATAGTGCACCCTGCACTAAAAAGGAAACTAGTCTTTCCCAGAGTAAACAAAATTTGAGAGCAGCTTGTCTGAAGGGAAAGTTATAATTAAAGGTTTTCTTTCAAGCCCTGTTTATACATTATATTACTTTTTCCCTAAGGCTGTTTCAAATGTGTAAGCAAATGCTAAACCAAACTGTCTTAACAAAAAAGTTGAATGCCCTGCTAGATTTTGAGATCTAGAAGATCTGAAACTTAAGATTAAAATAATTAAAATTGATTTATTTTAGGTTCTTTATCCTTCTTTTATGCTCTAATTGCCTGTTGGACAGCCAAAAAATGGTTTTCCTCCTCTGAGACCTAATAAAACAATGCTAAATCAGCTTAAACAATGCATAATTTGCCACATAATGTACCTTTCTTGTCGCATAATTTCCCCTTAAAATGCCACAAAATTTCCCTTTTTTGCAGCACCCTATAGATCAGAAGTCCCATTTTTACTCCATTTTTACTGCTGAGGCCAAAGGGCTCATTAATTTTCTCTCTGGGACTGAGGTTTAATGTCCATAGTCCAATTAGAGAGAGTCCACATAAGAGGTATTATTATTGAAGTAATTTGTGAGAAGTTTGTATTACTGAGCTGCCCATGTTGCTGCAAGCCCTGATATACCAAGCTGCAAAAGACAGGTATTTAACAGATCACTAAACCCTTGAATTCATTAAAATGTCCCTTCTTAAAATATTTCTCCAAAGACCTTTCATGACAAGATGGAATAAATTAATGAAAGAAAATAAAATGACATAAACATCTAACACTAACCAAACAGACCAACTTTGGCAACAAATCCAAACAATCTATAATTTCCATTGTTGCTGATTAAGGAGCCATCTATTTGCTTTTCACAAATTTAAACAGTTGCAGTATTTATGTGGTTTGTTGATAGAACAAGACAACTTTTCAGCTGTTAATTACATGTACACTGACAAAACTTTCAGATAATGATTTCAATCCACAAAACAAAGACCTGCTTAAAAAATATTTTCAAAAACTGCAACAAAAACAAAGTCTGGGGTAGCCTTAGACATACAGGCACTTCCTGACTTGGCTGGAGGGGGGGGGGGGGGGGGGGCTGTGATTTCCGAACCCGAAACAATTATACAGTGCCCCAACTATGTGAATGTAAAACCGGTATGAAAACGCAATTGCAATAAAAACTAGACTTTCTCAATTTGCATGCTTATTGAAACTTTCACATAATTTTATTTAAAAATTATTTGCTGACAAAAACTTGTAAACGCTTGTAGGTTGCTGTTGTGGCACACAATAAGCACAAAATGAAAAATCTGTCTGAAAACTTGCTTGACACAGACAGTCAGGGTTGTATTGGTTAGTTTTCTTCTAACTTATTTTCTCTGAACCGGGAGCACTTTGCCCCCTTGACCTCCAGCTTGTATGCCTATGACTAGATGCACTATTCAGTGTTTCTAAATCGGTCAAAACTTTCCGCTTTGGAGAAAATGTAAATCCATGGTTTAAGTCTGAAAGATTCAACAAATAAATGTACTGGACACGAAAATTATAATCACGATATTTTCATCAGCAAATCTTTATTTTCCTTTGCAAACCTTGGCAAGAATTTCCAAACCTTTGCAAAAATAATGCTTTCCTGGTTTAAAGACACAAATGGGAAAACTTCCTCAACACAGTACTAATCTACATGTACGGAATTTATGTTTAAAATAAACTGAGTCGAGTTAAAAGGTACATAACCACACTGAAAAGATATACCAATAAAATCACCAAATTGACATTGTGTCATGACGTATACGGGTTTACATTGTGTACAGCCTTTTCTACAATTGTTTTCGAAAGCACCGGTACAAACAGCAGAAGCGGTACAATTATTAAAACAAATTTAATTAAAATGAGAAAAACAAGTTGGGAACTGCTGACTTGGGAGGATTGAAAGTACAATACTACACTTACCTTGTGCTGCTCAGTTGTCAATCGAAATATAAACCTGAATTTTTCATTGAACACCCCTCTCACATTTAGAACAACATCACAGCTGGCTGAATAGACGATTCTTTCCTATTCAATATGATGAACTGAAGCCCCGGACCGCTGATATCGTTATAATCTTTTGACACTCACCACATGGCGGTAATGTTTACAGTACGTTTGAGCACTGTCGAAAATAGCAAATGATGTCTTCAATACTACAGCATCCCTTGGTCGACTTGCTCTCCTTCCGCAATCCAATGATATGCCAGTCCAACCTGAACCCGCATCCAATGACATATCTGGTCAGTAGTTAACTTAAAAAACCACAAGACCTCGATGAGTCCTAACCTGAGCCCGCGATATGGTCATGTGATACTGGTTAGCAGATACCTTCTTTTGACAGCTGTCAATTGACTATAACATGGCAATGATGTAAGCTTATGGTATCCTTTTAAAATGTTAACCACGTTGAACTCTCTGAACTATGGCCGCCATATTGGGGCGACGTCGTTCGCACTAGCCTGCTAGCCTGCGTAGCAGGCGGGATTCGCAGTGAAGTGTTTTTGTTTTTGGGGAGGCCATCGTCGGAGCGAAGCTCCGCTATAAGTTTACAGCTTCTACGTTCAAAATAAAAGAGATAAACTAGTGCGATCTATAATAGGTGATTGAAAGATTTTATTTGACCCTGTTGTGTTGAAATTGGCAAAATTGCGTGTTTTTTTCTATCCAGAGTTGGTTTTTAATTTCCTTCAAGTTTGTAACTTAGCGCATTATTGATTTTGTGATTGTTTTTGGGTCAAAGGAAGCTTCGCTCGGACAAGGCTGTCCTTCTGGATTTTTTCTTCTTGCAGGATACAATCGGTGCCTGGTTTAAGATACCGGTTTGAGATTTGGTTGTTGTTAAGTCGTAACAAACTGTAAAATCTCTCTTGTTTGTTTTGCTTTGTTACAAAGAGCGACCTTTCATTTACATTTCACTCATTTTCACCGGCTACTCAGTCGATCATTGACTACAACGATTACATGTAAAGAGCTTGCAAGAAATTCTTACGCAATAATCTACTGACCACGCTTACTTGATTTCCAAATTAAACACTAATTTTCTCGATTTGCTAAATAAAACAAGCTGCATCGTGCAAACGCATTTCTGTGACACATTTAATAGGAAATGAGATACCATTATCCACTGTAATTAGCTAAGAAAACTTCGGGCGAATCGACTTTGAGTTCGGGTGAAACGGTTCCGGAGTAAACGTATAGTACTTCGGGCAAAGGAACAGTTACCAAGCCGCTTGCTTCATGGAGGTATAATGAACTCGAACTGGCCAATCATAGTGCGAGCAATTCCTCGAACATTTTTTAATAAATCACGCTGACAACATTTTTGATTTGTTTTGAAAACAGAAAGAATCTGAAAGTGAAGGCAAATGCATTGGGAAATTCATGGCTTCTTTATCATAAAACAAATAAAGAAGCCTGGACTGTGCTCTGTTCTGTTGTAAACCACTTAGGAAGTAGTATAAAGTCTAAAGAGATTTAAATGTATCTACAGGGAAGATATTTGTTTAAGAACATTGTTTTTGTTATTTAAATTGGCAACAAGTTAAACAAAAGACCTCTTTGTTTCACCAACCGATAGTTTTCTGGTTGGCACATTAATAACAAAGGGTGACGTAACTGATATCTTCCCTATACATGTTGGTCATGTTGGGTGTTACAATATATGTTATCAATAGCTCGTTTATTTCATAAGTCACGTGACTCTTGATTGTAATGTAATGATTGCATGACCCTTCAGTTGTGATTCTCGTGTCATTCACTAGACGTGCTATATCACAATAGCTTCCAATAACTCCAATGACTCCTGAAGCAGGGACGGCGGAGCCAGGGGGGCTGGGGGGCTTCAGCCCCCCCACTTTTTACGACGATATTTCTTGTTTTAGTATAAGGTGTGTATGAAGAAATAATGAAAAAAGGAAAACGTAAATATTAAAAAAAGGAAAACGAAGAATAAGGAAATGCGAAGGAAATGGATAACTTGTTATCACATTTCAGAGACGATATATGTCCATCAACATTGGGTGCAGTCAGCTAAGTACATTCAAAGTGTTATTGTCGGAACACCACACTGAGATAGAGTGCTTTGAAGACATCTTAAACGAAGTGAAATCTTTGAGTGTACACGAAAGAGGTTTAATTGACCAAGTAGCAAGAATCTGTAAGCTAGTGCACGCTAGTCCTGCCACCAGTTCAACAAGGGTGCGTTCGTTTTTAACCGCTAAACGAGTGAAAACCTGGCTCTGTTCTGCGGAAACTTTTCGTGTTTAGGTACTTCTTTACGCGCATCCTTTCCACACACGGAGAGCTTGTATAAAAACCCAGGTTAGTGTTCTTAAGCCGGAATATATGTCCTGCTTGGGGACAGAAATGCTACGGATGCGGCCGAAACCACTTTAAAAGTGTGTGCTAGAAATCCAAATCACGCGAAGTTCACGGGATCTCTGAAATGCCCAAGGAACCTTCATCAGAAGAAAGCGACATCGAGTTTCTCGCTGGAGTTGCTTTAGATTGTAAGGAATCTGACGTTCATGCTGTCGCGTTCGCCAAAGAAATTTATGCCGAGATGCTAATTGATAACAAAAAGGTCAACTTTCAGATTGTCTGTGGTGCATCAGTCAACATTATCCCGGCGAAACACGTGGAAAATCACGAAATCAAGTCGACCACGAAAACACTGAGAATATGGAATGGATCACACGTCAAACCCATTGGAATGGCACGAATCATCATGCGCAATCCGAAAACACGAAAGAAGTATTCTGTGGAATTTGTAGTCGTTGAGAGCGATCTGACACCCCTGATCGGAGCAAGAGCAGCACAAGAAATGGAGCTTATCACTGTTAACGATGAAAACTTCATTATGTCCTTGCCTCCGCCCCGAAGAAATGAGTTGCAAGTTAAGCAGATAACTGCTGAAGAGCTGATAAAGCGATATTCAGACGTATTTGACCGCCCATTGGGAACTTTGTCCATTTAGAAGTTGACAACAGCGTTAAACCTGTCATCACCCCAACCAGAAGAATTCCCACAGCACTCAAAGATGACCTGAAGGAAGAGCTGAATCAAGACGTTGAGCAAGGGATCCTAGCGCCGGTAGAAGAGCCAACGCCATGGGTGAGTAGCTTAGCAGTTGCTACCAAGAAGTCGAGTGCACTGAGGGTATGCATCGATCCACGACCACTGAACGAGGCGTTGAAAAGAGAAACTTATCAGATACCAATACTGGATGAAATTCTTCCCAAATTATCTCAAGCGAATGTGTTCTCCACAGTTGACCTGCGCTCAGGTTACTGGCACTGCGTTCTAGTCCAGCCTGCTCACTACGTTCTCAACACCGTTTGGAAGGTACCGTTGGCGCCGTCTGCCCTTTGGTTTGTCAAGCAAAAGCTGTACAAGACATGCCACAGCCTGAAGATGTCAAAGGCATACAGAGAATTAACAGATTCGGTAATTATCTTGCAAAGTTCCTGCCTGGCCTAGCTGACGTAATGGAACCCCTGCGGCGACTGACAAGAAGAGATACTGAATGGCAATGGACCGAAGAACAAGAGAAATCGTTCGAAGAAGTTAAGAAGCTTGTGACCACGGCTCCCATTCTGAGCTACTACGACCAAAGAAGAACTTGTCATACAGTGCGATGCAAGCCAAAAGGGTCTTGGAGCTGCCCTGCTGCAAAAAGGAAAACCTATTGCATATGCCAGTCGTGCCCTGACTGATACTGAGACGCGATACGCCCAAATAGAAAAGGAAATGTTGGCCATAGTCTTCTCCCTCGACAAATTTCATCAGTACACCTTCGGACGACCAGTCATAGTTAGAAGCGATCACATACCGCTTGAGTCTATCCTCAAGAAGCCTCTATCATCTGCACCTCGCCGGCTGCAAGGCATGACGACGAGACTTCAGAAGTACAACATTGATGTACACTACGAGTGTGGCACAAAGATGTACATCACCAATCTTCTCTCAAGAGCTTACCTTCCCGAAGTTGGAAGTGAAGACGGAAAAGAGTTCAAATTAGTGAACATGGTCAAACTTCTGCCTGTCAGTGACCAGAAACTAAGTGAGATCCAGAGAGAAACCGAGGCCGACCAAACCCTGCAGGTTGTGAAATCCTTGATCCTCAAGGGATGGCCAAATGACAAGAGTGATCTACCATTGCAAGCAGCGCCCTACTAAAGCCTGTGAGATGAGCTGACAGTCCAAGATGGCGTAATTCTTAGAGGGGAAAGATTAGTCATCCCTGCTAGTCTGCGGAAGCAAATGAAGACCAAACTTCACTCCTCGCACATGGGAACAGAATCATGCCTGCGACGACCGTGAGAATACATCTTCTGGCCTGGAAAGTCGGCAGAGATAAAGCAGCAAGTAGAAGTATGTGAAATCTGTCGAACATACGAAACAAGTCAACAAAAAGAAACCCTCATGCCACACAAGGTACTGTCGCGTCCCTGGGAAAAGGTTGGGACAGATCTGTTCGAGTTCAAAAACAAGAGTTAATACCTGGTAATGGTTGACTTCTACAGTAATTTCTGTGAAGTGGACAAGCTACCTAACACCAAGGCGAGAACTGTCATCTGTCAAAGTTGTGTCTGATAACGGCCCACAATTCTCATGTAACGAATTCCCTGCTCAGTGCCTACTGGGTCGGAGAACGAAGACCCTACTTCCAACAACGAATCAGCTTATGCAACCGCAAGCCAGCAAGTCATCTGACGACCGAGCGAAGCTTATTGAATGTCAGCAGAAACAGAAGTGGTACTACGACCATACCGCTAAAGATCTCAAAGCCCTCGAGAAAGGTGACACTGTGCGCATGAAACCTCTGCGTCCTGGTGAGAGAAAGTGGCACAAAGCGTTGGTGATCGGCAAACATGACCAACGATCGTACACCATAGAAACATCAGATGGTGGAAGATACCGCCGTAACCGCATGCACCTGAGAAAAACATTAGAGCCACCGCCGATAATTCAGCAGGAACAGGGATCACCCACTACAAGCAATCCCACTTCGCACGAACCTGCTGACAGCCCTGAAACACCAACTGCAAGCACCCCGCCGCTAAAGCCGCCAGACAAGCCAAGTAAACACAAGCCGCTGGAGGTCAATGAAGACCCCCCACCAGCAACTGCGAGGCCTTCACGTACTCGAAAGACTATGTCTGCTATTGAACAATGCATGTTGTCAAGCTTACGTTTAAAAGACTATGCTTCTATTGAACAATGCATTTTGCCGTGTCAAGCTTATAGCCTTATTTTTCATTTAGCGGATTTCATTTTTGTTTGCTTCGTTTTTTTCTTTTCACTTTTTTCAAAAAGGAAAGGGTGTTACAATATGTTATCAATAGCTCGTTTATTTCATAAGTCACGTGACTCTTGATTGCAATGTAATGATTGCATGACCCTTTAGTTGTGATTCTTGTGTCATTCACTAGACGTGCTATATCACGATAGCTTCCAATAAAGCTTTGGTGTGACTCCTGAAGAGCCGTTTGTGTGTCTCCCGACAGTAGACAAAATAGCGCGTGTTACATTGGGTACACAATAATTTCCCCATACATCACGTATCTACCCTTCTTTCATGCTCTAGCCGCTTCCTGTGTGCTTTACAACAGAACAAAGCACAATTGAGGCTTCTTTATTTGTTAAATGAAGAAATAACAGCCCACCTGGCTAAAAGCCTGTCTACATTATTCTGTGTTATACATTATTATTTCTTCTTTGCCTTGTTTGCATTAATTTTGTAGGTGGTAAGAAATATGCCTTTTTCACAATCCAGCCTATGTTATTATGGAAATTACCAAATCAGCCAACAAACAGGGCAATTCTTGGAGACCTATTTTTCTTCCTGTTAGTACTCCTACAGGCTACATCTTATTTCACGACTCACTTGTAATTATTCCTCCAGTCACAGGATAAAGGAATCCAACAAAGAGTATGAGAAGAGGGAAAAACATGCCACGTGAATGCTGACGCAAAGCAAAGAAAGCAACACAAGCTGAAATGCAGTGGATAAACACTGAGGTTGCTAAACACCAAAGAAAGATCTGATACCACATTTCTGCAAATAAATAAAACAAAATAAGTTTGTAACTAATTTTGCAACGGGCAAGACAATACACTAAGGCAAAAGATATAAATGTACCTCAAATAACAGGTATTAAGGTGTCTTACTACTGCACCAGTTTTTAACAAGAGCATGCACTTTGATTTTCTGCTGTTGTTGCTTGCGCAAATAAAAATTACATTAGAAAAGAAATGAAAATGAGTTGCACTTAAGGTAGCTGAACCCAGTTTCTCTGGGTGGTTAGCGAGCGGTATTACCCAACATAAAAACAAACATGGTGATTGAGGCCCTGTTTACACAGGTCCTGACAAATTTTTGCACGGACAAAAACTTGCACGGTTCCACCTTGCATTTACACAGAACCAGCTGAACTGGACGAATTTTTGAACGGGTAAGTGTGCAAGTTTGGGACCTGAGAAAAGCAGGTCAACATTTTGACTGGCATGGTTCCATAGTTTGTACGGACTCGTGTAAACACCCGAACCGTGCAACTTTTTTCCCAGATAGTGCAGTTAAGGCCTGGAATCTAGTTATGTTTTGCCTGCCTGGTAAAGTTTTTGTCTGCTACCATGTTTGATTTGCTGTCTACTGCAAGGGCTGCAAAACGATTGGTTAAAAGCAGTAGTGATAACTAATCACAACAGAGACGTAAAGAAGCCATTCAAATGCAGCGACTGGTCCAAAATTTGCACCGATCTGTGTAAACAGGCGGTCCAGGAACAAAATTAGTCGGTGCAAAAATTTGTCTGCACCAGTGTAAACAGGGCCTAAGTTGGCAGCAAATATAAAGGTGGTAAGTTTCTAAAGAAACTGTGGTGCTGCGGTGGGAAGTACAATATAATTTTGTTTTATCAACTGGGTTGATAATGAGAATTGGCCACTGTAAAGATATTTGAGAGCTGACGTTTCGAGCGTTAGCCCTTCGTCAGAGCGAATCAAGGAATTGTGGGTCGTGTGCGGTTTATATACAGAATGATGGAGCTTTGCTATTGGTTGGTGCCTGGTAACGTGAAAACCACAGAATAAATTAGTTGAATTAAAAGCATTTGTTGATGCCGTTAGGATTAATAGTGCTGATTTGTTCTAGAGTTTTGCGACTTTCCATGCTTCCTTGGTGAAGGGAAAGGACGCAGACTGCCATATGTTGCTTAGAATGATTTGGGAGATTGAAGTGTCTCGCAACCGGTTTCGATGCATTTTTGTCACCTTTCTCTACGTCCCGAAGGTGTTCTCGAAATCGGTCGCCTAGTCGTCTCCCTGTTTCGCCAATGTATACCTTTTTGCAAAGAGTGCAAGTTATGCAGTAGATGACATTGTCGACATTGTGAATGAAAGGGCATGTTATGCATCGTGTGCGAGCGCATTTAAAAGTTCCAGGTTGATCACTTGTTTGGAATGCACTTCTGACTAAAAAGTTACCTATGTTTTTGTCGCGTTTGAATGAAATTAATGGAGGTTGCAAAAAGATTCTACCAGTGTCGGGATTGTTCTGAAGTAATTTAAAATTTTTGAGAATGACGGATTTTACTGCGTGGTTGTGAGGGTGAAATGTGAGGGTGAATGGAATTCTATCGTTGTTTTCTCTATGTGATGTTTGTAGTGCTGACTGTCGATCAATTTGTGGGGCGCAATGATTTCCCGCTTGAACAACAGAAGCAGGATAGCCGCGTTTGTCGAAGAAATTGCACATTTCCTCTGATTTTAAGGAAAAATCAGAGTCATCACTACAAAGGCGGCGAAGTCTAAGAAACGGAGAATAAGGAATGGAATTCTTGACATGTGATGGATGTGAAGATGAATACAACAAATAACTATGAGAATCTGTGGGTTTGTAGTGCTCACTGGTGCATAAAGAGGTGGATTATCTTGGAAAGCGACAAACTTTAGAAACTTAATTTTGATTACAATGGATATGCTTGACCTCGTTGATATCCAAAGGGATCTACACCCTAACGTTAATAAATTCTCCTATTCATCAGAGGCTATGAAGGTCAAATCAAGGATAGACTTTTTTAAGGTCTAAGGATCTGAAAAAATATGTTTCAAAGGTAGACATAGAGACATCAATAGCTGCAGATTATAAACTAATCCATCCGTCGCTCAATTGTGCACAAGAAACTCCCAGGGTCCCTGGCTTCTGGAAATTTAATAACACTTTGCTGGAAGACAATGAATTATATCCACAGCTACGTGAAAAGTATAAAAGTATCCAAGATAAAATATCGTTAAATGCGATACTAGTGAAAAACCTGGCATGCCTTCATTCTGCAAATGCATTTTGGAGAAATTTCAAGCATATTTAGACTATAACTGACTACAAAATGTTAAAAATGTCTAAAAAACACATTTTTTTACAAAATCTCCAGGAGTCAATGGGTTAAACACGTGACCCACTTTATCAATTTATTGCTTCTTTTTTCATAAATTTGAGCTATCCGCCCACATGACGTTCGAAAATGCCAAGACTCGTTCAATAGAGGGATTTTCGACTTTTATATTAACCCATTGACTCCTAAACCAGCCGTAACCGGCCGTAACCGGCCGTGACAGACCTTGACCTTTGTTCCGCTTCTGACGTCATCAACTTTGACCAAAATAGGAATCCCATTTATCCCAGTTCTACAGAAGGAAAAGAGCTTTCCAATGATACCCAGATGATATTGATTGGGCCAATGGAGCTTGAAATATGCAGGAAAACGCTTAGAATTTTCTGCCAAAAACTAGAAGGAAAATTTCCCTCACTTACCCTTGGCTACTCCATGTTGAGTATTTCCCGTCTCAATGATACTTTCGTGGCAATTCTTGAACCAAAAGCAAGTAAAAGGCCAACAAAGCATAAAAAAGATACAAGGAAAGGAGAAAGGAAAAGCAAAAAATAAAAATAAAGAAATTGAAAAGCCTAAAGACGTGGGTCACTTTCTCGAAATTTTGATTTGTGCGCATGCCCAAGCTAAAATATCGTTTTGGAGAAATTTGAAGCATATTTTGACTATAACTGACTAGAAAATGTTCAAAATGTCTAAAAGACACGTTTTTTTCAAAAATCTCCAGGAGTCAATGGGTTAATACTGTCAAGCAGTTCGAAGAAAAATTGGTACAATTCTACAGTGAAACCGTCTTCACCAGGTGACTTTCTGCACCGGAGACACATCAAGGCTCTCCTACATTCTTCTAACTTTAATTTCCCTTCAAGGAGGTCCCTTTGGTCCTTAAGTTCTCAGTAAAACCTTGGAAGAGCGAAGTTGAATCTACTCCCAAGTCCATTTTATAAAGATTTCCATAAAAACCCCTTTATTTCCTCGAAAATATCATCATCATTGGAGATTGTTGCTCCTCCTACCACGGTAAGTTCAGTTATTATTTCGTTGTTGTAATTTTTGCGCTCCATATTAAAGAAATATTTTGTAGGTTTCTCTCCATGTTCAATCCACCTTATTTTTGAGCGGAGGATAGCACCGTCTGCCCTCTCCTCATAAATATGACGTAATTCAGTTTTGAGACGCTCGTATTCTTGCTCTTCAGCGTCGCTACCATCGGACGGGTTTGCCTTTATTTTATTTTCTAGTGATTCTATACGTGATTCCAACTGCTTTTCAATATTTGTTACATTTCTAGCTTTGGAAATGAGAGTGATGGTAAATTTTCAGCTCGGTAAATTTAATGTGAGCGTTAGCTTGTTTCATGCAAGACTTCTGCTGCCGAGTTCAATCACTGGGTTTGTTATCAGCAAAATCACTCGGACAAATTTCGCGAATCAAAATCTACACCGATGTAAATTTGGGTCTTTACTTTGCCTTATTCTCTTACAAACACGATTTGTTGTTTTCCAACGTGTTTGGACTCAGCGAGACCACTAAATATTGCAGCACACTAAAAGCGGCCGCTAATGCGCGGAGACTGGAAACGAGTCTGCGGAAAACTATTCTGCATTGCTCTTAAACCTCCGAATCCTGACCTAAACTACAACTAGACGGTTTCTATTGCAGTGTTTTTGATATTTCATTATTTTAAACACATATATAGTACAATTTCTATTTATTTTCGCTGAAAAACAATTTCGGACAATCATGGACAAAAGTGTTGATACATTTGAACAAAACAAACGCTTTCTATCGGCGTTCTTCCGTAATGGAAAAACTCATGTTTCTGTCGATAGCAAAACCCCCCTGTCCCCCTTTCCAACGTTGAGATACGCTCTGTGAACACTGCCACGTGGTTACAACATTGAAAAGGGGAGAGGGGGTCGAAATGTAAAAATTGGAGATGGAAAAACTCAAACGTTCAACGAAACAGGTATTTTACGGGGGGTATCTCAACTGCTTCTGTCCATGATTGTAGCTCTCCACGAGTTCTCGTAGCTCAGCGGATAGAACGCCCACCCGGTGTTCAGGAGGTCATGGGTTCGATTCCTGTCGGGGACTCAGAATTGTTCTTTGCCCCACGCTCGTGTCATGTTGATTAATTAATCTTTCACATTAAATTTACCGAGCTGAAAATTTACCATCACTCTCATTTCCACAACTCATGACAAAAGCAACATTGCTGATCCTAGCAGTATGCGGGACGCGTGCCATATAAGAACTATTTTTATAAAAATAACGACACATTTGAAACTACGTTTGCAAGACATGTTTCGGTCGTTCAAAGACCATCTTCAGTTGAAAGTAGAATTAATTTGAAGTTACATTTGAATTTATAATATAATGCTAAACAAAGATAACTAACAAGTGTGAAATAAATTGGGAACCTAACAAAATAGCCAAAAGTAACAAAAGAATGTACAATAGTAACATGCTGATTAGAACGAGAGAGTTAAATTAACATGGTATAATTGCTTGTTTAAAGAAGGTTGCTCCCAGGAGATATGTAACGCTTCTTTTATCTTGACCTGGAATTTTGTGGTCGCATGGTCTATAACTTTAAAACATTCAGTAGAGCAGGATTTGTGGCAT
>OX393561.1:27531461-27584450 GCA_947652115.1 Blastomussa wellsi
GGGTTAAGGCTTCATGCTGTTGCTACACAAAGTACATTTCTAACTATGAGACGACTCGTAGAACGCTATTTTGATGTTGGATTGGAAAACCAAGTCATTCTTGACTTCTTAAAAAATCGCCATGGAATAACAGTAAGTCTTTCAACTTTAAAACGACGGCTTCGGTCTCAATAGACGTGGCTTGCAGATCGAGGATCAACAACTCAGAGAAATAATGCTGAGGGAAATATCTGGGCCAGGGCAACTTCAAGGGTAGAGAGCAGTGTGGCACTCGCTGAGATTAAAGCACCACATTCATGTGCCCAGGGAGAGGGTTGCTAATCTTCTTTGATAACTTAATCCAGACGGTGCAAGAGAAAGACGGAGGAGAAGGTTAAGAAGACACATATATATCAGTTATAGCCCAATTTCTGCTGGCATGTTGATGGTATGTATGCATACGGTCTATTGAATAAAAACATTGTACCCAGGTAAAGCCTGAACCGAAGCGATGCCCTCTCCAACTCTTATTAAGTCAACATTTCCTTCCTAGAGTAACATACATGTAAAGCTTTTATGAAACACACCTCTGGCCTGGTTAGGACCATCAGTTGTTCACAACCCTAAAAATTGTTTCTGCAATTTACACCATAGTGTATGAACAATTCCTTAATTTCCATTTCGGTTCAGGCTTTACCTGGGTACAATGTTTCTATCCAATAGACCGTTAGCATACATACCATCAACATGCCAGCAGAAATTGGGCCTATAACTGATATATCTCTGTCTTCTTAACCTTCTCCTCCGTCTTTCTCTTGCACCGTCTGGAAGTTCTCAAGGAAGATTAGCAACCCTCTCCCTGGGCACATGAATGTGATGCTTTAATCTCAGCGAGTGCCACACTCCTCTCTACCCTTGAAGTTGCCCTGGCCCAGATATTTCCCTCAGTATTATTTCCCTGAGTTCTTGATCCTCGATCTGCAAGCTATGTGGAGGCAGCGTGGCCGAGTGGTTAGGGCGCCGGACTTGAAATCCGGAGGTCACGGGTTCAAGTCCCGCTCTGACCACTTAGCTGGAGTTGTTTCTTGGTGGACCCTAGTTCAACTCCTCGGTCATGCTTGTATATAGCCAACTGGTCCGCCTCCCGCCAGTTGGGATTTTCAAGCTTGTTATGTTTATTTGAAATATTTGTGTCCCTCAGTTTGAGTGGCATGTCTGAGAATTAGCTTGATGTAGCTAAGTGCATGACCACTATAATCATTCATTTGACATTTTTTTGACATTTGACATTTTGACGTCTATTGAGACCGTAATCACGAAGCCGTCGTTTTAAAGTTGAAAGACTTACTGTTATTCCATGGCGACTTTTTAGAAATGTACTTTGTGTAGCAACAACATGGAGCCTTAAGGTTACTGAACAGGTTCGCGGGTGCTTTGCGGAAAAAGATCCTCACGCGCGCGTAATTTGCGGGAAGTGCCTAAACCTAGACATCATTTTAAAGATTATAGAACCAAGAATGTCGTGGAAATGTTTTTAACTGGTAAAATTAAATATAAGAGAAGCTGCAGTCAGTTAAATGAAAATAGAACAATGCTTATAAGTGCGGCAAACTGGCGTCGGATTTTGGCCCTTCGAAGTAAACAATGACTGCATACCACTCAGTACATGTTTGGCTTTAAAAGTGTGTCGGGGAATCGTTAGATTAGCTTTAAAAAAAGTTATTATAATTCAAAGTTTGTTCACGTACTTTTCTCGGATTGACACAGCATTTGGTCTTACATTGTGGCGTCCCAAGACTGTTGTGTGACATTAGTTGTGTGACATTAGTTCCAAGACTCCCTTAGAGGGGGTTTCCTTTATTACATGTATTGCATGATATCTGAGAACACACGTGTCCTAGAGTTCGAAGTAAAGTCTATGTTGTTGCGTTATATTAGTGTACTCTTTTTGGCACTAAATTGGTGACCCCGACGTGAAAGAATGCCCGACGAAGCGATCACCACAAATGCAGTTTCTCTCAAGTTATCGGACTTCTGGCCGTCCGACCCAGAGCTTTGGTTCGCTCAAGCCGAAGCTCTGTTCACAGCACAAAACATCACACAAGAAAAGACGAAATTTGCCCATGTCGTTCGCGTTCTTCCAGCACAATACGCTTCTGAAGTGCGTGACATAATCCTGCGGCCGCCAGAAGAACCGTACACAGCGATTAAAGAGGAATTGCAAAAGCGTGTTTGCCCGACAAAACGTCAACAGTTATACATCAACTTCTGCATGTTGAGGATCTCGGCGACAGAAAACCCTCGCAGCTGTTACGACACATGTTGAAACTCCGAGGTGGTACTGCCGCTGAATCTGACAAAGATGAAATTTTCCGTGAGCTTTTCCTTCAGAAGCTTCCCGTCACCGTTCGCACCGCTCTAGCGATTCACAAAACTACCAGCCTCAGTGATATAGCCGAAATCGCCGACAACATGGTCGAAGTCCAGGGTCCACAAGGACAAATTAGCGCCTCGGAGATCCAGCAACGAGAAAATTCAGAAATTGCAGCGGTTCACACCGAGCTACAGAAAATTTGGCGGGTACTACAGTCTCAGCAGAGACCATCACTTGACGAACGACAACGTGCACGTGGCTCGACGCCTGATGTTTGTTGGTACCACGAGCGATTCGGCTCGAAAGCTACAAAATGCCGCCAACCTTGCAAGTTTCTACAGCAGTCGGGAAACTCCAAGGCCAGTCTAAGCAACAATTTCTTATTGATACCGGAGCTGAAGTTAGTGCTTTTCCTGCCGGGAGATCAGACCGGTGGATCAAAGGTGACGTCACATTACGGGCTGCGAATATTTCTTTTATAAACACTTATGGCTATAAACAATTTACTCTCGACTTTGGGCTCCCACGCCCTCTCACCTGGCGATTCCTAGTAGCTGATGTGACTCAACCAATCATTGGGGCTGATTTCTTTCTACAACACAAACTGTTAGCTGGACCAGAAACGCCTAATCGACACGATGAATGGGACACGCATTATAGCTGAGCCTTCCACAAACCAATCCCGATGTCTTAACAATATCTCCACTCCACCTTCAAGTGCAGATCCATTCACACACCTTCTGGAGGAATTTCCGTCTCTGACAACCCCATGTACAAGCGACACTCCCGTCAAGCATGGTGTTTCGCATCATATCGTCACTGAAGGCCGCCCTGTTTTTGCCCGACCGCGCCGCATGTCACCTGAAAAGCTAACCGTTGCAAAAACAGAGTTCAATAAGCTCCTGGACATGGGAATCATACGACCATCCGCAAGCACATGGGCCTCGCCACTCCATATGGTAACTAAAGGAAATGGCGAATGGCGCCCGTGTGGAGACTACAGGAGGCTCAACGACATCACGACCGCTGACCGTTACCCCATCCCGCATATTCAAGACTTCGCATCCCATTTGGCAGGTTCAACCATTTTCTCGAAAATCGACCTGGTGCGCGCCTACCACCAAATTCCCATGCACGAGGCCGACATTGCAAAGACCGCCATAATTACACCTTTTGACCTCTACGAGTTCTGCCATATGCCCTTTGGTTTGCGAAACGCCGCCCAGACCTTCCAGCGCTTCATTGACGACGTTTGCCGGGGCCTAGACTTTGTCTTTGTCTATCTTGACGACATCTTAGTGGCCATTCGCTCTCTGGAGGAACATCTTCGGCACCTCAGAGCACTCTTCCAGCGCTTATCAGACCGTGGACTTGTAATTAATCCGGCGAAATGCTTATTTGGCAAGGCTGAGGTGAACTTCCTGAGCCATACCATTAGTGCAGCTGGTATCCGTCCACACCTCACACGCGTCGATGTAGTTCGTACCTTTCCCGTTCCTCGTGACAAGAAGTCCTTACACCAGTTTGTTGGCCTCATCAATTACTACCACCGCTTTGTACCCAGGTGTGCTGAGATCTTGCAGCCACTGCATCAGGCCTTAGCAGCAGAGTGTTTCACATGGACTGTTTCTTGTCAGAAAGCATTTGAAGAAGCCAAACAGACCTTGTCGGAGGCGGTTATGTATGTTCACCCTCAACCCCACGCACCTACGTGCATTAGGACTGACGCGTCCAACCTGGCAGTTGGGGCTGTACTTGAACAGTTCATTGATGGACAATGGATGCCCATATCCTTCTTTTCAAAGAAGCTGAATCACGCGGAACTCAATTACAGCGCTTTCGATCGTGAGTTGTTGGCTATTTACCTCTCTGTCCGACACTTTCAATACTTTGTTGAAGGTCGCACTTTTCACATCAATACCGACCACAAGCCTCTGACCTTCGCACTTCAATCCAGCACTGAGCGGCATTCCCCACGACAGGCTCGACATCTGGCATTTATTTCCGAGTTCACGACTGACATCTGTCATATCGAGGGACAAGCTAACTGCGCTGCGGACGCACTCTCGCGCACCGTTTATGTCCTTGAAGACCAATCATCACTCGAACTCGAAGCTTTTGCTGCAGCTCAAATCCACGATGAGGAGCTTCAACAGCTATCTACCTCTACCACTTCATTACGCCTGGAACACGTTCCCCTCCTGAACTCAAACAATACCATTCTTTGTGACGATTCTCAAGGCCATCCCCGACCTCTGGTTCCCTCGACGATGCGCCGTGACATTTTCAACAACCTACGTTCATTGTCCCACCCTGGCATTAAAGCTTCACGTCACCTGGTAGCTCAACGGTATGTCTGGCCCAACATGAAACGAGACATCGCCAACTGGACCCGAACTTGTCACGACTGCCAACAATCCAAGATTCAGCGACACGTCAAGTCCCCGATCCAGAGTTTTCCTGCACCTGATTCTCGCTTTGACAGCATCCATATTGATATCGTTGGCCCTTTGCCTCCTTCAAAGGGCTACACATACCTGTTCACATGCATCGATCGGTATACGCGTTGGCCGGAAGCGATACCAATGACTGACGCTACTGCTGAATCCCGTGCCTCCGCCTTGTTGTCGGGCTGGATTTCCCGCTTTGGTGTTCCGGCCACAATCACCTCGGATCGAGGACGGCAGTTTGAGTCTGCTCTTTGGAATTCACTTATGAATCTCCTTGGTACAACACGCAATCGCACAACTTCGTACCACCCCCAGGCAAATGGGATGGTCGAACGGTTCCACAGGCACTTGAAAGGTGGACTAAAAGCAAGGCTGGTTGGAAGTAACTGGGTCGATGAGCTACCTATTGTACTTCTTGGTATCAGAGCGACTCTCAAGGAACGCCTGTCGTGCTCCTCGGCTGAATTGGTCTATGGAACAACACTCCGTCTACCACGAGACTTCTTCTCCGACCCGGTCTTCGTGGACCCTTCCTCGTTCATATCAAGATTGCGTCAATCAATGCAGAGTCAACAGTTCGTCCCTACACAGTGGCACGGTTCACCTCATACTTACCTTCCCCCTGACCTCCACTCTGCCAGTCATGTCTACGTCCGACGCGATGCCCACAAGCCACCACTCACCCGCCCCTACACTGGCCCATTCCGGGTGCTCCGCAGATCAGACAAACATTTCACCTTGGAAGTCAATGGGAAACCGGCAGAAATCACTGTTGACCGCTTGAAACCTGCTAAATTGGAGAGCGATCAAATTCCTCTGACCAGCAACTCACCCACGCCACACCCACATCAATCTCAAATCAATCACCCCACTTCAACCCACGCAGGCCGTACCATCCGTCGACCTGCGTACCTCAACGATTACGTCACCGACTTGTAGGGGGGTACTGTGGCGTCCCAAGACTGTTGTGTGACATTAGTTGTGTGACATTAGTTCAAAGATTCCCTTAGAGGGGGTTTCCTTTATTACATGTATTGCATGATATCTGAGAACACACGTGTCCTGCTGGGCTCAAGCGAGAGAGAGTTCGAAGTAAAGTCTATGTTGTTGCGTTATATTAGTGTACTATTTTTGGCACTAAAATATCTTCAAAACGAAAAACAAATAAGCTAAAGCCCGACACACTTTTGAAGCAGAAGGATTAATGTACCATTGAGAAAAATTTCACTCTTCTACGATGAATTCTCATATGCAAACTAGCCGCTCAAAGCCGAAATGCGTGAAGCAGGGTATGTAGCACGCATCTATAAAATATTTGTACCGGTGCATACAGGAAGAACCTTCTAATATTCTTAGTTTAAGAGTCATTGGATAGCAGTACTGTATTGTTTAGCGTATCGGCTCTTCAGTCTTGTGTTCCTTTATAATAGTATGAATTCGTCGCTGTTGTCGTGTGATATTTCAACAAATTCGTCCGATAAAGAACGCCTAGAATCCACCATTCCGGAATCCAAACCTTCGCCTGGTTCAATAGAATTCTTTGACGTTTTTTTTGTTTTTTTTTTTTCTGCTTGCGGAAGCCCAGAAAAATATCCGAATTAGTAGCAATATTTAGTGTTTCGTTCGGTCGTTGTGACAATTTGTCGCTTTCCGCCAGCATTTCTACGTTTCGCACAAATTCCCTGGTTACTTTTTACGGTACCACCGATCAGCCTTTGGAACCCAAGGACTTTTTTTCTCCCTTTTTTTCTGTTCTTTTCTCTCTCCATCCAAAATCTCCTGCCAAAACTGTACTGCAACGACAGAAGTTAGCGACGCGAGCAAAGGAAATTTCCTCTGTTGGAAGCCAATTTCCCGTGTTTGATTTAGCAGTGTTGACAGCTCGACACCTTTAAAGTGTGACGCAATGCGTCACGCACAAAAGGAAATTCGCAATAACTCCGGAGTGAAAAAAGATTTTGGATTTCTGTTTTTTGTAAAAGAAAGAAAAATACACACAGTTTATGTACAATAAAAATCACAATTTTGAACGAATTTGACCCGCGAACCTGTTCAGTATCCTTAACCCAGGTCCCGCCCTGCCTTGTTACTTGCGTTTTGGTTTTTTATTTGCGTTTTCCTTTTTCCAATGTGCGTTTTCTTTTTTTAATTTGCGTTTTCTTTTTTATTTGTGTTTGATCCTTCTGGACCAGAATCACAAAACATGTGTGACAAACACAAGTTACGAGAGCGGAAAAAAGCAAACAAATTTCAGCTACCACATTTGCATAATCAAAACATGTGTGACAAACGCAAACAAAAAAAAATCGCATGACCCGCCAAGCGAGCGGTGTGCCACAAATAATATTCCCTGTTGAAGAAATGCATGCACTTGTAATATTGCGTGCCATAATTATATTCCATTTGAAGAAATATCAGCATAAGTATATACGCAAACATGGCAAACCAAGAAGGAGAAAACAAGTGCAATCTTTCCGAGTCAATTCAAAACCTCCCTCCAAAACTCCGGGAGCGAATTTGTAAGGAATTAATCGCAATCAAAGTCAAGGAGCGATTGGATCTCGGTTTCGATGCTGTGCATAACGAGTTATTTGCGCTAAAAGAAAACGACTTTTTTAGCATTTTTTTGCGACAGATGTGAACAGTTTACAAAACTTTTCATTTCTAGAGAATGCAGCATAAGCAGACTAAATGGAGTATGCTTAACATGTTCTGAAAATGACAAATATTATTTTTTAGGCAACAACGCTTATTTCGATTGGGACGACGAATACTACGAGTAATAAAAAACCTTTGAATGCGGCGGCTTCTTCGCAAACAAGAAAAGGCTTTGGAGGGCGCCTTTTCTTTCTGCAACCAAATTTTCGGCACCTTTTTCTTGCCACAAGCAGCCACTTTTGCATTGCCACAAACCAGCCACTTTTGGATTGCCATTGCAGGCCTTGCAGCCGCTGTTTTCTGTTGTTGCAGCCCTTGCATCCGCTGTTTCTGCAGGCTTTGCAACCGCTGTTTTCTGTTGTTTCTGCTGTTGCAGGCCAGCGCATTTTTTTCTTTTTCAACCAAATTTTCGACCACTTTTTCCTTGCAACAAACCAGACATCCGCTTTTGCAGGCCTTGCAGCCGCTGTTGCAGGCCATGCAGCCGCTGTTTCTTTTTCTGCTGTTGCAGGCCTGGCAGCCGCTGCTGTTGCAGGCCTTGCATCCGCTGTTTTCTGTAGGCCATGCAACCGCTGTTTCTGCAGGCCTTGCAGCCGCTGTTTTCTTTTTCTGCACATCTTGCAGCTGCTGTTTTCTGTTGTTGCGTCCACTGTTTTCTGTTGTTTTCTGTTGTTGCAGGCCTTACAGCTGCTGTTTCTTTCTGTTGTTCCAGCCGCTGTTTTCTGTTGTTTCTGCTGTTTTCTGTTGTTGCAGGCCTTGCAGCTGCTGTTTCTTTCTGTTGTTCCAGCCGCTGTTTTCTGTTGTTTCTGCTGTTTTCTGTTGTTGCAGGCCTTGCAGCTGCTGTTTCTTTCTGTTGTTCCAGCCGCTGTTTTCTGTTGTTTCTGCTGTTGCAGACCTTGCAGCCGCTGTTTCTGTTGTTTTTTCTGCTGTTGCAGGCCTTGCAACTGCTGTTTCTGTTTCTGCAGGCCCTCCGCTGTTTCTGTTTTCTGTTGTTGCAGGTCTTACATCCGATGTTTTCTATTGTTGCAAGCCTTGCAGCCGCTGTTTTCTGTTGTTTTCTGCTGTTGCATCCGCTGTTTTCTGTTGTTTTCTGCTGTTGCATCCGCTGTTTTCTGTTTTCTGTTGTTGCATCCGCTGTTTTCTGTTGTTTTCTGTTGCTGCAGACCTTGCATCCGCTGTTTCTGCTGTTTCTGCAGGCTTTGCAGACCTTGCATCCGCTGTTTCTGTTGTTTCTGCATGCTATGCAGCCGCTGTTTGTTTTCTACAGGAACTTTTCGAAACTCTACGCGAACCATTCTCTTCCTACTCCCGCTCGGTGAAGACGGGCAGCCAACAACAGACGACGAAACCCCGACGCACGACTATTTTCTGGAAAAAGAGGTGGAGAAGCTTGGAGGCTTCGATTTCCTCGCAAAAAGAAAAACCCCATTGCATTGCCGGCTTGGGGAGGAGAAAACGACACCGAGCAAGAAAAAAAGCCGCCGTGTTGCCCTGGCGTAGACAAACTATATCGCAACAACCACTTCGGTGCAGAAAACAAGCAACAACAAAAAGCTCTCCCAGTCCCCAGTCCAACCATTTTTCTGCAGTCTCTGCATCGATATGTCCGACAATGTTGGCCGGATTGTCTTCCATCGAAGTGCAGAACTTGCGAAGAGCTGTCCAATCCTTCCAGCAGACTTTGTCTTCTTGCTGCTCCCATTCTTTCTTTCGGGCGTGGAATTGGTGGAAAGGAAAATGCGGCACACAACGAGGTGGCAGAACCACAAAATCCATTGTTTTTTTTCTTTGTTGCATGTTTCCAATTGCACTTTCTAGTCCATTGGACGAATTCCTTTTTTGTTCGCAGGCTGCTGTGGCTGGTTGGCCAACTGCTCCTTTTCGGGTGGCGTGGCGCTCTGCTGTTTCCACTCTTCGTATTTCGGTCGCACTGTTGCATGCAGAAGACGGAGGACAGAACCAATCCCACCAACAATCCCAACAACCTGCACAACACCCCAAGCAGCAGACGTTGCAGCATTGGCGGCGAGCACCACCCTGTCTGTTTGCTCTCGAACAGCATTGCTGTTTTTTTCTATACTCTCCAGGATTCCTTCGCTATTTTCTTCCAATTCCTCTTCCAATCCCTGCAAACCTTCCCCAATCTCCTCCACATCTTCGAAGTGGCTTTCTTGGGTCTCCGACAACAAATCCATATTTTTCTGCAGGTCCTGCACGCCGGCCAGGATCTGCGGCAGAAGAACATCCTGCCACTTTTCGGTTTCTGCGGGCTTTGCAGCCACGGTTTCTGCTGTTGCATCCGCGGTTTCTGCAGACTTTGCAGGCCTTGCAGCCGCTGTTTCGGTTTTTCTATCGACAACGCCTGCTTCTCTCCATATTCTGTAGAGCCTTGTTGTGCCAATACCGAATTTCTTTTGTATCTCCCTGGGTGCTAGTTTGCCTCTTGCAGCGGGGGAAAGCACTTTTGCAGGCGGCATTGCAGATATTTTTTTGGCACCGCGTCCAAATTGGTGTTTCTGGCATCCCCCCCCCCCCCCCCCGCCGAGTTACCCAGGGAGAGCTAACTTTTCACTAAAACGTTGAAAAATTCTACCAACCGTTTACATGATCGGGTAGGCGAGTTGTCTCGTCTCGGCAGGTTGGGTAACCCTGGCAGGAGGGACAACTGTTTCACATATAAACACTTTGGCTCGCCTACCCGGGACAACTCTGAACGTGCGGAGTGTCACGTACAGTCCGAATTTCAGGTTTTTCAGCAAACAAATGCACTAAAGAAATAGAATTTAACCCAGCAAGGCCTCCAGTGATCGAATAAACGAAAGAAATTCAAAGAAAGAAGGATAACTGGTGAGTTGAATATTAAAATACTCGGTAAAGTTGTCTCAGGAGGGAGGGTTTTCTCGGGTGCCCGAGACCATATAACTGAGGCCTCAGGGAGCTACCGCCACCACCACCATCACCATCACCAACGCCACCGCCACCGTGGTGGCGCCGCCGCCACCACCACCACCGCCATCACCACCACCACCGCAACCACCACCACCTCAGGCAAGGCGACCACCACCACCGCCACGACCTCATTATAAGAATAATGTTTGAATTGGATTAATTCATTTGGAGTTGAAAGAGCAAGTAGTCAATGCTTGAAACATGTCTCGTTGGTGTCAATATTGTCAAAGAGGTTTCACTCGTGTAGACAGTAGAATTCGCCACGAGAACCAAAACGAAAAACAAATAAGCTAAAGCCCGACACACTTTTGAAGCAGAAGGATTAATGTACCATTGAGAAAAATTTCACTCTTCTACGATGAATTCTCATATGCAAACTAGCCGCTCAAAGCCGAAATGCGTGAAGCAGGGTATGTAGCACGCATCTATAAAATATTTGTACCGGTGCATACAGGAAGAACCTTCTAATATTCTTAGTTTAAGAGTCATTGGATAGCAGTACTGTATTGTTTAGCGTATCGGCTCTTCAGTCTTGTGTTCCTTTATAATAGTATGAATTCGTCGCTGTTGTCGTGTGATATTTCAACAAATTCGTCCGATAAAGAACGCCTAGAATCCACCATTCCGGAATCCAAACCTTCGCCTGGTTCAATAGAATTCTTTGACGTTTTTTTTGTTTTTTTTTCTGCTTGCGGAAGCCCAGAAAAATATCCGAATTAGTAGCAATATTTAGTGTTTCGTTCGGTCGTTGTGACAATTTGTCGCTTTCCGCCAGCATTTCTACGTTTCGCACAAATTCCCTGGTTACTTTTTACGGTACCACCGATCAGCCTTTGGAACCCAAGGACTTTTTTTCTCCCTTTTTTTCTGTTCTTTTCTCTCTCCATCCAAAATCTCCTGCCAAAACTGTACTGCAACGACAGAAGTTAGCGACGCGAGCAAAGGAAATTTCCTCTGTTGGAAGCCAATTTCCCGTGTTTGATTTAGCAGTGTTGACAGCTCGACACCTTTAAAGTGTGACGCAATGCGTCACGCACAAAAGGAAATTCGCAATAACTCCGGAGTGAAAAAAGATTTTGGATTTCTGTTTTTTGTAAAAGAAAGAAAAATACACACAGTTTATGTACAATAAAAATCACAATTTTGAACGAATTTGACCCGCGAACCTGTTCAGTATCCTTAACCCAGGTCCCGCCCTGCCTTGTTACTTGCGTTTTGGTTTTTTATTTGCGTTTTCCTTTTTCCAATGTGCGTTTTCTTTTTTTAATTTGCGTTTTCTTTTTTATTTGTGTTTGATCCTTCTGGACCAGAATCACAAAACATGTATGACAAACACAAGTTACGAGAGCGGAAAAAAGCAAACAAATTTCAGCTACCACATTTGCATAATCAAAACATGTGTGACAAACGCAAACAAAAAAAAATCGCATGACCCGCCAAGCGAGCGGTGTGCCACAAATAATATTCCCTGTTGAAGAAATGCATGCACTTGTAATATTGCGTGCCATAATTATATTCCATTTGAAGAAATATCAGCATAAGTATATACGCAAACATGGCAAACCAAGAAGGAGAAAACAAGTGCAATCTTTCCGAGTCAATTCAAAACCTCCCTCCAAAACTCCGGGAGCGAATTTGTAAGGAATTAATCGCAATCAAAGTCAAGGAGCGATTGGATCTCGGTTTCGATGCTGTGCATAACGAGTTATTTGCGCTAAAAGAAAACGACTTTTTTAGCATTTTTTTGCGACAGATGTGAACAGTTTACAAAACTTTTCATTTCTAGAGAATGCAGCATAAGCAGACTAAATGGAGTATGCTTAACATGTTCTGAAAATGACAAATATTATTTTTTAGGCAACAACGCTTATTTCGATTGGGACGACGAATACTACGAGTAATAAAAAACCTTTGAATGCGGCGGCTTCTTCGCAAACAAGAAAAGGCTTTGGAGGGCGCCTTTTCTTTCTGCAACCAAATTTTCGGCACCTTTTTCTTGCCACAAGCAGCCACTTTTGCATTGCCACAAACCAGCCACTTTTGGATTGCCATTGCAGGCCTTGCAGCCGCTGTTTTCTGTTGTTGCAGCCCTTGCATCCGCTGTTTCTGCAGGCTTTGCAACCGCTGTTTTCTGTTGTTTCTGCTGTTGCAGGCCAGCGCATTTTTTTCTTTTTCAACCAAATTTTCGACCACTTTTTCCTTGCAACAAACCAGACATCCGCTTTTGCAGGCCTTGCAGCCGCTGTTGCAGGCCATGCAGCCGCTGTTTCTTTTTCTGCTGTTGCAGGCCTGGCAGCCGCTGCTGTTGCAGGCCTTGCATCCGCTGTTTTCTGTAGGCCATGCAACCGCTGTTTCTGCAGGCCTTGCAGCCGCTGTTTTCTTTTTCTGCACATCTTGCAGCTGCTGTTTTCTGTTGTTGCGTCCACTGTTTTCTGTTGTTTTCTGTTGTTGCAGGCCTTACAGCTGCTGTTTCTTTCTGTTGTTCCAGCCGCTGTTTTCTGTTGTTTCTGCTGTTTTCTGTTGTTGCAGGCCTTGCAGCTGCTGTTTCTTTCTGTTGTTCCAGCCGCTGTTTTCTGTTGTTTCTGCTGTTTTCTGTTGTTGCAGGCCTTGCAGCTGCTGTTTCTTTCTGTTGTTCCAGCCGCTGTTTTCTGTTGTTTCTGCTGTTGCAGACCTTGCAACTGCTGTTTCTGTTTCTGCAGGCCCTCCGCTGTTTCTGTTTTCTGTTGTTGCAGGTCTTACATCCGATGTTTTCTATTGTTGCAAGCCTTGCAGCCGCTGTTTTCTGTTGTTTTCTGCTGTTGCATCCGCTGTTTTCTGTTGTTTTCTGCTGTTGCATCCGCTGTTTTCTGTTTTCTGTTGTTGCATCCGCTGTTTTCTGTTGTTTTCTGTTGCTGCAGACCTTGCATCCGCTGTTTCTGCTGTTTCTGCAGGCTTTGCAGACCTTGCATCCGCTGTTTCTGTTGTTTCTGCATGCTATGCAGCCGCTGTTTGTTTTCTACAGGAACTTTTCGAAACTCTACGCGAACCATTCTCTTCCTACTCCCGCTCGGTGAAGACGGGCAGCCAACAACAGACGACGAAACCCCGACGCACGACTATTTTCTGGAAAAAGAGGTGGAGAAGCTTGGAGGCTTCGATTTCCTCGCAAAAAGAAAAACCCCATTGCATTGCCGGCTTGGGGAGGAGAAAACGACACCGAGCAAGAAAAAAAGCCGCCGTGTTGCCCTGGCGTAGACAAACTATATCGCAACAACCACTTCGGTGCAGAAAACAAGCAACAACAAAAAGCTCTCCCAGTCCCCAGTCCAACCATTTTTCTGCAGTCTCTGCATCGATATGTCCGACAATGTTGGCCGGATTGTCTTCCATCGAGGTGCAGAACTTGCGAAGAGCTGTCCAATCCTTCCAGCAGACTTTGTCTTCTTGCTGCTCCCATTCTTTCTTTCGGGCGTGGAATTGGTGGAAAGGAAAATGCGGCACACAACGAGGTGGCAGAACCACAAAATCCATTGTTTTTTTTCTTTGTTGCATGTTTCCAATTGCACTTTCTAGTCCATTGGACGAATTCCTTTTTTGTTCGCAGGCTGCTGTGGCTGGTTGGCCAACTGCTCCTTTTCGGGTGGCGTGGCGCTCTGCTGTTTCCACTCTTCGTATTTCGGTCGCACTGTTGCATGCAGAAGACGGAGGACAGAACCAATCCCACCAACAATCCCAACAACCTGCACAACACCCCAAGCAGCAGACGTTGCAGCATTGGCGGCGAGCACCACCCTGTCTGTTTGCTCTCGAACAGCATTGCTGTTTTTTTCTATACTCTCCAGGATTCCTTCGCTATTTTCTTCCAATTCCTCTTCCAATCCCTGCAAACCTTCCCCAATCTCCTCCACATCTTCGAAGTGGCTTTCTTGGGTCTCCGACAACAAATCCATATTTTTCTGCAGGTCCTGCACGCCGGCCAGGATCTGCGGCAGAAGAACATCCTGCCACTTTTCGGTTTCTGCGGGCTTTGCAGCCACGGTTTCTGCTGTTGCATCCGCGGTTTCTGCAGACTTTGCAGGCCTTGCAGCCGCTGTTTCGGTTTTTCTATCGACAACGCCTGCTTCTCTCCATATTCTGTAGAGCCTTGTTGTGCCAATACCGAATTTCTTTTGTATCTCCCTGGGTGCTAGTTTGCCTCTTGCAGCGGGGGAAAGCACTTTTGCAGGCGGCATTGCAGATATTTTTTTGGCACCGCGTCCAAATTGGTGTTTCTGGCATCCCCCCCCCCCGCCGAGTTACCCAGGGAGAGCTAACTTTTCACTAAAACGTTGAAAAATTCTACCAACCGTTTACATGATCGGGTAGGCGAGTTGTCTCGTCTCGGCAGGTGGGGTAACCCTGGCAGGAGGGACAACTGTTTCACATATAAACACTTTGGCTCGCCTACCCGGGACAACTCTGAACGTGCGGAGTGTCACGTACAGTCCGAATTTCAGGTTTTTCAGCAAACAAATGCACTAAAGAAATAGAATTTAACCCAGCAAGGCCTCCAGTGATCGAATAAACGAAAGAAATTCAAAGAAAGAAGGATAACTGGTGAGTTGAATATTAAAATACTCGGTAAAGTTGTCTCAGGAGGGAGGGTTTTCTCGGGTGCCCGAGACCATATAACTGAGGCCTCAGGGAGCTACCGCCACCACCACCATCACCATCACCAACGCCACCGCCACCGTGGTGGCGCCGCCGCCACCACCACCACCGCCATCACCACCACCACCGCAACCACCACCACCTCAGGCAAGGCGACCACCACCACCGCCACGACCTCATTATAAGAATAATGTTTGAATTGGATTAATTCATTTGGAGTTGAAAGAGCAAGTAGTCAATGCTTGAAACATGTCTCGTTGGTGTCAATATTGTCAAAGAGGTTTCACTCGTGTAGACAGTAGAATTCGCCACGAGAACCACAGCTGAGAACCATTCATTACTGCTACGGTGCTTGGCAACATGGATTCGTCGACATGCAACAGCAAGCGATACGTTTTCTCGAAGGAATTCCAACGACCTCCCACTTGCAAAAATGGTTTCCGAACGGTGGATTACTCGTGTGAGATTTTACTGGATCTGTTCACCAAACATTCTCATCATCAAAATATTACAGTCTTGTATTTTTGCCAGGATATGTTCCCACCAGGTAAATATGCCAAAAGTATTTCCAGGAACGCACATTACACTGTGGCCTTCAAGAATCCAAGGGATCAACTAGCCATGAAGAATTTACTGCTTCAAGCATTTCCAACCTATTGGTCAGACATAATGGCAGTCTATCAAAAGGTGGCCGAGCGCCCGTTCGGATACATGGCCTTGGATTTACATCCTGCCAGAGACGACAGGAAACGTGTGTTTAGCCACCTCTTGACGCACGAAGGATACCAGCGTTGGTATCGAAGAATCAGAGAAGAATTTTGAAATATATCACTCAACGCTTCAATTCCCCCTTGTTCATTTGAAGCACGCTGTCTTGGTTGAAGGTTGACGAGACCATGGGTGATCATTCACCAGACATTTTTGATACCGTGGAAGAAGGCGGAAGTAATGAAGAAAATGTAGAGGAGCCTGACGAGGAGGAAGGATGAAGAGGAGGAGAATAGTAGCAGCTTCCAAGAGGACCAGGATCCAGACTATGATCCATGGCTTCCGTCACGTAGGAAAGTGAGGGAAGATGTGGAAGAAAAATACATTGATGAAGTCAAACGGTTTCTTGATATGGGTAAAACCCAAGATTACGCCGAGAATGCTGCTTTCAATGTCCTATTACCCTTAATTAGAAGGAAGCCACGAGGGACCTACTTACAGTGTCTATTCTGGTCTCACCATATCAAACGCGACGCACTACACCGTAAAGTTATGCAACATGGTCCAAACCCCTATTTACTTTTGAACTCATTTGTAAAACAATACATACATGGTTGCCATGGATACGTCAAACTTACGAGAACAATAGAACTCATTTACATGAGTAGTAAGAGCCTGCGCTTTGACAACCGACCAATCAGGAGCGAAACTTACCCCCTCTATTCATTTGTTGTTTATCGCTGTTTATCGCTGCGACCACTAATCTCTTGCACTAGTATTCTTTATTCCACAGATTTCAGAGCTTTTGAATCTCTTTACGGTGGCCAATTGACATTATCAACCCAGTTGATAAAACCAAATTATATTGTTATACTTCCCACCGATGCAGCACCACAGTTTCTTAAGAAACTTACCCCATCTATTCATTTGTTGTTTATCGCTGCGACCACTAATCTCTTGCACTAGTATTCTTTATTCCACAGATTTCAGAGCTCTTGAATCTCTTTACGGTGGCCAATTGACATTATCAACCCAGTTGATAAAACCAAATTATATTGTTATACTTCCCACCGACGCAGCACCACAGTTTCTTTAGAAACTTACCCCCTCTATTTTTTGAATGGACCAATCAGGAGGCCGTATTTCAAACACGTGACTTTTCTAAACCGCAAATTGCGTCAGCAAAAACGTCACAAGCCAATGAACCAATCAGGAGACAGTATTTGAATTCAAATTTTAATGGTCACACAAAAAATATACATGTCACACAATAACGAGTTCAATGTCGCGCAATAACTGGTAACGAGTTCAATGTCACGCAATGTCAAGACTTCTTATTGTTCTTGATGAATTGAAATGGTACATTTGGGATCAACTTATTCCAGAATTTCTCACAAGCGAGTACGGGATGCTTTTTCACTTGCGTTTTCCATACTTTCCATCCAGCTCGGAATTGGCCAGTGTACACTCACCGTCTGGAGGAGGGCAGCGACTTATCAAGAATATTGCATGGCATCTTCCAGAAACAAAGAAATGCATTCAAGGTAAACATGTCGCATTTGGGATCAACTTTTTCCAGAATTTCTCACAAGCGAGTACGGGGTGATTTTTCACTTGCGTTTTCCACTTGAGGAAGGTAGTGAAGTTGCAGCCATGCTTAGAGGAATTTTTAGGTGTCAAAAGACTGCTTTCAAAGTAAACATCGCCTTTGGCTTTATTTTGAGCAACGTTGAAAAAGAAGAGAAGAGATATTACTACCCCGCTGTCATCTTCCACAAGAATTAAGTGATGACGTGTACGAGAACAAGTTGGCTTCTTTGTCTGTCATAATGCCAAGAAGATGTGGGGGTTGCCGAAAGTCTTAAAAAAGCAATGAACTTTGCAAATTGAATTCATCTTGTTCATCCCATTCAAATTCTTCGCAATAGCCATATGGGTAAGAGTGAAACGTGATGGGATCCACTACTCGTTTGTCAAAAACGATTTGGTAACGTTTTATTTCGGGCATTGTTTCTTAATGTTTGGTTTTATTGTCTCTTGTGATCTTGAATGGATTGAAGACGGGAATCCGCCGTTGTTTTTCCTCCAAGGGTTGTGTCACTTCATCCATGACATTTTCTTTTAGGATGTCAAAGTTTAACTGTTCTTGTCCGCGTGTGTTCAGCGAGAAGCCACGCACCTTACATTCTACTTTTCCTTTCATGGTTCGGTACCCGTAATTCTTGGGTCCTGCAGCAGCGAATTCTACAATGTAATCATCCGGGTCTTTCAATTCGTCTGTGTATTCTCCCAGGAAATCACCCAACGGTAAACTGGGTTCGTTGCCTTTGTGGGAATAAATGATGGAGTCAGTGTCAAAGTACAAAGTCTGTAGAGGATTCAGTTTTGAGAGATCTTCTTGATACAATCGTAGTCTTGCCCAGCAAGTGGTGAAGCAAGCCACGAAAATGTTTATGTTCACTTGAATGGGGTCACACTCGCTTTGATACTTGTGGACGACTTCGATCATTTCCTCATTGACGATGCGGATGTCGTTTATTTCCTTACTGTCGTCTTCCAACAACTTGTGGAATAGGGCTGGACTGGTGTACGTTTGAACTTGAGTCTTGTTGCTTTGTTGCCCGTACTTTCCCCAGAAAGAGTTTAGCATCATTTTGGCTAGAGATCGTTTTCCCGGATTTTCTTCTATCTTGTCCGGTTCTAATTTGATTCCTTGCTTTTTCTTATAGTCCGTGCTGTATTTCACGCGTTTTTCTGTATCGTTTCCAACCCGTTTTGGCCACCCGCTGGCTTCTTGCTTGATTTTCAGGAAAGTGTTCACGTACGATTTGAACAACGTGTCGGACGTGTTTTGAAAATGCCACACTTTGTGCACGTGTTGGATCACGTAGCCTTGACGCACTGCTTCTTCCAATTCAGGGGTACACCAAGTACCGGTGAGTTCTCTTTCTTTAAGCATGTGGCTGCAACTTGCGCTGCGTTCTGTTAACGGTTTGGATTGTTCCGTTTCTACGCAGGTGCGGCATAACGGGATGGTCAGTTTTCCGCCGCTGTGGTAGGGTAAGACGGTGTGGTATAACCCGTAGGGTGGTGACACGGTGCATTTGGCAAGCCCGAAAAACTCCGATAGATCTGTGTGTCCTGGTTCTAGCACGATGACGGGATGTCCTATGGGGTAAACACAGTTTTTGTTGACGTAGGGATAAAGTGACGTGAAACGCCACGTAATGGATCTTTTCATCCTCTTGCGTATTGTGATGAAGTTTGACTGCATTGGTTCTGCCCCCGAAAAAGGCATCTCTGGGTTCTAGTTGTTCCGTCAAGTTTAAAGATTTCAGGCAGGTTTGAATGTCCGTGTCTCGTTTTTTGAGATTGTTCCATTGACATTCCCAGATTTCCATAAGATTGTAACCTGCGTGTCGGATCTGATCGGCTCGTTGTTGCATGGTTTCGTGCACGTCGTGCATGGTGCGTTCGTCCAGTTTGGTGTGTTTCTGGTATCGGTTTGGAAAACAAGTGGGGCAACCGTGATAGAAGCAACCGTAGAATTCGTACACGGTATTAGTGGACGCCGCATAACCGTCGACGTGCACTCGTCTGTTACCCACACGGATCACGTATTCTCCACCGTTTCTGGCATGCGCCACACGGTCTGTCGATGTAGCATTGCGGTTCAAGTAATGTAACCATTCGATGGAAGCCTGGGAGTGAGGTTTTCCTTTTCCGTGCCAACCTCGTATGGGTTCCGAAGCCAAACAGTTATTGGGCATGCATGTTGTGCGATAGTACAGGTTGAAAGCCGAGGCAATGGTCAAGCATTTTCCATGGGATCAAATCCGGCCACTTGTTGGAATTGTTGTCGGAACACCTTACATCCGTCGTGCAACAATTTCACATCCGATTGGCAATAGGTCAACAGCTCTGCCTGGAAATCGAACAGGTAATTCTCCTCTTTCATTCGTTTGTACCATTTGTCAAATTCTGTTTTTCTTTCTGGTTTCATGCCTCCCGGGTCGTAATAATCGCGTGCCGGAATGGGACCCACGTACGATTGGTTGTCTGGAATATTGAAGAAAGGAGGGAAAAACCCTTTTTTCTGTTCTGTCAGTCCAAAGGATTTTGGGAAGGCAGAAAGCGGCATCTGAAGAAAACACATCGAGTCCTTGAATTCAATGTCGTGGACTTTCATTGACAAAATCTTGCTTCCATTCACCAATTGATCCAGACAGATACCTTGACGGTATAGTTCGTTCAAAATGAAATAGGAATCGTACCCTTTGAAATTGTGAGCAATGGCAATGACTTTATTGTCGATGGCTATTTCTCGTAACCAGTCGAGAAAGTCTGTCATGCATCTCGAACCCTCGAACTTGTGTTGCAAGTCGCTGTTTGAGGTCATGGCGCAAATCAAATTGGGTACGTGAATTCCTCTTTCTTGCATGGCTTCGGCATCCCAAGTCACAAAAATGGGAGGTTCTTTTTGCTGAGTGTCGTCCGCTTTTCTCTTTTTTCTTTTTTCTTCCATTTCTTTTGGGTTCTGAATGAAACATGTGTGTTGATACAAGTTCAAGTATCGTTTGCAGGAAGGGCATTTGCTGTGACCGCACACGTGTTTGCCCATGTCGATTTCGTAATGGGTCAGTGTCTTGCTACAATCCTTACATTTCTTATGCACGTGACAAACACTGTTCTTGGTGTTTTTTCGTGCTTTCTTCTTGTCACTTCTTGTGCAGAGCGAAACACGCGTCTCCAAAGAACGAGCGGTCGCAATCGTTGCAAGGAACCATGGCTTTGGTACCTTTGTCGGCTTTGGTGAAATCTGGACAATTCAATTGATGACAGGCATGACATTGTTTTCCTTTACATCTGTGATTTCGCCATGTGTCACGCTCGAAGGATTTTTCGCACGCCAGACAGAAATAAGTTTTACCAAAGAATCCTTTCAGCGAGTTGCACGCATGGTAATGTTCTCCCACTTTGATCAAGACAAGGAGTTTATCTTCTGGTTGGTCAGGCCCTTTGAAAATGATTTGGTAACCGTGATCCACGGAAACCACTATGATCTGATAGTCTTTCAGGTAAGTCTGAAATTGTTGAATTTCAGTCAAGACGCAGGGTCCTTCGGGTACTTTGGCCGAGGCGTGTAATTCTTTGGCTTGTCGTTCTTGTATGGATTTGTCCATGTGTAAACTCTTGTAAGTGCTGTGTCTACTGCCTAGATCGCGGTAAGCTTTGATGGTGACCAAAGCTCTGGCACAACACAGTTCGTCCGTGTTTTTGATTTTGATCACTGACTTTTTGTCGTTTAAGAGTTTCTCAATGTGCTCTGTTCCGGGTTTTTTTCGTCTGCTTCCCGTCCTGGTGGCTTTTATGTGAGAAATGTTCAAGTTGAACGTATCGTCCATTCTGAAATTCTCGTTGGAGTTCAACAGTCTGCTTAATTCTTCCAAAACGGTGCGAGCGATCAACTTATTGTTTCTCCAATCACGCAATCGCACTCGTCTGGAATGATAAGCGTTTCTCAGTCTGTTCGAGTTGATGTTGATCAGTTGATGTTGGTCGTACTTCTGAGTCTTCTAATATTTGTTCGCTGATGCTGCGTTACAAGGCTTCCTCGATTTGACCCAGCAAGATGGCTCTGTCCAAGTTGACCAATGCACCACCGTGCTGTGCCAATCGCGCAGTGTAATTTCTGTGATGTAAATCAAATCGTCTCAATCGTCTGTCCACGTTTGGAGTCAAAATGAAATCAAATCCGCGTTCCCATTCTCTTGCCGCTTCGTTCATGGTGTCGTCAACAATCTGCAATCACGTCAAAACAACAATAATTGTGATGCCAATCTGATTCACTGGGATTCATATGACACATGGATGGTATTCGCCATGTGTTGTCAATGAATATGGGGTTTCCTCGTATATCTCCATTTTTCCAAAGCCTGTGTCTCATTTCCAGAAAAAACTGCAACGCCGACAATAGCTGAAAGTGTTCAATGTTTTTGACCACATTTTCTTTTTCTCTTTAACGTGCATGAGATCTGCCTGCCATTGAATGTATCTTTTCAATTCTTCCGGTAATGCATCCCAGTGACTCTTCATCTGTGCGGGAAATGAAAAATCAATGCACAATCATCATGTTGAAAGTCATAATATGTGTAGGTAGGATCGTCATTTGCACAAAACACTGCTCTCCATCATCCTTTTTTCCATATTTTTCCGATTCGCACTTGTAATTGCCTTCTGTGTCTATTTTGTTTTTCATGTCCAGGTAACAATCGCAATATATATATACATCGACCCATAAACCAAAAATGAAATGAACTCTTTGACATGCATTAGATCCGCTTTCCAATGAATGTATCTTTTCATTTCTTCCGGTAATACATCCCAGTGACTTTTTATCTGCAATCAAGACACGTGTGTTCAAAGGGAGGTCTCATTATTGATAAAAAAAGGTAACCCTCATCCGTATATCCATGCCAATATTGTCATTGATTTATGAACGGATTCCTGAATGTCTGATGAGCTATCCTGCACATGACAGGGTATACATCCCATTGTTTAAAGTTCCCTGACGGTTCTATTCTGCCCCTCGTGTCCACGTAGTGACCGCAAAGTCGACAAGGAGATAATCGTAAGTGAAACTTGTACCAAAATCTATGGTTGTATTTTTATTCTGTTTTTGTTTTCAATTCTGTCAACGTGAAATGCAGATACATATCGTCCCTCCGTTGTGTAATAGTGCCAAGGTAAACGCAATTTGAGCCATAGACACGACGGAGGTTTTTCCATTGAATGATAGTGTATGAAACTATGACAATAAATACAAGGGTCCAAGGAAGCGAACAAAGCAGGCCAATATGGCAAATGGTGAATGATATTGATCATGATTTGATCAGCTTGTCGCTGTATGATTCGTTTCAGTTCGTCTGGTAATCGATCCCATGGGTTAACTCCCATTCCCTGCGAAAAGAAATGTGATAGGGTAAAATGCAATCTGGGTGTATCCATAATCCTTCGTCGCAAAATGTTACGCATTCTTCCTCGGTCATGGTGCGAATGTATTGTTTCCACGATGTTATTTTTTCCCCTCTCCGCTCAATCATGCGAGAAGGTAAACGATCAATGTCCCAAATGTGATTTAAATATTTGTAATGACCAAAGTTGTTGTAACTTTTTCGAAATACGAATCTGTTCCTCTTGAAATTGCTTTCTTCATCTATGCGATGTCTCATGTCTATGAAGAATCCGCAATGACAACTTTGATCCAATACAACTTTCAAGTTGAACCAATATTTGAATTTACGTTTTGTCTCAATCAGCAATCGACCCACTTTCCGTTGTATCTTTTTTTGTATTTCGACGGGAAGAATATCCCAATGACTGATCATCTGCGATGAAAAGGAATTTCAAACAAGAAAATGAACAACCAATTTGTCTTCATCGCAAAACAGTAACTTTTTGATTTCATCGTACTTTTCATCTCTGGGATAAAAGAAAAAGTGACGAAAGTCATCACACACCGTTTCCGGATCGAAATGTGTTGCACATAGGCAACAATATCCACGGTAGTCAGCAAGATTATGCATTATACATTCTTGATGAAACCAACGTTCACCCGTTTTCATGAAAGGAATTCGATCTAAATCACGATACAATGTTTCTTGATTTACAATGTCTCCTGTTTCATTTGTTTTTTCTGCGTAACGAGAGAGGAATAAATCGCAACTTTGGCAAGGATCCAAGAATAAATGAATTAATTCCCAAGTTCCAAATTCTGTTTTGCTCTTATCTAACATAACAGTTTTCATCCATGTGTAGTGTTGAAAGTCCAAAGTCACAGGTAGATGGAGATAATGACGATCTTCATTTACTTCTAGCTTCTTAATCTCGCAACGAGTGTTCAATCATTCCCGTACATGCATTTCTACACTTGCCCATTGTATCTTTTCTTTGATTTCTTCTGGCAATGCATCCCAATAACTTTTTACCTCTTCTTCTGTTTCCTTTTCTTCTCCAAGGAACTCCCATTGCATTGGCCCTTTCTTCCTCCATAACTTCTCTCTGTCATCATTGCTTGCCATCTTGTATCAAACTTGAGAATGAAGCAAACGCTGCAAGTGAGTTCCTTGTATAGTGTGTTGAACCTCTCATAGGGGGATACCCCCCGTCCCCCATACCCTTGGTATCACGTGACCTGTTTTGATTGTATATAAGGCATTCGCTTTCCATCCCACACCACCAGTTACCCTTTGAAGCTGAGTTGATTAAAAGTAAGTTTGGCATTTGAAAAAGAACTTTTGTGGGAAACATATAATGAAGCGACGACGTTAATGGAGTTGAAGTTGGACGCTAACAAGGGGAATTGTCAAGGTGACCGCTACCAAGACATGTTGGACTTGATACAAGATGGAGCAGTCTTGCTTGACAGGATAAGTTGCTTGTCCTGGGACGCAGGCGTGGATGACCCTGAAGTGCTCTCTCTGTGGAACGACTTGCTTGTGTGGGCAGAGGCATTCGATGCGTTGGACCCTTGATGGAACATTTTATGGACATTTTATGGAACATTTTATGGACCCTTGATGGAACATTTTATTGCGTCACCATTTTGATTTTTGTTTTCTTTTGTCAGTCATGTCTTGTAGAAATTTACCATCCTGCTGTGTGGTCTGTGGCAAGGAACCTCCCACGTGTACACAACCTCTTCACAGAGTGCACAACGCTCATCATGAGAAGTTCGTTAAGGAAATCAAATGGGGTGAAATAAGAGCGAAGTGGAGTCTTGGTCGCGTTTTCTTGACTTGTTGCGGTTCCATTTACGGAGAGTACTATGACAGAGAGGAGTGGAACTTTACAACCGTGTTTTTAGGTGAGAATCTTGATGTAGCACTCGCTCGTATAAAATTTGTGAAGACTTTTATTTTGTAAACGTTTGTAGAATCATTGTCACGTTTTGAATTTTTTTTTGATTTGTAAACGTTAGAAATAAAGAGATGCATGATAAGAGAAGTGTAATTAAAAAAATGTTGACACGTTTGAGAAAAAATATCTGTGATTTTATTCTACTTGATGTAGCACTCGCTCATATAAAATTCGTGAATACTTTTATTTTGTAAGCGATGTAGAATCATTGTCACGTTTTCAAAATTTGTAAACGTGAGAAATGAAGAGATGTATGATAGGAGAATTGTAATTAAAACAATGTTGACACGTTTGAAAAAAATCTCTGTGTGATTTTATTCTACGTAAGTGATCATCCATAACCAAAAAGCATGACATTCGACCATGCTACAATGAGTGTTACAACAATTGAAATGAAATCCGCAATAGGGCAAAGGCTCGACAACACTCGATTTTAGTATTTCGTATTTAGGACAATTATACACTTCAAGGTTTAAACTTGGAATGTTAAGTTTGTTCAACAAATCTTTTTCCACATGTCCCCCTTTGTAGGCTATTACATGTCTTTCACCGCATTTATTGTTCTGATATAAATTGATCAATTTCGATTCCAACTGGTAAGACTCATATCCTCTTCCTTATTTTATGGGATCGTACGCCAGTCCATGAATGTTATACTTTTGATAGGCAGCAGTTCTTGTCTTCGATGGATAAATTGTACCAAGGTACTTTTGCGTAAAATGCGTGCTGTCCGTGATCTCCTGTCCAAGCGTAATATCCCAGTTCCCGCACTTGAAATTTCTTGTTGACAAAAAATCCCTCCAAGTCGAATATCATACACACTTTCTCTTTCATTCTCGATCTGTCAGTCCGTGCTTCTTCATCAGACGTCCGATGTAAATCTGATTCTTCAACGCAGGTTCATTCTCTTTTGTATAGTAACATCCCCTTATTTCTGGAGGACTTATCACCTCTTGATTCTGTTCCATGAACTTGATGTTTTCGGCTTGACACTCGAGCCACAACAGCTGGTCAAAAGGAATGGAATTGACATCTGTGTAGGTGGGTTTGTGATACCAAGGAGAATCTTGTCCTCTCAATGGGTAACCTTGTTCATCTCTGAACCAATGGGTGTTGCCATGATGACGTTTTCCTCCTTCTATCCAAGCCAACACTTTTCCTCTCGGTAGCAAATCAGCCCATTTAAAGAACTTGCACATGTTTTGTCTGCAGCGGAAGTAAGGGCGATCCGGATTCTTCGTCGAATTTGAGATGCTGAGAATGGTTGGTTTGTCGCAGTAACACAACAATTTATCCAGGTTGTTAGAGTAGTAAGTCATCACAGTGTTCGTATTTCGGATGATGTCGATATACGTTTTGGCTTCGTTTTTGTCCACCAAGACAAAACAATGATCTTTGCAATCATCTCTTCCCACACCGCAAACCAGGTACTTCCATCCATTGCTTGCTGTTTTTTCTTGAAGTGGAACATTGATGTGAATCGGGCAACTCACTTCTGTTTGTGGAAAGAACTTGTTGAAAAAATCAACGGCTTCATCGTACGACGGTATTTTACCCTCTTCCATCACTTCCACAAGTTCTGTTTGTTCTTTGTTTGTCTTCGTCTTCTTCTTCTTCTTCTTGTTGGAAGCCGGTGGGAAATCGTTAGGCAACATGTAACGTGTGGGAGATTCATCTCCTTTATTTTTATTCTTTTTACCGCGGTTTGACTTTTTTTGTTTAGTCAAAATCGGCGATACGTCACCGGGTTGATAATGAATATAGCTACCTTCTTCACTTTGCAAAAACTTGATGTGGTCAGTCGTCTCTTCTTCTTCTTTCTTGGTCTCCGGCATCTCTGCTTGCTCCATTCTTGAAGTGATGAACAACGAAAAAAGCGTTTTCCTTTATATAAAACCAAACGACCAATCAGAATCGAGTGACACCAGCAGTCAAACCGGTTACTGAAAGTGGTTAAACCAATCACGTCAAAGTGGCGCGATGATCTTTGGACTTTCCAGATGCGTCAACAACTCCTTATACGGTGTTGTGAATCGACCTTTGTACAGAGCGATCACTCCATATAAGGCAAAAAAATCGGGATGATGCGCACCCAAAACATCATATAAATGATCAGATGAAGACAGAGCAGCGCAGTGGAGTAGCGCAGAGGATCACTCTGTACGTAATGGAAGAAAAGATTAGGTGGACGACTGTTTGCGATTTGTGTGATAAAGTGTGGTCGAGATTTGACGAAAATATCGAGTTATCCTACGAAATCGAATGCGATCCTTTAGACCTGTTTGACCGGGTGGACGTGGCATGTAATGCATTTCGATTGGTACCCTTTTTGATGTGGTTGAAAAAACAGCAACATGCAACGGAATGGTACGACATCATATATAGAATGCGACTGTCGATCGTGAGACGCAGTTTCTTTGCACTGCGTGAAGCCGTCAACAATGCCACTGAAAGGTAAAAAGAAGAAAAATGATCAAAGCATCTTGAAAGATTACAGAGATCCCACCAAACCTGGTAGTTTGGAGGTATTGAACGATTTGCCAAGGCTCAAAAATTACCTGTCAACAGAGTCAAGAAACTCCTGGAAAGAGAATTGGGATACACGCTTCATAAACTCAGAAGGAGACGATACACTACTTCTCCCGTCTTGGTGTTTAATATCGATCAACAATGGGTAGCTGATTTGGCGGAAGTAGAAACCTTGGCCAAACAAAACAAAGGCAACCGTTACCTGCTGATCGTTTTGGACGTGTTGTCCAAATACGCGTGGATAGAACCCGTGAAAAACAATACGGGAAAATCGGTGATGGAAGCTTTTGAAAAAATCCTTAAACGCGCCAAAGGACGTACATCTCAGAATTTACAAACCAATGACAAAAAGGAATTTTATGACAAGATCTTTGCTGAATTGATGAAACGAAAGAAGATCAATCATTTTTCGAAAGGTGACACGAAAGCCAGTATTGCGGAATGATTCAATCGTACCTTCAAGGAACGCATGTATCGTTATTTTACCGTCAAAAACACCTTGAATTACATGACTGCACGTCCCGCTTTGGTGAAGGGATACAATGCGTCGTTTCACAGAAGTATCGGCATGGCTCCAAACCAAGTCAACAAGAAGAACAAACACGAAGTGTGGATCAATTTGTATGCCAAGAAATTGCGAGGCAAAAAACCCAAACGACGTACTTTGTTGAAAGTGGGTGATAAAGTACGACTCAACAAAAAATTGCGCACGTTCAGAAAAAGTTATTTACCAGGCTGGACCGAAGAAATTTTCGTTGTGAGCGATGTAAGACCAGGTCCACCCGTCACCACCTACAAGATCAACGAATACGACGGAACACCTGTCAAAGGAACATTTTACAAGGAAGAATTGCAAAAAGTCCTGCAAGACGACGAAGATCTGTTTCGAGCCGAAAAAATACTGAAACGAAAAGGTACTAAAGTGTTGGTGGAATGGAAAGGATGGCCAGAGAAGTATAACAGTTGGATCGAACGTTCCGCTCTGGATTCGCTATGAGGGAATTTTACCTGAGACACACCAGTCGATCAAACCGCGTGGAATTTCCCAACAATCAACCCCATCACTTCAAGAATCGTTTACCTTACCCGTTGCGTTTCAAGGAATCTGGATGGAAAGTGGGTATGACCAGTATTCACGTACCAAAAGCACCACCTTGCGTCATCATCAAGGATCCATTCTTGTTTCGGTTCGAATGGGACTTGTTGGAAGATGTTGACGACGAAGTTTATGTAGAACAATGACTCCTCATCACAGAAGATGTATTGAACAAGTTCAATCCCAACATCACCAACGGTATGCAATTGATGACAGCCATCAAGAGATTGTACTATTGGAATCTAGAAAACATTGGCATTGCTGATGCTCAATTGGGGCAAGATGTGACAGAAGGCCAAGACGGAGATGGTAATGACATCGTGAAATTCAAGAGGTTGTACACGCAAATATATGTTGACAAAGACCAATTCGTATTGGATAATATCGACACGTAGTTCGGAGGTAACTCGAACAATTACCCAAAAGTGTTCGTGGGATATCAATTGGCCAAAGGCATGGGATGGGTCAAAGAAGAAACATAAAAAACATAAAAAACATGGGAACCACGAAAAAACATTGTGGCGTGACATTCAAAGTCAACGCTACACTGGCCAAGAAAATGGGATGCTTGAGTGAAGATGAACAACAACTTGGACCTGATCTCTTGATGGATTTCACAGAAGACAAGATTCCTACTTATCCTGTTGATGTTGTCCGTTGGGATGTTTTCACAAATTACATCCCTGCACCCGGTAAACCAGACACCAGAGACATGAGATTTTGGGTTGTGAAAGACGACATAGAAGACATACGCGATGTACATAAAAGAAACGATGGCAGGTTTCTTTTTTTGTCTGTTCATTGCAATTGGCGATTCGTCAATTTGAACAAGGCATATCAAAATGTGGCAGGAACGTCAATGAGATCGCTGTTTGTCTACTCTGATGTGGCACAGAGTTCTGTGGTGGGAAATCAAGTGACAGATCTGTTGCGTGAAGTCAACTACGAAAGAAGAGAAGGCGTAACTTATTTTGAACCGCTTCACGTTCAATATATTCCCATGCGCAAAAAAGAGTTGGACATTATCGAAACGCAAGTGGCTGAGACAAACGGACCTTTGGCAACGTTGGGTGAAGGCACGACCATCGTCACGTTACATTTCAAACGATAATGGGAGGAGGAAGTTTAACACGTTATCATCCCGATCAAGACGGGAGTGGATTCTTCACCGATCTCATCAAAGAAAGTGCGTCAGAAGGATGGAAAGGTTTAAAAAGTGGAAGCACACGCAAACCAAACATTTCTGGAGCCATCACTGGCACGAAAAGGGGTGCCAAACGAGCTGTGAAACGAAAAGTATTGAACGAAATCACCAAGAGAGCTAAACGAGGATTGAACGATCTCTTTGGAGCATGAATCCAATCTATTCGAGACGCGTGAAAAGGATAAGAAAAATACATCAACGCGGTGGTACCTTCACGTCATTCCTTCACTATTGGACATGATGATTTGGTTTGGCAGGAGACAACGCGGTGGTCAAATTTTTCCCACTCGAACCCGCTTGCCATGGAAAGACATGGTGGAACAGTTAACAAAGTCCAGGCTTATAAAAAGGCAACAACACGGCGGTACGTTCATTCCTACGCGTAGACGTCGAAGAAGAAGAAGAAGACTATGACAGATCTCGTCCCATTGACTGGTTCGGCCGGAGTGAAAATCCTGCGTTGGATCTCTTCCGAGTACCTCCGACAGATGTTAGCATCTCCAGTAAACGCTATGTACCTGTTCAGACATTCACCACAGGCATCAACCCCGTCGAATTTCAGATCGACCCTCAAGAGGATTACATCGATTTGAGTCGCAGTTACTTCGAATTGGAATTGAGTCTAAAGAAAGCCAATGGAAAAAATTTGGAGACTGCCGAAAACATGTTCCCAGCCAATAACTTTGCCCATACTCTGTTCAAGCAGATCAACATGAAACTCAATTCGACTTTGATCAGTCCTCAGACTGACACGTATCATTACAAGGCTTACTTGGAAACCTTGTTGAATTATGACAGAGATGACGGTGAAACGATCTTGAAACCCCAAGGGTGGTACAATGCCATTGATTGTGCTGCTACCCTGACGGCTAACAACCTGGACAGCGGCACACCCCATGCCGCTTAGACAGCTCTGTCTGTCACCCAGAAAGAAGCAGTGCTCACCATGAAAGCCGAACTGGTCAAATATACAGGAGGTAAAACACATGTGTTACGCTTCACACCTAACATCGAAATATTTCACATGAGCAAAGCATTGGTGTCGGGAGTGCAAATGCAGATCCAGTTGTATTTCAATTCTCCCACGGTGTTCATGAACGGAGTAGGTGTGAATGTACGACTCAACAGCGATGATGTCAAAGTGAGACTGTACCTTTGTCAAATGAGATTCAATCCATCCGTGTACCTGGAATTGGAGCAAAAACAAAGAGAGACCAGGAGACCCGTGACTTACCCCACAGTACGAGGAGAAATAAGGACCTTCAACGTGCAAGCAAGTCAGCAACACTATGAATGCATCAATCTGTTCCAGAACAGAGTACCCAACAGACTCATCGTGGGAATGGTATTGTCAACTGCATTCACTGGCACCTACGCAAATAATCCATTCAGTTTTCAAAAGTTTGCATTGAGTAACATCCGTCAATTGGTGAGAGGAGAAGAATATCCCTATGAGACCTTGGAATTGATTCACAACAACAGCACCCGCGATTTGAGAGGTTACTTCAGATTTCTACAAGCCACAGGATGTCTATGTAAACAGAAAGGAAATATGGTGAGGGAAGCAGAATGGGGTCAGGATAAAAACTGCACGTTGTTTGTATTTGACAACACAGCCAACGGATGTTTGGACAGTCCAGTGTTGAATCCCAAGCAGAGCGGTGATGTACAAGTGATCCTGAATTTCGGAATCCCACTCGCAGCCAACATCACCATCGTTCTCTACGGAGAATTTGAGGAACTGTTGGAGATCGACGACAATAAAGCAGTATTGTACAACGTGTATCAACGCTAATGGAAAGGGTCACTTTGAACAACGTTCAATTGGATCATTTAGCCGAAACCGATCCGATCCTCAAACCCTACTTCCACGGGACAGTAGCTTGCGATCTCTTACCCAAGAAACCACGCAAAGACATTTCACTAGGTTACATCGTCAACACAGATCCGCAGGATAAACCAGGTCGACATTGGATAAGTCTATGGACCAAGGGAAACGTGTGCGAAGTGATGGACAGTTACGCTTTACCATTGAACAGTTATCGCACCACACAACCCATACAAACATGGTTAGACAAACATTGGAAATACGTGATAAACAATAAACAAAGTTTACAGTCCCCTTTCAGTCAAAGTTGTGGCGATTACGCCTTGATGTATTTGAAAGCCAAAGCCAGGGGAAAAACCATGCAAGCATTTGTGAATGAGTTTTCGAAACACGATTACGTCGCTAACGATCACAAAGTGGGACAAATGTTAAAAGCTTTGATCGTCAAACAATTGAAATGGCACGAAGTCTGCAAAAGACCCTTTAAACAAAATGGCATCAGCTCCCGCGTAAGCGGTGTAAGAGATTTGTTGTGAAATAAAAAAAAAATGTGTCTATATTAACACAAACGTGTTTTTGTATTTTTTCATTGTGATACGATGGAACAACGAGAGGCATTTAGATTTCGTACCCCTTCCAGCATATTGATCGTTGGACCTTCATGATGTGGAAAAACAGTATTCACCAGTAACTTCTGACAAACAATCGAAACCTGTTCGAAAAATCGCCCGACAAGATTCATTATTGTTACGGTGCGTGGCAAGACAGATTCAACAAGATGAAAAAAACAAGGAATTGCGTTTCACGAAGGAATACCCAATTCGGAGGATTTACGAAAATGGTTTCCAAGAGGAGTACTCGTGATGGACGATTTGATGGAAGAAGGAGGAAACGACAAACGCGTATTGGATTTGTTCACAAAACATTCACATCATCGAAACATCACGGTAATATACTTATGTCAAGACATGTTCCCTCCTGGAAAATACGCAAAGAGCATCTCACGCAATGTACATTGCATCGTGGCTTTCAAAAATCCTCGTGATCAATTAGGGTTCCGGAATCTATTACTTCAATCTTTTCCTACACGCTGGAAAGAGGTACAAGAACGATTCAGACGCGTGACAGATCGACCGTTTGGATACATTATGTTGGATTTACATCCTGCCAGCCCAGACGATCGTCGCATTATGAGTCACTTGTTAAAAGAAGAAGGATACATGCGATGTTATCAGTTCAACGATGACTCGTGAATGGTGGTGGGACAGATTTCGGTACTTGTGCCGAAAAGAATTACACAAGATGGCCAATGACGAATTTATCACAGAAAAATTGATACAAGATCACGACACCATGAAACGAATAGTAGAAAACTGCAGGACGCGAGAACAAGTGTGGGATATTGTAACTGCACATAACGAGACGTACTTCAGAGAATTAATTCAAACGTTGGAAAAGAGAGCCAACGATATCGTCACCCGTGGACGACAGGAAATCGAACAAGAAAGCCAGCGGTAAAAACATCGGAGTAGGAAGTTCACCCGATATCATTCAACAAGCCATGATGGAAACATCACCCCTTGGTAGCGATTCGAGGATTCTGCAGCAATTTGAACTCGATCCGCAACAAATCTTGGATTCTTCAGAAATGGATGTCATCTTGGAGCTCTCACCTTTTGATAGAATGTCAGAAGATGAGATACGAAACATGAATCCTGCATCGTTCAATCGATCGCTTGCCGAAGCAATCGGACGACCACCGCCTACACCCGTATTATCACAAGCACCAGCTGTACCAGCAGCACCAGGTGTAAGTGCATCCACACCTCGATCGTCCGATGTGTCAAGAACTTCAGTGGGTGTAGGAAGCACCACCTCGCCGGCTCCACGAACTCGTACTGGCAGAAGTACTGCTGCAAGAACTGCAGCTTACAAAACAACAACTCTAAGACGCCCATCACAACCTCCACCAAGCAGACGATATTTGAGAAGCATTGGTAAAACACCACGCAACAGAAGAGGTAGTGACGTCAGCAGTACACCACCTTCGTCAGTTGCTTCACCAGATGCTCCACGCAGGGTAACAAGAATGGATCAAGACGATCTACAAAGACAATTGCAGATTTTACTCAACGATCAATTAAGAATTGTTTCATGCTTAGCGTGCGTATATCGAGTTATGGATGCACGCGGGAAGTTAGGAGAGCACGAGAGAAGCGTAAGAGTTGCTCGAGGCGCAGCCGAGAGCAACTCTAGCTTCTTGAGTGCTCTCCTAACTTCCCAAGTGCATCCATAACTCGATATACGCACAGCTAAAAGCATGAAACAATTCTTTTATAACATACGACAACAAGTTGGGGGCTGAAAGATGTTTTACTCTTTTGATTGATTACAAAGTTCTCAAAATGCGCTACAAAGGATCTAATTGGCTGGTTAAAAACACGCCACAGTCACTTGATCGACAGTTGAACGGAACGCTTCATCTGGCTTCATCTAATAGTTTCTAAAAACTGTCTCTCAATGAATGGAAAAGTCGTGGAAAGTAAGTGAACTTTTTAAACGAAGTCAAACGCCTTCATGAAAATGCAGCCAAACAAGTTAAAGTACTTAATCTTTAGTAAACACGTTCGGTGGGCAAAAGTCAAAGACGAGAAGAAGCGGGATTTGAATTGTTGAAAACGATGTTCACATTGCCGTGTATAGTGCAATTAGTGCCGAAGACGGACTCCAGGAAATTTGCATTCTTGTCGTGGGCCACCAAACTGTTTTTTTTGACGGACTGTGGTACCGGTGGAAGAGCACTCGGTTGTTCCGTTGACAAGGCTGTTCGACAGGACCTCACTGCAACTGCGAAGCTGTGAAGTGGATGGGTGCGTGTTGTAATGAGCAAGGCTTTGCTCATTTCTGTGACCGGAGATCGCCATAATGTGCCTGTTTGGGATTCCTGCATTAGACCACAAAGTTATGGCTGTCGCCCTGACGCTATGGTTGGTGTAGAGCTTCGACAAGGATGCTGCTTCGCTGATGTTTTTCATCATGGAGTCGAGCGAGTTCACTCCGACTGGACGCGCTTCATACCAGATGTTGTCGTCGAAACTCCAGTTCTTTCTTGGATATTGGAAAAACGACTCGCTCTTCGGGTTTAATTTTGACAAGTACAATTTCAAGCCCTTGTAGCCGTCGTTCACTTCGTCTGTTTCATACATTCGGGCCAACTTTTCGGTGCTGGAAACGTCGGCAATTCCACCGGGATGGTTTTTGGTAGCTTCATCATGCGCCATCGTCGCGTAGTTGCGACCAGTTGGGTCCACTTCAAACTTGAAGCTGGTCGTTTTCAAGGTCCTCTGACCCTCTCGACCTCTTCTACAAAAGAAGAGGACAATGTGGAACCACACGTTACGGAGAAGAGAAAGTGGGTTGCTCAAGGCGAGAACTTGCGAGGATTTTAGCCGCAGCAAATCTTCGTTTTCAATCGCCGGTTTGTGTTTTACGTTTTCTTTTCCCTGACGCTTCAAGCTGACAACTGTCGCATTCAGCATTTCGTTTGACCTTTTAAATCTTGGGTCAGAAGTGAGCTTCAGGCCTTTGTTTAGTGGCGGTGTATTCAGATATCTTTCAATGCCGTGACGAAATCCAAGGAGCGTAGATTTGCTGTACACATCTCCGGATTTATTTCTGGCCTCTGCGTAGAATCTGCGAAGGTTTGTATCTAGTTGGCCAAGCGACATTTGTTCTAGCGGTGTCTGTATTTTTTTCTCACTACACCAAGCTAAATTCAGAAAGGAAATAATGGTAATACCATTTAGTTTATAGGCAATGCGTGACTGACGCTTTGAATAAACCATGTCTCGGTGCAATTGCGGCTGCAAAGTTTCAGTTGTAATGAAAGTTGCCTGAAAATGTTTGCGTCTCCGATTGTTTTGTAATTTTGTAATTAACTAGTTTTCTGCTGGTTTAACAAATGTAACAAAAAAGCCCGACATAAACAGTGATGTTTACCTTTAAAAGTTGACACAGACCAATTTGTGGCCTTCTTAGTTCTTGCGGAATGCCTTTCAGCCAAAATTTTCTCTAGCTCCTGTTCCGATAAATTCTGGAAACGGGCCGTTTGTGCTTCCTTTTCATTGCTCTTGTTGGCTTGACTGCTTGCAGGAAGATCGAAAGCCAAAGAAAAATTTGGCAGGTCTTCCATTTACTGCTATCACTTCTCGAAACTCTAAGTTAAGGAGCTAACACCTGAGACTCGACGAAAATTTTGCAGGTAAATTGAAACTGCACACGTCATTTTATGGAGCACGGCCGTGCGTATATAAAGAATTGGTTCATGATTTTTGTCCATGATTAGATAGGACTAGCGCGCGCGCTATGTTATAACAACAAATGGCTTCTGGAAGAAGAATCGCGGGTATCACAACCACCAATACCATAACAATGACATACAAAGACGGCGGTAGGCCTGCCGTACGTCGCACTTCGACAAGGGTGAGCAATTGAAAACATGGAAGCATCACGCAAGTTAAATGAATTATTTGCTTTTTACCACAAGCAGTGGTGGTGTCATCGACAAATGTTTTATCATTTCAAATGGTGTCACGGATGTTTGAACGAATTGGCTTTGCTCGTAGTGGCAGCAGGGATAGTCGTCGGATCCGTATTGCAAAATACCATTGTGACCGCGTGTTTGTCGGCGGCAGGTCAAAGGATGGAATGATTTCAAAAAGTTTTCTTTCAAAGTTGACATGTGTCGTTTTGCTTACACCACCTACGACAAAACGTTGATTGAATTGAGAACCTACGCACGTGGTCTCAAGATAGATGAATTGGACGGATTCTTGATCAAGATGCAAACCCTAGAGGACACGATCACAGATTTCGCTCCACCCGTGTCAGACAAATGCGTGAGAGACTACAAACGTCGCAACTTCCGAGAGGATAAAAGCATGTCCACAACAATATGAGCATCAGTTCATGTCGCGATGGCCAGACGGACAGTGCGAAGAAGAAGATGAAGAATAAGTCAACGAGGAGGTGCATCATCGCTAGCATCACTTCTTCCAGTTTTGATCAGTGGAGGCAAATCATTAGCAAAGTCAGCAGCGTTAGGTGCCTTGCAAGGTGCAGTAGATCACGGTGCGAGACGAGGATTGGGATCTCAAACCAGTAAACGAAAAGGACGACGACAACGACAACGATGAAGAGAACAAATAAACGAAAAAGAAAACCAAAAAGAAGGAGTATAAAAAGGAAGAAAAAGCAGCGTGGAGGAGGACTACCATCCATACTCGCAGGCGCAGCCGAAATGGGTTACAAATTAGGAAAAGACAAAAGGTATAAGAGGATGGAGAAAGCATACTCAACGAAAGCAATCAATACAAACGGCAAGATATGTTGACGCACGCCAATTCAGATCAAATCAACGCTGTCAGCGAAATGGTCTTGCATCTTCTAAAAAAGAACATTCCCGTGTCACCCTCACTGGTCAAGAAACTGGGAAGGTATAAAACAAAGTTGCGAGAAATAGGGAAACGCAAAAACTGGTGAAGCGACGAAGAGAACATCTGCTGAGTAAAAAGGGAGAAGGATTTTGGTCAGGTTTACGAGACACTTTCAAAGAATGTTGATGCAAAAAAGGATAAGCGCGTTACACGAAACCAACACCATGCTCGTCAAATTATTGAAAGAAGCAAATGACAGGAACATGGAATTGCAAGAAACGATCGACCACTGCCATAAAACCCACGACAAACTCTTGCAAGAGCATTTGGCATACAAATACAACGACGAAAGGACGTGTCTGACCTGTCAAGAGATAAGAGTCACCGCACCACCAGGAAAAACGGTCACTTTGTGCAACGAGTGCAACGAAGCAAGACGAAATTGGCAGAAAGAAATCAAAGACTTGGAGGAAGAATCAATCTACTGGCAAACCTGTTACGAGAACTTATTAAAGCAACACTTCGAAAATGACGGAAGAAGTAATAATGGTACCTGCCAACGAGATGGATAAACTGACGGATCATTACAAAGGCAAATTGACAGAGAGTGCTCTGTTAAAAAAGCGGCTCGCATGTCTGCAGAAAAACAACTCATTTCTCAAGCCAAACGCATTCCTCCAGGTATCGCCGTCAAAAAAATCAAACCAATGGCAAGAGAAATAGGACGGTTAACCAAAAAAATCAGACAAGGTCCCTTGCGGGCGGGACCCGCACCAGCTACAGGGGAAGATGGCGACGATGACGAAGACGCCTTGATATACACCCCTTTAGAAAACCTATTGAAACAAGTCATCAAAAGCACAAAGAAAACACCTGCTGTACAAGTAACAAAAAGAGAACCAAAAAAGGATCCTTCAACTCCTGTGGCTACAATAACAAAAAAAGCAAAAGAATTGAAAAAAAGATTCGAAACGATCAAAGAAAAACTCAGTACAAAGGCAGCAGCCACTGCATACGAAGACGACGACGAGGATGATGAGGATGAACCGCCAAAAAGAGCAAGAAGAAAAAGAAAAACGGAAGCACAAAAGTTAAAACCTGGACCTGGTTGGCAAGATTGGGCCAAAGGAAAAAAACTACGCAGACCCTTAGACTATGACAACGATGACGACGATGACGATGATGGACTAACGCAAAGAAAAAAAGGAAAAGAGGAGGTTTTGACATTCAAAGTTTATTAGGCAAGATCGGAATAGAATTTCACTGGCCTGGCTATCAGTTCATGGGACCCGGTACTCATTTAGCCAAGAGATTGAAACGAGGTGACAAGGGAATCGATCGACTGGACAGAATTGCCAAACAACACGACATCGATTACAATCATGCAAAGACTTTAAACAATAAATGGGAAGCAGACAAAAAGATGATAAAAGCAATCAATAAGTTACCCGGACGCAAGACCATAACAGAAAGGATTGTCAAAAAAATCATAGAAGTCATGTTGAAACTTCATCTTTAATCTTCAATTTGTTGTAACTTTTTTACACAATTTTATTAAAAAACTACAATTTAACTACTACTACTGCGTGTCTTGTCTTCGCATCCATTCGTACCAAGTTATGCGAGCATAAAATAACGTAACAGGTAAAATAGGAAAACCAAAAATGAAATTGATATAACGAAATCGATCATAGTATTGAATGTCAAATACAGCATTGAAAGACTGCAATCTTCCAAACAACACAGTGTTCATAAAATGACCTACAAGGAAAAAAAAAACTAAATTCTCACATTGCCTCTCACAATCTAACTGGTCTAATACGCCACGCATGACGCAGAGAACGGAAAAAATGACAATCGGTAGGAAAAAACATTCCATCCATTCCATCCATCCATGTAAATTGGAAATCGATGTAATCGAGCGAAAATCTCCTATCGCAAAGCATTTCCATAAAATCACCTAAAAAAGAGACACTTTGATCAAAGAGTGCGTTCATACACCCACACTTCATCTTCGGGAACGAAACAAACACGCAAATTATACATTTCAATTACATATTCATGTAGTGTTTCATCAGTCAACCACGGTATATACTCTCTACGCCAAACAAAGTCAATCACAATAGACGCAGTACGAAATCTGTCAAAACAAATGTGACGCACAAAACCACCTAGGAAAACGAGAGACAGCGTCGGGTTACAATCTCCGTTATTGAAAATAAAACGATTAAAAAAAAAATAACAGAATCACGCTCGTAAAAGTCAAAATCAAAACAAGTCGAATAATCACATTCAAAATCAAAATCTGTGCAATCTCTCTCTGGCATTAACAATTCTTCTGCTATAAAATTAACTAAAAAAAAACAACAACAAACGAAAATTATCACCATGATCCGAACTAAAATGATACCAACTCATGTTACTACAAAACAAAAACGCAGCACTCTCCAACAAATAATAATCCAAATGAAAATACACGGTGCGAATAAACCCATACCGACAAATAAATCGTGGATGAAAAGTAAAAGTGAAAAACCTACGTAAAATTTCCTCGATGTACAGTTCATCCATCGCATCCAACTCGTGGTACAAGTACACCTTGCCTCTGATCACAACATGGTGGTGACGGTCGTTTAAATGCCTGTTGTTCACTATCTGTTCCGCGATCTCAAGAAGTTTCAACCAAACATCCTCGTCAAATGGATGAGGTATCTGCAAACAAAAACAAAAAAACAATCGATCCCACAACTCTTTGCGCTCCACCACCACAACAAAGACAAAAAATAGGTCCGCAATGCGTACATGTGTGGCTTACGAGTCGACTTGAAACATTTAATTGAAAATTTAAGGGAAAGTTATGAGCTGAAAAAAGGTGGTGATGAGTAAATTGTAACCTTTGGATGAAATTGAACACAAGTTAAACGGAAACTAAATTCTGGACATTGTAAGAAGTAACTGTTTGGATATCACGCATTCATTTATAAATGTTTTAATGATTGGTTTAGAGTTCAATTGTGACCCTCCACGGGAAAACAGGGACAAAGGTGATAGCACACTCACAACACGCTTCCACCTTAAAACAATAGATTTCGATTTTAGCACGCTTAAAGCGTGTTCTGAAACTTGCCTCATTAGTGGATCTTTTGTTTTATGGGACACACTAAACACAATTAAGCGTGCGAGGCCGAAGAAAGAAGCGTGAGCAGTCGAACAAAAAAGCGTGTCAAGCTTCAAAACAAAAGCTGCGTGTCAGTTGTGTGCGAAAAAGCACAACACACTGGGTGTGCGAACGCGCACGCAAAGCGTGACTAACCTTAAGCTTTAAAAGAAATACTCCTGAAACAGTATAAAGTAAGTATAAAGAAAGTATAACAGTATAAAGAAAGATCGTGTTATTGAACAGCAAAAAACGAAAACAGTGTTCAGGGTATGTTTTCAACCTACCATTCCTTTATTCACGAAAACAAAAATTCCATCCTTTCATTTATCGTGGTAATAACCTGTATTGGATTGCATCGATCCTTTTTGCCACGAATTTCATTTCTCAAGAATACATACTTAATTTTTTTTGATTTATTCATCTGCTAGCCTATATGATAAAAGTTTGTGTTTTATATTCTAGGATTTAGGAGGTCCATCTCGTATAAGCCTTGTGGTTTCTTTTGGCCCTCCTTGCCGCTTCTATTAATTTATAAATGTATTTATTATTTCGTGATGTGTATTTAATTGTGGCTAAATAATAAACTGAACTGAACATCCAGGAAAGCTTCGAACTGTGTGTTTTCAACAAAAGATGCGATTTCGGCTCCTAGGAATTGTCTCTCTCTTGTTCAGTCTTTAGCTTTGTTCTGTTTTTCTCAGCGAAGCCCGTCCTTCTTCGTAAAACTTAGCTTTCAAATAAAAGTAGTTACGGCTGGAGTGAATACGGGATCGGTGAATCCATGGTTCGTCGCTGGCGAAAAGATCAAGCGAACCTCTTCAATGGTCAACTAAAAATGTAACCAAAAAATGAAACGCAATGGGCTGTTTATTCGCCAAAGTATTCTGAATTGGATGAAACACTTCTGAAGTGGTCTTTGGAGCAGAGAAGTGAGGGTAAGTTTTCTGTTTTGAACCGCAATTACAATGCTGCCAGCCGATTTCTGTCAGATCGTGTTGCAATGTTTACTTGGCCGTGGGAACGGCCTCTTCTGATTGGCTAGTTTCGGATGTTTTCAAAACAATTGATCGATCGATCGAAAATTCACAGGAATTCTTCAGCTAAAGGCAAAGGAGGTGTGCTATCCACAGTTCATCGAGAAATCTGGTCCTCCGTTGGGTAAAGCAGGCTTGGGAGGAAATTCTAAGGGAGATGATGAGAAAATGATTCAAAACATGCAGGATTTCTAACACAATAACAAGACAAAAGTTGAAATAATTCGCGTTTCCAAAATGTGTGACTGTTGGTCAACAAAACAACCTAACAATTGGCTTAGAGTTCAGTCGCTACGATAACGCAAAAGTTTAACTAATTCGAGTTTCCAAAATGTTCTTCATTGTTCCTCAACAACAGAACTGGTCCACTTACAGTTCAATTAACAACATGATAACAGGAGAAAAAGTAACACGAGTGTTCTAAGCGTGTTCCTGAGCAAAGTCACGATTGGGTTAGAGTTCAAACGCTGACAGGACACACTAGTCGGAATAACACAAGTTTCCAAAATGTTCTTCAGTGCTCCTGAACAAACGAACCATTGTTTACAGTTCAAACGCTGACAGAATAACAAGAGTGAAAATAAGACGATCGGGAGTTCTATTGTCAGTGTTCCTTACCGAAGATTCAAGTAGTTAAATGCTATCTTTTGAGATCGTAAAAGCTCTTGTACAACCTGCACTTATAACACAAGCCGGGTTCCAATGTGTTGGCTTGTGTGAGAAGAACTAACCAGTGATACGATGACCTGAAAAAACTGCTAGAGACCACGCGTATAAACCAATATGGCGGACTTCGTATGACACAACCTTGTACCCAGGCTCCCAAGAGCCCACGTGACAGGCGCTTGACTCTCGTGGACAAAGCCATAAATAAAGCCATAAATAAATAAATAAATAAATCCGCTCCTGCCATTATGTGGCTACACACTTCGTGTAAGCCACACAAAAACACTCACCATAGTGTACCACACAGTTCCAGGTGCATGGAATGAACAATACAGTCGTTCCCGACGATAAAGTTCAATGCGTCGCAAGGCCATCTCTGCATGTTGCTCAGGGTCTTCCGGCAATGCATCAGACACACAAAGAATCGGTTTACGACAATGTCCACAAGACACGCGAGGACGACCACAAACATTCTCATAACATCTCTTGTGAAGGAATTTACCACAACAGTCCAACGCTGTGCAATTCGACAACGAACCGATATCGAGGGGTAACAAACAAATAAAACAACAGTCGCTATAAATCTCTTTCTCCGGTTCAAGTCCTGCCAATCGTCGACTCCTTCTAGGCAACGCCATCGCAAACAAACAAAGTCAGGTCTCCACATATATAGGTGAGGAGCTGGTTCCTGATTGGTCAATGAAAAAAAGGGGGATACCCCCCACCCCCCACAGTCACCCTGCACGTGACAAAATACGTCATCACAATCACTATATAAAGAATGCAAGCAGAGGGAAACATCAACTCAAAGCAAGCAGAGGGAAACATCAAAATGTCAGACGAGTGGGCAAAAGTAGTAAGGTTTGGAGAAGACTGGGTGAAAGAAGACGATGCAGAGGAAGGACAGTGGGTGAAAGGAAAGTGGGTGCCCGCATCGACAAAAGAAGACGATGCAGAGTCAACGGCAAGCGATACCAACTCGCTGCTCACCAACACAGATTCCATGACAGATGTAAGCGACATGGAACATGCAGATTGCGAGGAGGAAGAGGGCGCATGCAGCAAAGCATGCAGTGAAAATGCTGTCTTGTTGATGCAGGGAGTAGAAAAAGTCAAAACTCAGCTAAAGCTAAGAAAGAAGACAGATTCCTTGACCGGAGAGCTGAAACAAATATTGGATCAAGGCGAGATTGGAGATGAGCAAAGACACCAAGAAGTGCAGGAGCTGATACAAAAAGTAAAGAATGTTTACGACAAACAAAAACAACAAGAGAAAAACCTGGAGGTCTGGGTCAAAAGTGTGTTGCCTGATTCAGACGACGACGACGAAGAAGAAGAAGAAGAAGAAGAGAAGCTGGAGGCATACGAAACGGTTCCAGAATCGGAAGACGAAATGGAGGAGGCAGACAACAAAAAAACAGAGGACAACACAGGTGAAAAAATGAGGGAAACGGCTGCAAACATAGTGGACGAGGACGAAAACGATCCAGTCAAAATGATCATCAGATTAAACACCAAATTTGTGATGGATCAAGAGTTCGTACTGGTCACAAGAGAATTGTTGATCTACAGGGAAACCGTGTCAAAGTTCGTCATCAGAAAGTGCATGGAAGATCCCAGCATCGGCAACATCCAGATGAATTTGCACAACTTTGCCGACGCGTTCCGAGCTGGATGGAAAGTATGGAAAACGCAAGTGAAAAATCATCCTGTACTCGCTGTGAGAAATTCTGGAAAAAGTTGATCCCAAATGTACCATTTTAATTCATCAAGAACAAGAAGAAGAAGTCTTGACATTGCGTGACATTGAACTTGTTACCAGTTATTGCACAACATTGAACTCGTTACCAGTTTTTTTGCGCGACATTGAACTTGTTACCAGTTTTTTGCGTGACATTGAACTTGTTACCAGTTATTGCGTGACATGTATATTTTTGTGTGACCATTAAAATTTGAATTCAAATACTGTCTTCTGATTGGTTCATTGGCTTGTGACGTTTTTGCTGACGCAATTTGCGGTTTAGAAAAGTCACGTGTTTGAAATACGGCCTCCTGATTGGTCCATTCAAAAAATACTCGCTCCTGATTGGTCGGTTGCCAAAGCGCAGGCTCTTACTACTTACATGACAATACCTACATGGTTGCCATGGATACGTCAAACTTAGGAGAACAATAGAACTCATTTACATGACAATACCTGTCAAAAATGGTCCGGTCTAGCCGATAAGACTACTCACAGTTCATAGTTTTATCAAGTTTATGTTTCATTACTAATGTTTGCACCAATTGGCTGCCCCATCTTATGTTCTCTACTTGGATGATGTTCATAATCATAGTCAATATGGACAAAGGCCCTTTCAACATCAGAGTAGCTCTCCAATTTGTTTTGAAGTGATTCACCAATATCATGAGCCTCGGAGAGGGTCATACCAGGTGGCAAAACAATATGGGCCTCTACAAGGACATTATTACCAAAATGATAGGCCCTTAATGTGTCAATAAACTGAATTCTCCTGTCATGATTCATACAAACCCACAACAGCTTCTGTAGCATGGCTGGGCGAGCAGTGTGCCCTGTTAATCCACGGATTTGCCTTTTTCCTGTTTTATACCAGCCTATAACTATGTAAAGACTAATTAAAATGGCACCTAATGGGTCTGCGTTACTCCACGCCTTGTAACCAATATAACCAAACCCGAGAGCAAAGGTGTTGGATATAATATCATTTCTATGATCTTGAGCTAACACATCTGTGGTAGGTTTCTTCACATGCCTACAGTACAGAAACAAATTCAGTTTAATTAAGACAGTTCCACCAATAATGACAATAGTGGGAATCGAAATATCAGGGTCAGCTGACTGTTCAATTATCTTTGTGACAGATGTGATCATGACCTGTATTGAAGCCACAGCCATTATGACTGCTAGCACTATAATGCCTATTGGCTCCAAGCGAGTTTTCCCTTCAGGGTACTCGTAGTAATCTGTACCTTTAATAGCACGAGCTGTATACCACATAACTATACCAGAGACCAAATTGACTGCACTGTCTACTAAACTGGAAATAATTGACATTGAACCAGACAAATAAGAAGCAACTGCTTTTGCAATAAGGAGCACAGTGTTGCATAACATGCTCAACAACACTGCAGTGGACACCTTTGAGTCTTTCTTATCTTCTGTGTTGGTTGCTGGTGCTCTGCCAAAGTCGCTAATGTTTTCTTGTTCAAAAGCAGCTTTGGTTTCTTCCTGTTGCTTATAGTATCTTCTCACGTTCTTGTTATGTCTCACCAACTTCATAATCCAAGGCCTTTGTTGCCCCTGTTCATTTTTTATCCCATCAGATATGGTATCATAATGTGGTGCAATTTCTTCAAGGGTAACACAGGAAGATTTGCCAGGTCTCCCTTCTTTATGGATACTATCGATACTCGTGTGATGTGAGCAACTAATAGTGGGACTTCCATCTGCCATTATCATTCAACTGTTGCAATTTATGCCTACAGAATGAGATATAAGGTAAAGTATTAAGGGGCTGCAGATAGGCACTTCTATGGTCTTGGCTACATAATGTCAAATAACGGTCAGAAACTCAGCCGTGTTCTATATTGGAAATCTGTGAATCTGATTGGTTCTCCCACTGTTTTCTATTCGCCGCTAAAAAACAAGAGCGCTCGTGTAGCTCTTTTAGCGGGAGTATTTCTTGATTCTTGGCTCAAAAGTATACAATATTTTAGGTTTTCGAGTGCAATCCTTTAGAGTTTCTACTAAAACAATTAGACTACTCACCCTCGTTTTCTGTGAGAGATAGTCAACTCGGCTGCGCTTCGTTGACAATTCGCTCGTAGAAAACTCGGGCTCGTAGTCTAATTGTTAATTAATATATAGATTTAGCCTAAAAGCGGAGCACCATAATAATTTCTATGAAATTAATAATAATTAAAAACGTCAACCCCAATTGCAGAATTTCCGCTATCCTGAGACTGACATCACAGTAGTTATATATTCCTTCATTACAAATTAACGTACCTTGATTAATTCGCATATCAGAACCGTATACATATAATAACGGAAATGCTAAAATCATTCTTCAGGCGGAGAGAAGACAAACTCAATGTCGATAAGGGAAACACAAGAAATGAAAGACTTTCATTGTATTGTAGCTTTGATCATGCTGTGATACAACGCAGCCGTGGACATTCTAAGAAAATTCAAGCACTCTTGGGAACACCATGGTAAAGAAAATATTTCACTTTTGAATATGGATTTACGTCGTAATTATTGTTTAATGAACCGACTCCTTGTGTTATCACAAGTTTTGTTCAAAAATTCGCCAGTTGATTTGCAGTAGTTGATTCACTTATGGCGACGTTTTTCGAGGCGATAGCAAACATTTTTCTTTCAAAAAGTATTAACACAGTGTGTTTTATACTGCTATAAATAGAGTTTTTGTTTATGATAGCTTGTGGCCGTAATTTTTCTTTTCTGTTTAAAAGAGATCTCACTTGGAAAGCCATCAGAATGCATTTGCAGCTTTGTTTTCCTTGTGCTGCGTTTAACTCTAATTATAGACTAGAAAAATTGCTTTAAGTTTACAATGGTTGAGTACTCGTTATGTATAGGTAATCACATGAGGCCAAGTACTATTAAGGATTAATTGCACGAGAGTTTTCAAAATTTTCCAAAATTGCCCGAGTCGCGAAGCGACGAGGGCAATTTGGAAAATTTTGAAAACTCAAGTGCAATTAATCCTTAATAGTACGAGGTCTCATGGGATTACTTGTTTATCAATAAAGGGCAAAATTTATACGAAGGAAAATCACGCGCGCAGTCTATTTTTATCTGGGAAGCCTGTTTAGCGCTACGGCAATTAACGGATTAGCCAATCATTAACAGGTAATCATGCCCTCTCTTGATTACTAAAAATGCCCTCGATTAAGAAAAAATGCCCTCTCTCTCAACCAATCAGCGCTCAGTAATTTTGCCCTTTATTGATAAATATAATAAACAAATTACAGCATAGAAAGTGCTTTGTACGGATTATTATTCACTCGTCGCAAAACTTTGGAAAACGAACGAGTGAGCGCAGCGAACGAGTGAGTTTTCCCAAGTTTTGTAACTCGTGAATAAAAATCCGTACGCCGCACTTTCTATGAAGTAATCTATATATATGTAACAGTGCATTCGGCGTTCTGCATGCAAACAAAATACAGGCGGTCAGGGCCACTTCGTTTGTTTGTTCTTGAATTGCTTTTGTAAATTACGAAAACTTACCTCGATGCGTCCTGTACTATGGACTTTTCTGGCCGTCTTCGTTTTATCACAGTCGACACTCTTTGCTGGCTGTATAATTTTTCAAAGCCCAGATCATTCTCGTCCCCATATTCCTTTTCGTTTCTCTTAGCCGGCAGGGCCTTGGCACGAAAAACGAAAAGGGCTATGGGGACGAGAATGAGCCCAGATACTCAGGGACTGGACCAGGGATGATTGAGGTTCTGTAGTCGGTATCCTGAGAGAATTCCTGAGAGGTACAAAACATGAACTATTAAACGATGACCCGTGCGAGATGGATGTTCAAGGAACTTTACATTTCTTTGGTGGTGAGTGATACTGTAATTCAGGGACAGGGTGTGGTAAAATTATAAAACGGAGTACTCGGAGTGCATCACCTAGTATAAACTAGTTTACCGAATTAAATATAGGTACAGTGTAGAGGAGTTCTGCCAAGATGTCATGTTGCCATTAAAAACAAGAACAAACAATTACAATTGGGCAATGAAACTATAAATTTATTTGGCTGTTCATTGTAAATAGTGTAGCATAAACAGCAACATAAAATGAACTCAAAAATTTCGGAAATCTTGATTTTCTCATTAGTTCTTTTTTGTTTGGTTGGAAACAATGAGGAGTGAATTAAACACACCAAACAATGAGGCATGTATCAAACACACCATACCAAATGTCAACTGTGTTGATGTTGAATCTGTAAAATTTCAAAAAGTGGATCATGTCTACACCAATACTGGAGATAAATATTTGCATTACATAACAAACTACAAAATGGATGCATTTGTTAATGACAGACAGACCTACAAGGAACTTAAACGTAACACGACTTCGACACTTCAGTGTAAACTCAACAGCAAACTACTTGACCTCAAGAAGATTGACGCTATTGACATTCAACGCTACTTCCAACTTAGGGGCTCAGTACCACAACCACTGAATCAATATGGATTACCGAAACTGCACAAGCCTGGTTTCACTATGCTATGGATATTCTCATTCTGTGGGTCTCCTACGTACCAACTGTCCACTACCGACAAGTTGAGATGCAAACTACAATCTACCGAGGACGTTATTACCACTATCTAGACTGTACATCTGACGACTACAAACTAGTGTCATTTGATGTAAAATCAGTGTTCACCGGTATTCCACTTCAGTTACTGTGCACTGAAATCTCTCTCCGACAGTCAACTGACACACTACTGCTACAGACAGAAGACATCATGGACTTACTGAACCTTTGCCTGACTTCTACCTACTTCCAGTAGAAAGGTAAACACTACAAACAGTTACACGGAACAGCTACGGGGTCATGCAAAACATTGAGGAACGTGCCCTAACAAGTTGCCAACAAACAATACTGCTTTGGTTACACTATGTCAACGATACATTTGCCGCCATTCACAAGGACAAAATTTATGTGTTTCATGACCACCTCAACAAACACAACGTTGACGTACAGTTTAATCCAAGAAGTTGAACAAAATGGAAAACTTCCTTTTCTAGACTGCCTGGTTGAAAGCAATGGTAACAGTTTGCCGAAAATAATGATAATAAACTTTATTTGAGTGTCAACTGTATCTAGCACTGACGCACTAATTGGGGACACTGTAAAGCACAAATGAAATCAAATCAAATGATATTAATTATAAATCAAATACACGCCCCATACCAACAGACTACTTGACAAATCAAGATCAAATCAAGATGAGCACAACTACAATAAGTGACAAAAGTAGTTGACACATTGACTCGACATGGCATTTTTTCAGGCAAAAGGACGACTCCTTTATAAAATTCACTACTGTCTACAAAATACCCCCTTCCCCCCATCCAATGTTGTATGATTGCAGTGAAGGACTTCCAGAACAGACTACAACATTGATACGGGGCAGGGGGGGTCGTGAATGAGGGGTGGGGTGGGGTGAAATGAACCTGTATAATTATAAAAAATGGGGCTTACTGTAAATGGACGACGTGTCAACACTTTTTACACTTATTGTCCGAAGTACAAAACTAGGAATAGCTAAAAAACAACGTGTAATAAAATACCGGTTATAACATAAATTCATCCTCATTGTCACTAGGTTTCAACTATGCAAACGACAATGATGCCGTATTAACTGGGTTCTAATTGGAGGGCATTATCGAATTTGCCCATGGCTAGTAATTTCTTAACCCGTTGACTCCTAAACCGGCCATAACCGGCCGTGACAGACCTTGACCTTTGTTCCGCTTCTGACGTCATCAGCTTTGACCAAAATAGGAATCCCATTTATCCCAGTTCTACAGAAGGAAAAGAGCTTTCCAATGATACCCAGATGATATTGTTTGGGCCAATGGAGCTTGAAATATACAGGAAAACGCGTAGAATTTTCTGCCAAAAACTAGGAGGAAAATTTCCCTCACTTACCCTTGGCTACTCCATGTTGAGTATTTCCCATCTCAATGATGCTTTCATGGCAATTCTTGAACCGAAAGCAAGCCCAGTAACAGGCCAACAAAAGCATAAAAAAGGTATGAGGAAAGGAGAAAGGAAAAGCGAAAAATAAAAATAAAGAAATCAAAAAGCCTAAAGATGTGGGTCACTTTCTTGTCCAAAAACTGTCTCGAAATTTTGATTTGTGCCCATGCCCGAGCTAAAATATCGTTAAATGCGATACTAGTTAAAAACCTGGCATGCCTTTATTCTGCAAATGCATTTTGGAGAAATTTGAAGTATATTTAGACTATAACTGACTAGAAAATGTTCAAAATGTCTGAAAGACACATTTTTTTCAAAAATCTCCAGGAGTCAATGGGTTAAAGAAATTAAATGAATTGAGGCAAAATGATTTTCGCGGCTAAACTGAGGAAGAAACTTGTGCTTTTTCTTGCTTTTCTCGGAGATAGAAAGGATTGAAACAGAAGGAGATTTTGCTAGCGCTAAGCAATTCCAGCTCCACGGTATATAGCATTTTACGAGGATTGAAAACAGGAATCTTCACCAGGGTTAACAAACAGGAATCAGTCCTCGGATTCTCCAAGGAAAGAAAAGATCTCTGTGCAAAGCCAAATTCACTTCTAAACCGCCGATACAAGGAATAAAAAAGGAAATTTTACCGTTTTGAGAATTGTCGAAAGATCAAAGTAATATTGCTTCCAGCAATGCAAAACACTTTGTGCCATGCAGTAACACAGTAAGGTGTAATGTGCACGCGCGCATGATATATCAACTTATTGTTACTTGGTGATTCTTTGTCGCGTATTTATTCCATAATTTCTCTATAAATTGCCAACTTAAGGTGTAGAATTTCTTTACTTTAGTCTTGTTTAATATAATCAACCTTCGGTGAGGACCAAAAGTGTATATCTTACGAAATTTCACGGTTAACCACGGTTAACCGTATTGAAATAAATAACATATTCATTATTAGCTTTAAACTTTGATGGTTAACCGTGGTTAACGTGGTTAACCGTGGGTAATAGTTCATATTTACACATATTCGTTAATTTCTTGTCATAAAAACAATGAAGCAATACATTTCTGAACGGAAAAAAACATTTCTTCCTGATAAGAGGAGTCTGGGTCTCGGGATGAACGGACGTGTTCGATGAGCTCCGCTATCCATTCTTCCTGGACATGTGAAATCATAGATTTTTGGTAGCCATTTCGGAAGTTTTACTCTTAAACTCAATGTCAGAAACGAATACAAAGAAAAGAACTGAACGTGGCTCCTTTGACAAGGGACGTTACACGTGTAATGGCGTCTCCGTCGGCAGAAGTTGCCAACCAGGTTGGAAGTGGACGAGCCAAGCTTAGGAGATATTCAACAAATACTTATTGAAGTCCAAGGCACAATCAAACAGTTGCTGAATACAACTTTCCACCTAAGCACCGACGTCGCTAACCTTAAAAAGAGCATGGAAAGGAACAGGCAAGAGGTGACAAATGTTAAACAAGAGCTGGTGAAACAGAATAAATATATAGCGTCGCTGGAGAAACAACTAACCAAAACAAGCAAATATGTCAAAGAACATGCAGTTGAGCTACAAGACATTCAAGTAGACCTCAATAATTTGGAACAATACTCTAGAATTCCTTAGCGTTCCACGGTATTCCCAACGAAGTTAATATGCCAACAGACCAAGTCGTATGTAAAATTGCCCAAGCCATTGGTGTGGAAATACGGGAGGACGATATAGAAATTTCGAATTGAATTGGACGTAAGAGAGGAGACAAACCGGTCCTGGCGAAATTTGCAAGCCATAAGGTTAAATCGAAGGTATATAAAGCCCGTACTAATCTAAAAGCTGTATCTGTTCAAAGTCTCTTCCCTGGTTCCGCTGTCTCCTCGGTGCAAGAAACTATGGCCCGCCTAAAGGGAATCTATATCAACGAGAATTTAACCCCGTATTGCAAAGAGATGATGGCTCTTACGGTAGAAAAAGACACAACGAAAAGATCAACAGAGTGTGGACACTTGATGGTATAATCTTCACCAAAACCATGCCGATGGGAAAGCCTCATCAAATGTTTTCTGTAGAAGATGCCAAAGAACTTTAAAAAGTCAACTGCTTAAAATTAAAGGGCATATGAAGCCAATTTTTTCTTTGCCGTTTTCAGTTCCCCTACATGTATAGAAAACTACTGCAAGTAGAAAAATTACACTCAATAAAGATTTGAGCGATTTTGAGGGCCATAAAATGCGGTTTTTCTGGCGTAAAAGTGTCCGGAGCCTGGATCGAGTTTCTATTGTGAAACCCTTAATGTGATGTCACTTTGGTTGGAAAGGGCCATTTTGGCTAAGCGCTGAGTAGGAACCTCTCACGCGAAGATGTTCCGAATAACTAGCCGTCTCGAAATGAATAGCCATTTGTTAACCGTTCGAACGCAATAGGGGTAAGGTTCTAACTCCTCAATGCCTAGTCTTCTCTCTGTCCGCCTCATCTCTTGATCTGAGATGCAACCAACGTGACATCACGATCTGGTATTTTGACCGCGCAAATTGGTGAACATTTTTGGAGCAAAATGCGGTAACTTTCAAGGCTTGTAAAATCGTCTATTTGTTCTCTTTCCTTCTCAAACTTTCAGATTCAGATTCGACATGTTAAACTTTAGAAATATACATTAAAAATATTTCGCTTCATATACACTTTAAGGGAAGAACGGCTGGCACCTCAAGAAACACCAGAACAGTGTACCAGACTGATCAGTGTATGTATAATTGTGTGTTGTTTTGTTTTTTCAGTGTCATTTTTATGTTTACGTGCAAGTTACTGCCATACTTTTGTATTACGTTGTTTTGTACGAGTCAAACATGAAGAAAATATGCTATCTTTAAAGCAGCCAAATATCCAAAATCAACATACCGGTAGAATTTAAATTATTTTCTCTAAATGTTAGAGGCTCGAGAAATCCACGTAAGAGGTGAAGTATCTTTTCAAGAAACTTTCTCTGAGCCGCAAGATGAACTAATTTGGAAAACAGAATGGCGTGGCAAAATATTTTTCGCATGGCTCCAATCATCAAAAAGGTGTTGCCATATTCATTAATCCATTGCTTGAAATTACCATTGAAAACTCCTGGGAGGATGAAGGCGGCAGAATTGTGTTAATTATCGCCTATTTTAAGACTTTTAAATTTTCATTATGAAACATCTACACACCAAACAACACTGCTCTTCAAAAAGTCTTTATCAAAAACTTGACCAAAATATTAATTTTGAAAACTGATATTAGTAATGTTGTTATAGTGGGTGACTGGAATGTCACTGTAGAGGCTGTTGATAAGAAAGGTGGCATTCAGTGGAAACCAAGTGCTTATAAAGCTCTGCTTGCGTAGTTTATAGATGAACTAAACCTTGTTGATATCCTAAGAATTACGAACCCTGGCAAAAGGTGTTTTCCTTTCGAATCTAGCGTACTTGAAATGAAATCAAGGATCAATTTCTTTCCCATTCCCAAACGTTTAATCGCTAGTACTATAACTGCTGATATTAAAACTGCAATTGCGCCCGATCACAAGGCCATTAGACTTTTTTTGAAATTAGAAAGCAAGAAAAAGGGCCCCGGGCTATGGAAATTTAACAATTCTTTACT